>CM031600.1:2774556-2782795 GCA_018398815.1 Conus ventricosus
GAACTGTTTGGGATGTGTCATACATAATGTTCATGCAAACAAAACCGCGAAGGAATTGCTTCTTCTTCTTCTTCTTCTTCTTCTCCTTCTTCTTCTTCTTCTTCTTCTCCTTCTTCTTCTTCTCCTTCTTCTTTTTCTTCTCTTTCTTTCTTTTTTTGTTTTTCGTTTGTTTTTCTTCTTCTTCTTCTTTATGTTTTGGACAACAACAACACAAATGTTGCTGCCGTGTTGCTCTGCCAGTAAGCCCATGCTCCCTGTGGTTGCATGGCAGCTTGGAGAGAGTGTTTCTTCGCGAAGTGTTCTGACCGATAAAGCCCGATGACCTTTGATGGCGCTGCCGTCCCGGCTTAACCCCGGACGCCGATCCCAGGGTAGCAACACTCCCCTACACCCTTTTATGACACAAGTGTGCCGCTACCCTACCTTCTTGCATAAGGGTACAGCAAATAAGCCCACTGCACACCAACACAGACGTTTAGGGGTCGCTTTTAACAGGCAAACCGATGACCGACGAGTGGGCCCGGTTTGGGGGTACACTATTTTTTTTTATTTAAAAAAAAAAGAAAAAAGAAAGAGCAAACCGGCGGAATTCGCTGATAATGTCGCCCTCTTCGTTGTACGTTTTTTTGTTTTTTTTTTTTTACCTCTAGGTCCGGCATTTTTGTTTGTCGGCTCTTTTTTATTCGGGTCTGGCACTTTGGTTTGTCAGCCCTGATATGACCCCTGGGGTGGGCTGGACTATAAACAACAGGAATTTTATTGCCCTGGAAGCTATCAAAGTCGAAACGCGTTGAGTCTAGCCCGTCACGTGATCTATTGATCCCATTCGTTTGACGGGTAAGACCCAACCTTTGTACCGTTTACCATCGCGCTACGCAGGCACTGAGTAATTCCAATCCAGGCTCGCGAAGTATTACTCCCGGTGTTACGTTCCGTAATCGCCCCTCGCCAGAAATCTTTCCCCCGGGGGGGTAAGAAAGGGCACATTCCCAAACTCATCCTCTGGAAGTAAATCCGGACCAGTCGGATCTCCTCGCCTCCTCCGTTTGTTCTGAAACCACTCCCCTCCTTTAACATTCTCAATGTGTTCAACAATAGAAACATATTAATCAAAGCACACTGCACCTGAATTTGAAGGGGGTGGGGGTGGGTGGGGTGGGGGTAGCGGGGTGGGAGTGGCAGGGTTTTGATCTGAGCGAGTACTTCCCCCATCTTACTCCAAATCTGCTCTCCTGTGAGTCCTTTGGGCAATGGCCCAGAAACATCCCATTAGGTGACATAGGCACATGCCTGTTTCTACCTCCCTGTCACATAAGCTGGTTAAGTCTAGGCATGTGCCTATATTCACTCCATGAGGTGTTTCTTGACCGCGCCTGAAATCACTTACCGTGACTGGAATTAGAGCAGGGTAGGGGTAATTCTGACCCAGGTCCAGAATTACTTTCCCCTCAAATTCAGGGGCAATGTGCTTTGACTGATACGTTTGTTGTTTAGGAACACTTGGGTTTTTCCAAAAGAGGGGAGTAATTCTGAAACAAAGGGAGAGGTCAGTTTGAATTGACTGTCCCGGGTGTAGGTTTTGTCCATTCTGACCTGCCGGGGGAGTGATTTCAACGAGGAGTGATCACGGAACGTCACACTGGCACACTCTGGACAAGTCAGTGTCCAGGAGACTGCTTGGTCAGCTGCATTTAAGTTTAACGTCAACACCCAGCACAGGACATACAACAGACGGAGAAAACCATCATGATTCCAGGACAGGGAGGGGAGGGCAGGGAGGGGGGGGGGGGGGGATGAGGAACCTACCTGACACTACACTTATGACCAGCCGGACAATACCATGATGGACTGCAGACTTTGCTTTTTTTTTCTTTTTCTTTTTCTGATAAAGGGTGCCAGCAGGATTTGAACTTGCAACCTCTGACCGCGAACTCGATCAGTACTCTGTCACTGAGCCAACCTGGCTCCTAAATGTGAGTCTGCAGTTCCGGGTTCGGACCTGTCGGGGTGTGGTGTTTCCGAGAAAAGTTTTGGGGGCGAATAGCTTGGGCGGTAACACCAGTACGAATACCAAAAAAAAGTAATAATAATAAAAAAGAAAAAAAAAAAAAAAAAAAGCCGCCGTCAACATCCGCCTCGTGCCACCAGAGGTCGTGCTGATATGACCAGTGCTGTTTTTTTAAATTTTTTTTTTAGGTGCAGCTTGTCGGCTCCCTGTCCGGTGACTGCCTCAGGGGTCAAGACAGTCTCACGAAGATGGCTGCTCCCTGTGCACTAGCCGGCAATTCTAAGAACACGCTGGATGCAGTTGTGCCTGGCGTGGCCGGTGCTCTAAGCAGACGTAGAGTAATGCAACAGAACACACTGGATGCAGTTGTGTCTGGCGTGGCCGGTGCTCTAAGCGGACGTAGAGTAATGCGACAGAACGTGCTGGATGCAGCTGTGTCTGGCGTGGCCGGTGCTCTAAGCGGACGTAGAGTAATGCGACAGAACACGCTGGATGCAGCTGTGTCTGGCGTGGCCGGTGCTCTAAGCGGACGTAGAGTAATGCGACAGAACACGCTGGATGCAGCTATGTCTGGCGTGGCCGGTGTAAGCGGACGTAGAGTAATGCGACAGAACGTGCTGGATGCAGCTGTGTCTGGCGTGGCCGGTGCTCTAAGCGGACGTAGAGTAATGCGTGTGTTGTGTGTGTGTGTGTGTGTGTGAAGAGAGAGGAGAGAGAGAGAGAGAGAGAGAGAGAGAGAGAGAGAGAGAGAGAGAGAGAGAGAGAGAGGACAAACAGACAGACAGAGACAGACAAACCGATCGACAGAGACAAAGACAGAGGGAGAGTATGTCAAGACACTGTTCTAAGAAACGCAATTAAACAAGCAAACAAACAAAAACCAAAGAAACAAAGCAGCTAAGACACACACCCAGCCGCCACAAATAATCTGTTAAGGCCACAGAGTCAAGACGTCTCCGGCCCCGCGTTCGTCCTCCATCTTAAAGGACTGTGGTTCTGCTGGTCGTACGGTGTAATGTTACATGTCCCCTTCTCCCTCCCCCCTCCCCACATCCACTCTCCCACAGTGGCTAGGATGGCTTCGTCCGTCTGTGTTATCAACGCAGGTGGAGAATGTATACTACTAAAAGAGGTCAGCTGCAGCTGTCGACGGTAGGTTTAAAAAAAATTTTTTTTGTGAGTGACATGTGAACTGATTCTGTCGCCAGCTCAGTGCCAGATCGAAGCCGATTTCATCGAAGCAGCCGCGCGCGCGCGCGCGTGTGTGTGTGTGTGTGTGTGTGTGTGTCTGTCTGTGTGTGTGTGTGTGTGTGTGTGTGTGTGTGTGTGTGTGCGTGCGTGCGTGCGTGGTGTGTGTGTGTGTGTGTGTGTGTGTGTGTGTGTGTGTGTGTGATGCTCCCGCATGGCATACAGCTCCTGAGATAATGTGACGCGTGCTCTACAGAAAAGTCACCCTCAAGTTTCAATTCGTCTGTCGCTTCGAGTCTTCTCTTCGTTCACTCAGTCGGACTTGTTTCTTTTTTCTTTTCAAGTCAGTCTCGCCCGGCGAAGGACGAACAAGGCAATGTCCTCCGCTGTAGTGTGACACACTGTTCTGAGCGAAGCAAAGGACAGTATATGATGTGAGCGGAGACCAAAGCCAGACCCTATTTGTGCGGAGTTTGTCAGTGCAGCTTGCAGTGACCACACCTTCTCTGTCACACAGACTGCCACACTAGCTTGAGAACAGACTGAGGTCCGGTATAAAGCTCAATGCGCTGGTGTGTGCAAGTTCTTTGGCTATACATCTTGGCTGCATTCGGTCGACGTATTCAAAATAAAGAAAAGGGAAAGAAAAGCAACTGAAAAAGGGGGCGGGGGGGGGGGGGGGGGGGGGGAGCAATAAAAATCCAAAACTCAACACACACACACACACACACACACACGTTGGGCTTGAAGTGTACATCAGCAGGCTCAGTGCAAACGCTCCATCCTCTCTTCTCCTCCGCAAAGAATAAAGACAAAGAAAATCAATTAACGCGCTTTCAGTGATTATGGTCCGTGTGGGCGCGAGCGTTTTATGACAAAGTGCCCACAGGCAATGCGCGCGCGCGCGCGCGCGCGCGCGCGCGCGTGTGTGTGTTCGCGTGTGTGTGTGTGTGTGTGTGTGTGTGTGTGTGTTTGATGTGTGTGTGTGTGTGTGTGTGTGTGTGTGTGTGTAGGCCTATGTGTGTGTGCATGCATATACACGTGAGTGCATGTGTGTGCGTGCGGTCTTTTGTGTGTGTGTGTGTGTGTGTGTGTGTGTGTGTGTGTGTGTGTGTGTGTGTGTGCTTGCTTGCGTGCGTGCGCGCGCGCGTGTGCTTGCTTGCGTGCGCGCGCGCGTGCGTGCGCGTGCGTGCATGTGTGTGTATGTATGAATCAGCATGGTCGGCAGCGCAAGGTCAGTCGTGTCAGTGTCTGTGTGCACGCCGACTGCAAAGTGCCAGTGTTTCAGCGAGTCGCAGCGTGTGTGGTGTGTGTGTGTGTGTGTGTGTGTGTGTGTGTGTGTGTTTGTGTGTGTGTGTGTGTGTGTGTGTGTGTGTGTGTGTGTGAAAAGTCACCGTCAAGCTCATGGCCCAGAAACGTGACACTGTCACTCGCCCCACACGACAGAAGGACAAATTGTCGCTGACTTGGCACAGGTGGCAAAACTGCTGGTGTGCGTGGCCCACGGCGTTTACACTCACTGCCCCTCGCCTGCCGCCACCAGGGCGATAGCCAGCCCACCGCCGTCACAGACCCAGTCTAGCTGTGTTGACGGTTTGTGCTTGAACATGTTGGTAGTGCTGGCACTGCCATGTCGACGGCACTGCAGCGGAAAGGACAGCCTGAAACTGCAGGTGCGTGCCAACACATCCCAGAGGTGGCAGGCACCAGCTAGGTCACAGCCTGCGGTCACAATTTGTGGGAGCCAGCTATAGCTTCCAAAGGTAACCCTGACCACAGTTAATCTCAAAGATAAAACAACGGAAGGCCTTTTTTTTTTTTCTTTCTTTTTCTTTTTTAATGATTACAACGGCAAAATAATCGTAATCTCGTCGTGAAGACACATTTTCAGGAGAAAATTATTTTCAGCGATTTTTAAAAAAAATCCTCATAGGACAACAGTGTGTGTGTGTGTGTGTGTGTGTTGTGTGTTGTGTGTGTGTGTGTGTGTGTGTGCGCGTGCGTGTGTGTGTGTGTGTGTGTGTGTGTGTGTGTGTGTGTGTGTTGGGGGGGGGGGGGGATGAGGTGGTGGAGAAAAGGTGGAGACGTCAGAAGACACAACCTTTTGACCCTCGTAAGCCGCGGGGAGGAAGTGGAGGGAGAGGTTGGGAGGGGGGGAGGGGTGGGCACAAAAGTTAATTGTAGCAGTTTGTAGGCCTACACTTCCTGCTTTCTGACATTCTCCGTCTTTTTTTTTTTTTCTTCTTTTTTTTAATTTTTATACCAAAGCTGTGTACAAGAGTTACATTTCTCCGCGCTATAATACCAGTGCACAGGGATCGGCGAAAGTGAACCTGGTACTCATCACTCGTCCAGTAAGTCACAATCACTGTGCTCACCAAGACCACAAACTGTCATACCAGTACAAGCAAAAGAAAGAAAAAAAAAAAACGAAAAAAAAAAAGCAAATGGAACTTGATGCAACAACTTCACTGTCTTTGACGACCGTTTTCGCAACGGTTGTCGAGAAGAAACCGTACACTATTCTTAAATATTATGAGCTTTTGAATCTGTTGAAATCCAGTTGAACGATGCGGGAGTTTTATCTGGTCTCTTCTCTTCGTTCCGTGCTGTTCTTGCGCGTCTGTCTCGACCTGTGCCACGCGGTAGACACTATACTGGTTATCACAGGACAGGGCAGTGATTTAGCGTCTGTCTGGATCTGTGCCACGCGGGTAGACACTATACTGGTTATCACCGGACAGGGCAGTGATTTAAGCGTCTGTCTCGACCTGTGCCACGCGGTAGACACTATACTGGTTATCACAGGACAGGCAGTGATTTAGCGTCTGTCTGGATCTGTGCCCACGTGGTGGACACTACGCTGGTTACCACATGACAGGGCAGTGATTTAACACTTGTATCGACACACGTGATTTTGATTTGAGTTGCGCTGCCGAGTGTCATGTGACGTCCAGCCCGTGTTCAGATAACAATGGATCGTGGCGTGAGACAACAAGCGAAAGATGTTCTCGCACTGAGACAACAATGGAATAGTAGTGATGGTGTAAGAATCGTGGCGTGAGACAACAAGCGAAAGATGTTCTCGCACTGAGACAACAATGGAATAGTAGTGATGGTGTAAGAATCGTGGCGTGTGACGACGACAGCGAAAGAATGTTCTCGCACTAAGACGACAATGGCATAATATACTGATGGGTAAGCAAGGTGACCAGGGCACACGCACTTTGACTTCGCTAAACCAAAACATTTCTCGTTCTCTTTTTGGCGTGGGCTATGCGTTGTGAGTGTGTGCCGTTGTGTGTGTGTGTGTGTGTGTGTGTGTGTGTGTGTGTGTGTGTGTGTGCGTGCGTGCGTGCGTGTGTGCGTGCGTGCGTGCGTGCGCGTGCGTGCGTGCGTGCGTGCGTGCGTGCGTGTGTGTGTGTGAACACATCTATTCGTTTTTAAGGGCTGCGGGAAGGGAAAAAAATGTGGGAACGTAGAGTGATTTTCAAACATCATGGCACACTATGATAGACGACTGAATTGGGTGTTTACTGAAGAAAAAGAAGAAAAAGAAACACCCGAAGGTGCTGGGGAGGACCCAGAGAAGCACTGTCTTCGCCTGCCTTTAGAGCAGTCCTGTACCACCCTTGAGGCCTGCGCTGTGTTGACGATGGGTACAGGCACGCACAGGACACTCCATTAAGATATCAAGGGACATAACTGCTCCTGAACAGAGGTAAATTAGACTACAGGATGCAGCCCATAACAGCCTTAAAGTAGCATCCCCCATGGGTGTACCAGCCCGTATTTCATGACTGCAGAGCCCACCGGCGAGAAACACCACCCTCCAGCTGCCGAGCACACCCCACAGACCCAACCACCCCTGCCCACGGACAGATGAAGACAGTGCCACTCCAGACACAGCCAAGCTTTCGCCATACGGTCTTATGTGCCCTCAAGAGAGAATCCAAAGTTGTAGTCTTTCCCACTGTCAACAGGGCTTTCCCTGTGGTCAGTGGGTCTTTCCTCACCGTCACTGGACCTTTCTCCAGGGTCAGCCTAGTTAAGGCAAAGAAGAAAAAGAAACACCCGAAGGTGCTGGGGAGGACCCAGAGAAGCACTGTCTTCGCCTGCCTTTAGAGCAGTCCTGTACCACCCTTGGAGGCCTGCGCTGTGTTGACGATGGGTACAGGCACGCACAGGACACTCCATTAAGATATCAAGGGACATAACTGCTCCTGAACAGAGGTAAATTAGACTACAGATGCAGCCCATAACAGCCTTAAAGTAGCATCCCCCATGGGTGTACCAGCCCGTATTTCATGACTGCAGAGCCCACCGGCGAAAAAACACCACCCTCCAGCTGCCGAGCACACCCCACAACCCAACCACCCCTGCCCACGGACAGATGAAGACAGTGCCACTCCAGACACAGCCAAGCTTTCTATGATAGACGACTGAATTTTGGGGGTTTACTGCAGTATAGAAGGCAACTTAGTCATCATTCTCTCTCTCTCTCTCTCTCTCTCTCTCTCTGAATCTGTTGAAATCCCGTTGAATGATGACTACGTTGCCTTCTATACTAACGAAGAGGAAGAGACAAGATAAACCTGCCTCACCGTTCAACTCTCTCTCCTCTCTTCTTCCCCTCTCTCTCCTCTCTCTCTCTCTCTCACTCTCTCTCTCTCTCTCTCTCTCTCTCTTTGAATCTGTTGAAATCCAGTTGAATGGGTGACTACGTTGCCTTCTATACTAACGAAGAGGAAGAGACAAGATAAACCTGCCTCACCGTTCAACTGGACAGACGACTGAATTGGTGTTTACTGCAGTCATCATTCTCCCTCCCCCCCTCTCTCTCTCTCTCTCTCTCACTCTCTTCCTCTCTCTCTCTTTCTGTGTTGTGTTGTGTGGTGTGTGTTGTGTGTGTGTGTGTGTGTGTGGTGTGTGTGTGTGCACCGGCCTGCTTGTTGTGGTGTGTGTGTGTGTTGTTGTGTGGTGTGTTAACTTTATCCTTTCCTTTCCAGACGAATAATCCCGATACTAGGGCTTTCCTTGTCT
>CM031600.1:2783795-2786295 GCA_018398815.1 Conus ventricosus
ACTGCATTGTGACTGCCCCTGACAGGCTACCAAGAGACACAGGATTGGACTGCCATACTAACAACAAAGCGGCATTGTGACTGCCCTCTGAACCAGGACTCAACAAACAAAGCGGCATTGTGACTGCCCCCTCTGAACCCAGGACTCAACAAACAAAGTGGCATTGTGACTGCCCCTTTGAACCCAGGACCCAACAAACAAAGCGGCATTGTGACTGCCCCCTCTGAACCCAGGACCCAACAAATAACCTGGCATTGTGACCGCCCCCTCTGAACCCAGGACTCAACAAACAAAGCGGCATTGTGACTGCCCCCCTCTGAACCCAGGACTCAACAAACAAAGCGGCATTGTGACTGCCCCTTTTGAACCCAGGACCCAACAAACAAAGCGGCATTGTGACTGCCCCTTTTGAACCCAGGACCCAACAAAACAAGCGGCATTTTTACCATCCCTCTTAACGTAATGCTGTCATTCTAGTGATGTCATCAAACCCCCTCCCCCTCTTCTGGAACAGTTATCCGGCCCTGTCTTCCACGTCACCGGCTGAGGTGGGTAAGGATGTTACACTTGAATGAAAATTACATACAGCTTTTTTTCTTCTTAATACTATTTGCGTGGGAGCAGAATGAACGATAATTTATTCAATGAGGCCATGGCCCCATCTGAAGGGGGACAATCTATTAAATGTAAATGACAATGTGAAAATCAACATCTAAATTATTAGTTCATTGTAACTATGCAATAAAATAATGTACAAACATGTTTGCGTCTCTCGCACTTATTGAGAGAAAAAAAGCTCTAATACGTTGAAAAGATTAGTACAGGTAAATTGCAAAGTTTCTTATTACCTTTTCATTTTTTGTTGATAACAGCAATACTTCACGAAATCTAGATGTCTACAATAAATTTTTCATGGATGCTTAGGAGGGAGAGATAAACAGATAGATAGAGAGAGAGAGAGAAAGAGAAGAGAGAGAGAGAGAGAGAGAGAGAGAGAGAGTGCGTGTGCGTACGTGCATGCGTGTATGTGTGTTAGTGCGGAGAGAGAGAGAGAGAGAGAGAGAGAGAGAGAGAGGAGAGAGAGATGGACAGACAGACACAGAGAGAGTGAGTGAGAGAGGAGAGAGAGAGAGAGAGGGGGGGGGGGGGGGTCGGTATGCAGAGCCAAAGAGACCGAAAGAAAGACAATGGTAGACAGATGCAAACCAGACTTCGCACTGGTCTCCGAAGGAAACAGCAGCCTTTTGATCAGTACTCAGTGACTCCGGTGAACATGTTGTATCATATCACCATCTTGACAGACCTGGACCAAATGCCACAATGAAGAAGAATCAGGTGACGAAGAAGACAACTTTCCAGTCAGTGTTCATCTTGAGCCTCCACAATGAAGAAGAATCAGGCGACAAAGAAGACAACTTTCCAGTCAGTGTTCATCTTGAGCCTCCACAATGAAGAAGAATCAGGTGACGAAGAAGACAACTTTCCAGTCAGTGTTCATCTTGAGCCTCCACAATGAAGAAGTATCAGGTGACAAAGAAGACAACTTTCCAGTCAGAAGTGTTCATCTTGAGCCTCCACAATGCAGAAGAATCAGGTGACGAAGAAGACAACTTTCCAGTCAGTGTTCATCTTGAGCCTCCACAATGAAGAAGAATCAGGCGACAAAGAAGACAACTTTCCAGTCAGTGTTCATCTTGAGCCTCCACAATGAAGAAGTATCAGGTGACAAAGAAGACAACTTTCCAGTCAGTGTTCATCTTGAGCCTCCACTATAAAATAAACTGGGTACGTCTGCACTCCTCGGCAGTCTGGTCATTTTCAGTCTTATCTACGTTAACATTAATTCTGTGGCAGCCTAAATATGTCTAAAGAGAAGCACCTTGAGTTGATTGAAGTCAGTCGTCCCTCTCCCGTAACTTGTGGACGTTCTACTCTCGCTCTTTCTGTTCCAGTATGGCGGCCACGGTTGACCGTTCATGCACGTGCTCAGCGTAGAGTTTACGGAAAGCGTAACTAGGGTGAGCACCCCTGACCATCTTTTTTTGTCCTCTGCAGCCAACTTCATCAGTTTGGAGATTCTTACTCACCTTCTTCTTCTACGTACGCAGGCTGATACTCCTGCGGACACCCCTCTGTATTGGGAGTGGAGTTTTTGTGTGTATGACCGTTTTACTTTATCCCGCCATTAAGGCAGCCACATTCCAACTTCGGGGAAGGTGCATGCTATGTGTAACGTGTCATCCATACCAACGGCCAAACTGGCCACCCTCTTCCGAAAGTTGGTGATGGGATTTTACGTGTATGCAAGATGTTATGCATGCGTTCACACACGGAACCTCGGTTTATAGTCTCATTCGGACTGTATGGGGAATGGAGTCAGAACCAATGTTAACTCGAGGGAAAAATCCCCCTGTACCGAAACGGCCCGGCGGAGATTCGAACCCGCAGCCCCAAGATTACGAGTCCGACGCTCTACCAACTGAGCTATTCCGGCCCCTCT
>CM031600.1:2796295-2798795 GCA_018398815.1 Conus ventricosus
CCCACTAAATTGGCCATTCGTCGCCCTTTCCTGCGACGTGGTCACATTTGGGAAAAAAAAGGATGATTCCAAAGATTTGAAATGTTGAATTGAAAGCTTTAGCGTAATTTTTTGTTTTTCTTTTACGGTCGCACACACAGACCCTCCCCGCTTAGCTGGCTTTTTTTTAAATTTAAAAAAACACATTCTCTGCTAATACGTTCTGTGGCGAAATCGGTTAGGGGTTTCGGCTGTTAACCGAAAAGGTTGGTGGTTCGACCCCACCCAGGGACGAAGTTTTTTTTTTTTTTCCCTTTTTCCTTCTTTCTTTCTTTCTTTTTTCTTTTCTTTCTCTTCTTTCATACCCCATTTACATAATTCAAATGCTTTGTTACCTTCTTAATCCATGGAAAAGCGAGCGACTGACAGGCGGAAATCTAAACAAATCTTAAATAAATGTTGCGAACCGCCCAGAGAACGTGGACAAACGAGTACAAGACAAAACACAACGCGTTTCGCCCTCTTAGGTCTTCTTCAGGTGAGACATAAACAAATAAAACAACGAAATTCACTTAGCTTTGTCGCTTCAGATCACTTCACAGAGTTCGCGAAAGGGAAAATTTGAAATTTGAATACATATTAATTTAAATTAAATTTGAATACTTTATACCTCTCAGTCGCTTTCCCCTTCCCATACAACACATTGATGACGCAAAGATCCAAGATTTCAAACTGTGCATGGTAGGCCTTGTCCATCACCGTTAGCAGTGCGGTGTGTGGGGGAAGCTGGCCGGGACACGCACCGCGTGTGTGTGTGTGTGTGTATGTGGTGCGTGCGTGTGTGTGTTGTGTGTTGTGTGTGTGTGTGCGTGTGTGTGTGTGTGTGTGTGTGTGTGTGTGCGTGTGTGGTGTGTGTTGTGTGTGTGTGTGTGTGTGTGGAGAGAGAAAAGAGAGAGAGGGGAGAGGAGAGAGGAGAGGGGAGAGAGAACAGAGAGAGAAGCCCAAAGACAAAGACGCGACAAATCCTTTATTTACGAGGATAACAGATAAGCACTGACGTGCTTTTTTTACATCCAGCCCTGGCCTGAGTGGGGACTACAACATGCTGGAAAGGGAAATCTGTCAAAAAAGCAAACAGCAAACAAACAAGGCAAAAGAGAGAGAGAGAGAGGAGAGGAGAGAGACGAGGGAAAAGAGAGAGAGAGGAGGGGAGAGGGGTCTATAATGTCAGTGCACAGTAGTCTGCACACTCCATTTAATGTCTACCCACGAAAAACCCCGATAAAAAACCACTTCTAAAATAAAAGAAGGAATATATGATTAAGAAAGTAAAAAATAAAACAGAAGCGCCGAAGAAACAAAGACCAAAAAAAAAAAAAAAGCTAATTTTATTTACAAGAACCCTTAATGAGCCATTATAGCACTAAAACTCCCAATGTGCTCCTAATGATAAGGGAGAGAAGAAAAGGGAGAGAAGATGAGAGACAGAGCAGACAGACAGGCGGGACGGCAGACAGACAGACGGAAGTGTTCATTTTTAGTGAGATAGCCTCTTATTAGGAGATTCCTAAACTTTAGTGGGATGAAAGGATGTCACATTAGTTTTAAAGAAAATAAGGTTAGTGATCATACTTACAGGCTGCAGTTCAGGACAAGGAAAAACATATTTCTTACTCCTTGCTCATTGACGAGAGAGAGAGAGAGAGAGGAGAGAGAGAGGAGAGAGAGAGAGAGAGAGAGAGAGAAAGAGGAGAGACAACCAGACAGAGAGGACAGGAGAGAGACAGAGACAGAGACTGGGGAGAGACAGAGAGAGACGAGAGAGAGACTGAGGGGAGGGGAACAGGGGAAGAGAGAGGGGAGAGAGAGAGAGTGAGGGGAGAGAGAGAGAGAGAGAGGAGACAGACAGACAGACAGACAGGACACAGAGGACAAACAGACAGAGAGAGAGAGAGAGAGAGAGAGAGAGAGAGGAGAGGGAAAAGAGATGGAGAGAGAGGAGAGGAGAACCCCGGATAAGTAAGGGGACTAAACATCTTTATTGTCGCGGCCCTTAGTTCATAGATTTGCTCTTTGTTCGCATCGCGGGGGTATTGGATACGACGGGCAAATACTGTTAGTCTAGCATTGAGGAACGTACCAGTCAATGAAAATTTGCGATCTGGATGCAGTAAGTGGCTTTGGGCACGCCCGTTTCATCAAAGCTTTCACCGATCATCATCATCATCATGATCATCGTCGTCTTTCGTCATCTTCTCTCATTTTTTTTCATCATCATCGTCGTCATCATCATTTCGTCATGATATCGTCTTTCATCTCATTATCAGATCATCGTCATCATCCTCATCATCATCGTCGTGTCTTTTCGTCGTCGTCGTCGCCCTCCTCTCCCCCTCATAATAATATTGAATACTTTATTTAGCGCCTATTCTCGGCTAGATGCCAAGCTGTAAGCGCTTTACAATCAAAACTGTTTACACAACGGGCTGCTCCCTGGGTAGTGCCGATGAAGAGTGCACTG
>CM031600.1:2803795-2811295 GCA_018398815.1 Conus ventricosus
CAAATGTGTTCCCCACCGTAATCATTAAGAAAGCAAAAACAGGAATAGTTTTTCCCTTGAAGACTTTTACATTTGTCCATAAAATTTATTCATGAACGTGACAACAAATTGCCATGACATTTGTGTTCCAGGCATGGTTCAACAGTAAACGGAATTCTGCAATGCCAAAGCCCTTTTTAAATAATTGCTGTTTTAGTCTTTGACGATTTCAAGAACGTCAGTGGCCTATGGCCAGTCTGTAACCGAAACTTTCTTCCTGTAAGACCTGGCGAACTTCTCACATGCCATACAATAGCCAAGCATTTCTCTTTTCAATAGTGGAGTATTTCTCTTGTGTCTTTGAGAATTCTTACTGGCTTTATTGCAGGATGTAACAAAGCACTTTTTTCCTGCAACAGTACCGCCCCCATTCCTTTGGAATGGAAATCAGTTCTAAAAATAAAGTCTTCTGAGAGGGAGGGTAACAAAGAACAGGAAATGAGTTGGGGGTTTGTTCTGAACACACCCCCAAAAGCCTTTTGGCACTCATCGGGACCACACAATACTTTTGTTCTTCGTCCTTTCGTCAGTTCAGTCAAAGGGGCCGTCAGGGACGCAATGGGGTACATTTGTCTGTAGTAAGACAACAATCGATGAGTGACCTGATCTGTTTCTTTGTAGTGGGTTGTGTAAAAAAAAAAATTTCTTTTCACTTTTTTCCCCTCTGGCATCTTTTTTCCCCACTAAAATATTTGTGACCCAAAACTCGAGAGTTTGAAAACCGCACAAATTTTGGATGGTCTCGCAGTCAAACCAAACTTCTGAGTCTGGAAAAAACTGCTCGAAAGTTAGAAGGAGGTCTTCCTGACTTTGCAGCCAACAAATATCGTAAAAAAAAAACTGACTGCACCACATTCTGGAGTTTCAGGGCTCGCATCATTTTTAGCAAAAGAAGTGGGGCATTTTGCAAACCGATGGCATTTTCGTCCATTGGAAAAGACAAAAGGTGTTTGAAATGCTGTCTTTTCCTTTTCAGTTCAGCCATTGGAATCTGCCAGTACCCCTTTTGTCAGTCTACTTTCACAAAATTATTTCCTTCTGAGAGCTGACAAAAGAAGTTCCCTTTAAGTCTGGGATGGGTCGGCATCGAAAAACAGTGATCTTATTTACTTTTCTGTAATCGATGCAGAAGCACGATCCATCAGGTTTGTCCACCAATACAACTGGTGAGCTGTTCGGAGACGTAGAAGGTTCTATGACCTTTTAAATCCAGCCCTTACTTTGATTTCCCTCTCGACAACCTCTTTTTTTGCAAACGGCAGGGGGTATGGTCTGGTTCGCACTGGTATTTCAGTAGTTAACTGAATACTATGGGGTTCAATACCCGTCAATGTACCTGGGGTTTCTGTCAACAATCCCGAAAGTCTTTCAAATTTCTTTGAGCTGTTCTGTTTGACTTGAAGACAAATCATTCGACAGAACCAATCCTCATTGGTTTTCCCCTTTTATAGACAGAATAGGGAAGGGGTACAACATAAAACTGCACTGGTAGATGTTAACACTCCTACATTTGCTGTTTTCATACCTTTGTTTTGTCCTGTACGTTACATTGGGTACAAATTTTATCACTGATAAGGGCTGTCTTTTTGACTTTAGTTTTTGACAAGGACATATCCACTCAACTGACTGGTTGATGGCAACATTTGTTTCGTTCAACTACTTCTTCAACATGTTCACTTTAAATACCTTCTCAGTGTTGCCATTTTGATCTTTATAATTTTCTGCAGAAAAGTTTTTCGACCACCTGAAAAGGCCCTTCCACATAAAACGAAGTTGTTATGTTCATCAGTGAGTAGTACAAGGACTTTATCCCCTAACTGAAGGAACGTACCTTTGCTTTTCTATCGCAAAGACCTTGTATACATTGTTTTTCTATCAGTGACTGTTGAGCAAGCTCACATGCATCCTTCAAACGATTATGCCAGTTTATAAAGTATTGGTAAACAGTTTTACTGTCCGGGATGTCCGTCTTTTCCGTCCATTGTGTCATCAGTAGATCCAAAGGACCCTTGGTGGTGTCAAAAAGAAGCTCGAAAGGCGGAATCCCAGCGTTTTGTTCGGCATTTCCTGTTTGCGGAAGCAAAGCGGTATGAAACGATCCCATTCATGGGGGTTTCCCGCCTTGCAACCTTCTCAACATGGACTTTAACGTTCCATTGAAAAGTTCAACCCTGCATTCGATTGGGGATGTATGGCGTGGTTGAATGGAGAGATTGACAAAAGTCTGTAAATTTCTTATGAGATCGGAAAAAGAATTGCGTTCCACAATCCGAGAGAATTTCGTCTGGAAGACCCCCTCTGGAAAAAATCGCAAGTAAGGTTCAGCGACAGACACTGTATCAATTTTCTTCAGTGGAATCGCTTCTGGATACCTTTTCGCTGTATCCACCAAAGTTAAGATATAGCGTTTCCCGGGAAAAAGACAGTGGTAAAGGTCCAACAAGATCAATAGCTACCTTCGATAATGGAAAGGAAATGAGAGGCATTTGGTGCAAAGGTGCACTTTGGGGCGCGACTTTCTGAGGTCTTTTGGCAGATGTCACATGAGCGGCAGTTTCGTAACTTCCTTTGTGCACCTGGGCAATAAAAAGAATCAAGAATTCTCTTTTAAAGTTCTTTTGATTCCGCAGTGACCAGCGAACAATGCATCATGAGCCCTGTGTAGCACTGTCTCTCTAAGTGGCTTTGGAACGAAACTTGTTTGTTTTCCTGTCAGGTACACACTGTAGGTATGTCAGATTCAGTAGGGACGTTGGTTTGTCGTTAGTTTGTCCGTTACAGTCTGTTTAGCAGCGAAAGTATCGTCGTCAGCGTCTCGTTTTTTCCTGATTTCTTTTAGATCATCTGGGGTAATCTGGAGTTCATCCAGTTTGGACCCTTTTGCAGCTTTGTAGCCTTTCCTGCTTATGATGTTGATCTGGTATCACAAAGAAAGGAACAAACGTCCCCCAGCAACCCATGTATGTAGCGACACTGGCAATTTGCCAAGATCCAATCGCGACTGGGTTATAACACAGGCGGTAAGAAATCTGAGTAGTACGGTGTATCGACCGAATTTTCGCAGCGGAACGTTTCAATCTTGCTCCAAACGACTACATTTTGGACAGTGTTGAGATACTGGTTTTGAAGCCGAAGATTTCGTTTCCCAGCGTGGTGCACAGTGTCTCGCAAACCGAAGTTGCAATCCATTGATGGCTGTTTCTAACCTGTCCATCAACAGCTTGATGTGGTGCCATAACAAGGCCTTTTCACAAACGTGGAGAACTAATTGCGGGTTTTGAATCATTTGGTTTGAAAGGGCATTTTTCAAATGGAACTTTCAATCGCATGAAACATCGCATTGTTGAACGGCAGTGATGATTTTGTGAACTTCGTTGGGCCACGACTGGCCCAAAAGGTTAGTGGTGGTCGTTGTCCCGACCCCGGTACGTTTGCTGAGGTGCAAGGGTTTTCCGGCGGTGAGTACTGGTATTGACGAAAATCACTCGAAGGGGGGAAAGATCCCTGTCGTCTAGGATGGTATATCTTGGGATCGAATGACCCACGATTTTCCTTTTCCCGTTCCCTGTCCGATGGGATGTACTGCGGGACTCAAGATGGAAAATTTCTTTCTGCCACGCCTATCTGGGTGAGCGATACAATATGTCAGCTTGGGAAATTTTCTCACGCTTCAAATTGCCCTTTCTTTAAGGAAGTGGCCAGATCTTGCTCACGCTCTGGAAAGTTGTTCTCTAAGAAGAGATCTCGCGTGATGAAAAGTTTTGTCGTTTAGATAAATCGTCCCGATCCAAACAATTTATTTATAGGATCGAAAAGACGGAAACGATTTCCTTTGTCGGGCGCACAGACGGAAACGTTCGCAAACCGATGCAGAACATTGAATTTCTTGAGGAGTTCTTCTTTCATGTCCCAAGTTAATTTGTTTCGCTGCAAGTGAGGGTACAGTGTCAAGCGCTACCCTTAAACGGGCGCAATATTTCATGTCCATTTTCTTTGGCAACCACAGGGCGTTGCGTGACTTTCAATCGGAAAAGAAAATTCAATGTCATCCGGTTTTTTCCTATAAGGCGGAACTTTGGAATATATGCGTTTTGGTTGAGTGGGTTGCGGAATCCGATGGGGAGGTTTCGTGCTGGATTTTTTTATTTCAGTTCAGTCTAGTTCTAACTGCCTCAACTTAAATTGACGTTCTTCAGTTGCTTCCTCTGTAATCTTTTTTCTCATTTCAGTTCCTCTGTAGTCTATTTTCTTGCTTCCCTCTGTCTTAGCCTTGTCTGCTTATCTTGCATTGTGACTTAGTTGGAAATTTTTCTCATCAAAACCAAGCGTTCCGCTTGTTTAAATATTATCAAATCATCCATATGAAACCCTCAAGATATAAAACAAAATCTTAAGTATGAATAAAAATTTAAAGGGTATATGTGATGCTATAGTTTCACAAATGTATTATAATATAACAAATAAGAATTCAATTCGGTTTTTAAACAGATAACAGTTACTTAACAGGGTTGATATGAAATCCAAGGAGGTATTTTTCCAAATAATTGCAAATGCTATCAAATTTGGGAAATTTTCAAACAAAATGAAGTTTATGCAAAACTGGTTTCCTAAGAAGGAAATAAACAAATATAGTTTTTGGAAAAAAATTCTTTATAAGTTTAGTTCTTAAATGTTTCTTGTGGTCAGTCTTTCTTTCTTACTTAAATTCAAATGAATTTACAAAACAAATGTATCGCCTTTAGCTAAGTGATTAAATTTACAAACAAAAGGAGACAATAATTAAAAAGAGGGGAAGAAACAATAGCAGGAATCCCACTAAAGATGAAAATGTAGAAGAAAACTAGATAGGAGCTTATTAGGAGAAGGTTTAAGAGGTTTGAAAAAGGGGTGAAAAGGGAAATGAAAGGACTACACAGGACGGATACAGTGAGAGAAATCAAGAAAGCAAAAGAAACCCTCAGACAGCACCTAGTGGTTATGTTCCGTGAAAATGGAGACGGGAAAAACAAATCCTGCAATATCACAATACAGTAATAATACAAAATTACTAAACAATCCCTTCAATAAATGCACATTTCACCAAACTCAAAGAAATTGCACCAAAGAAAAAAAATAATCAAAAGATAAAGATGTTTTTTGGGTTGAGCGGTTAATCAACTCCAACACACTCTATTTGCGTGACGGAGGTGAAGTTTACCCACACTTGAGGGGCAAGGGAAAATCAAACTGAAACAATAGGAAAGGGAAAGAAATAGATATTTGCGAGAAGGGAAGGACTATCGACTCCCCAACGCCATGCCCCCTGCTAACGCAGGAAGTGGTTGGGCTATCAGTCTGGGGAAGGGGACAAACAAAATTTTAATACTTCTTAGGGGAAGGACAGCGATCTCAACGCCCCGCCCTTTGCTGCAGGTTCGAGCAAGAGGAGGTTGAGGCTATCGTTCTGGGTGGGGAAGGGTTTAAAAGAAATCCCACCAAAAAAAAAACCTTAAGGAGTAGGCAACCAAAAGAAATGTCAAACCACCTAAACACATATGACATTTGAAAAAAACAACAACAAATGCAATTTTACACATAATAATAATATTTCTTTTCTTTTTTCTTCCTCAAACCCTTGAGGGTACAAATCAAAATTTTTTTTTATTCTTTTTTTTTTCCTTCCCTCAAACCTTGAGGGTAAAATCAAAATCTTTTTTTCTCAGGCCCAATAGAAAATCCTTCTTCTGAAGGTACAAATAGAAATCTTCTTCTTTTTTTTTTTTAGGGGAAAAACAAAAACGGCACTACTTTGGTGAAACTGGAGTCGGGGTCACCACTGTCACACTGTACTTTTGCACTACCGCAAATTTATGACAGCATTAATCCATAGCACACGCAATCCTTCCAATCAACAAAAGGCGCCTACCGAATGTTTTTTCTTTTCCCCTCTCTTCGGGAAAAACTTTACTAAATCACATCAAACCGTTATAAACAAATTTTATACAGGTAGCACTTTTACACTGAGAGGAAACTAATCATCAAGACTTCATAAAGTCACGGCCCCCACACAAATTGGCCACTAAATCCAGACAGGAAAATAAAGATTCTCTCACTCCTTGATGTATGCCTGCATCCGAATTACGTCGCCTATCCTTCAGGATTCCTGTCTCTTCAGAATCATCTCGCCCCCTCGATTTTCCCCTCCCGGGATTGACTTCCGACTCTCTCCCCTGACTTTCTTGTCATGGAGAGATGAGTTTCCCTATCCTCTCCCTCGATTTCCTGTCCCTGGAGAGATGACGAGTTCGATCTTCCCTGGAGTCTTTAATTCCTGGGGTGCTCGGTGTGTTCCCCACACCATGCCTCTTCAACCCCCTCACGGGGTGAAAGGTGAGGTTGGGGGGCGAAGGGTAAAAGGTGAAGGCTGAAACACGAATAAAGGTGTGTAAGTAACTTTTAATTTCACATTGAAATTCTTTCTTTCTCTTTTCTTAAGTTTTCCCTGTAGTTTCCCAATAATTCATCGCTCACTGGTAATGTGGTCAGCAAACAAGACCAACGTCCCGAAGGTTCGAGTCTAGGCCATTGTGGGTTAAACTGATTCTTTCCCCTCCTCTAGTGAGTGCTACTCAGTGTTCAAAAACATGAACCAGCACCTTACCTTAACCCGCCTTGTTAAACTAACAATCAGTGGTCACTTCACCCCAAAGCCACCCTTCTTTTTTACAGAGTATAATCACAATTTTTGGGACGCCCGTACCTAGTCAAGCCACATGAAATATTCTTTTTTCGTTGTGGCATGGGGAAATGATTCAATTTATAATCATGTGATGGAAGCCGTCAAATGCCCTTTTGTGAGGCTACGTCAATGACTTTTTTTTTTTCCCATGAAGAACCTATCAGGCGTGTTATTGTTTCGCTCTATGAAAGAACTATCGGCGTGTTTACTGTTTGCTCTATGAAGAACCCATCAGGGGTGTTACTGTTTCGCTCTATGGAAGAACCATTAGGCGTGTTATGTTTCGCTCTATGAAAACCTCAGGGGGTTACTGTTTCCTCTATGAAGGAACCCATCAGGCGTGTTTTGTTTCGCTCTATTGAAGACCTATCAGGGTGTTATGTTTCGCTCTTGAAGAACCATCAGGCGTGTTACTGCTTCGCTCTTGAAGAACCCCCATCAGGCGTTTTACTGGATTATGAAGACCTTCAGGCGTGTTACTGTTTCGCTCTATGAAGAACCATCAGGTGTTACTGTTCACCTATGAAGATCCCTATTCAGGGTGTTATGGATCTATGAAGAACCTACAGGGTGTTACTGTTTCGCTTATGAAGAACCTATCAGGCGTGGTTACTGGATCTTGGGACACTGTGATGAGAAGCGCTTCGCACGAACAGAAAAGGAAACTTCGCGACATTGAGCAGATTTCTCCGGCCTCTATGGAAGAAATACGTCAAAGAAGCCCGAATAACCCTCAGTGAAGG
>CM031600.1:2826295-2858170 GCA_018398815.1 Conus ventricosus
ACAAGGAGCCCTGTTTTTCTCTGAAAGAGCCTTGTGCATCTCTGAAAGAGCCTTGTGCATCTCTGAAAGAGACTTGTGCATCTCTAAAAAAGAAACCCTGTCCATCTCTGAAGAAGCAGCACTGTCCATCTCTGAAGAAGGAGCCCTGTTCATCTCTGAAAGAGCCTTGTGCATCACTCAAGAACATACAAACCTGTCCATCACCGAAAATGGGGTCCTGTCCATGTCCGAAGAAAAAAACCCTATCCATCTCTGAAGAAGAGCCCTGTCCATCTCTGAAGGAGGAGTCCTGTCCCTCTTTGAAGAAGGAGTCATGTCCATCTTTGAAGAAAAAAACCCTATCCATCTCTGAAGAAGGAGCCCTATCCATCTCCGAAGAAGGAACCATGTCCATCTCTGAAGAATGAACCCTGTCCATCTCTGAAGAAGGAGCCCTGTCCATCTCTGAAGAGGGAGCCCTGTCCATCTCTGAAGAAGGAGCCCTGTCCGTCTCTGAAGAGGGAGCCCTGTCCATCTCTGAAGAAGGAGCCCTGTCTATCTCTGAAGAAGGAGCCCTGTCCATCTCTGAAGAGGGAGTCCTGTCCATCTCTGAAGAAGGAGCCCTGTCCATCTCTGAAGAAGGAGCCCTGTCCATCTCTGAAGAAGGAGCCCTGTCCATCTCTGAAGAAGAGCCCTATCCATATCTGAAGAAGGAGCGCTATCCATCTCTGAAGAAGGAGCCCTGTCCATCTGTGAACAAGGAGTCCTGTCCATCTGTAAAGAAGCCCTGTCCTTCTGTGAACAAGGAGTCCTGTCCATCTCTGAAAAAGGAGCCCTGTCCATCTGTCAAGAAGGAGCCCTGTCCATCTCTGAAGAAGGAACCCTGTCCATCTCTGAAGAAGGAGCCCTGTCCATCTGTCAAGAAGGAGCCCTGTCCATCTCTGAAGAGGGAGCCCTGTCCATCTGTCAAGAAGGAACCCTGTCCATCTCTGAAGAAGGAGCCCTGTCCATCTTTCAAGAAGGAGCCCTGTCCATCTCTGAAGGAGAAAACCTGTCAATCTCTGAAGTAGGAGCCCTGTCCTTCTCTGAAGAAGGATCCCCGTCCACCTCTGAAGAAGGATCCTGTCCATATCTGAAGAGAAGGATCCCTGTCCATCTCTGAAGAAGGATCCCTGTCCATCTCTGAAGAAGGATCCCTGTCCATCTCTGAAGAAGCAACCTTGTCCATCTCTTAAGAAGAAGCCGTGTCCATCTCTGAAGAAGGATTCCTGTCCATCTCTGAAGAGGCAACCTTGTCCATCTCTGAAGAAGGATCCCTGTTAATCTCTGAAGAAGGAGCCCTGTCAATCTCTGAAGAAGGATCCCTGTCCATCTCTGAAGAAGGATTCCTGTCCATCTCTGCAGAAGCAACCTTGTCCATCTCTGCAGAAGGATCCCTGTCCATCTCTGAAGAAGGAGCCCTGTCCATCTCTGAAGAAGGAGCCCTGTCCATCTCTGAAGAAGCAACTTTGTCCATCTTTGAAGAAGGAGCCCTGTCCATCTCTGAAGAAGGAGCCCTGTCCGTCTCTGAAGAGGGAGCCCTGTCCATCTCTGAAGAAGGAGCCCTGTCCATCTCTGAAGAAGGAGTCCTGTCCATCTCTGAAGAAAGAGCCCTGTCCATCTCTGAAGAAGCAACTTTGTCCATCTTTGAAGAAGGATGACTGTCCATCTCTGAAGAAGGAGCCCTATCCATCTCTTAAGAAGCAACCTTGTCCATCTCTGAAGAAGGAGCCCTGTCCATGTCTGAAGAAGGAGCCCTGTCCATCTCTGAACAAGGAACCCTGTCCACCTCTGAAGAAGGACCCCTGCCCATCTCTGAAGAAAGAGCCATGTCCATCTCTGAAGAATGAACCCTGTCCATCTCTGAAGAAGGAGCCATGTCCATCTCTGAAGAAAGAGCCTTGTCCATCTCTGAAGAAGCAACTTTGTCCATCTTTGAA
This sequence comes from Conus ventricosus, assembly GCA_018398815.1. NCBI lineage: Eukaryota > Metazoa > Mollusca > Gastropoda > Neogastropoda > Conidae > Conus > Conus ventricosus. The sequence continues at coordinate 2,828,254 of CM031600.1, forward strand.
GAAGGATGACTGTCCATCTCTGAAGAAGGAGCCCTATCCATGTCTTAAGAAGCAACCTTGTCTGTCTCTGAAGAAGGAGCCCTATCCATCTCTAAAGAAGCAATCTTGTCCATCTCTGAAAGAGCCCTGTCCATCTCTGAAGAAGGAGCCCTGTCCATCTATGAAGAAGCAACCTTGTCCATCTTTGAAGATGGATGACTGTCCATCTCTGAAGAATGATCCTTGTCCATATCTGAAGGAGCCCTGTCCATCTCTGAAGAGGGATCCCTGTCCATCTCTGAAGAAGGATCCCTGCCATCTCTGAAGAAGGATCCCTGTTCTTCTCTGCAGAAGGATCCCTGTCCATCTCTGAAGAAGTCCTGTCCATCTCTAAACAAGGAATCCTATCCATCTCCGAACAAGGAGCCCTATCCATCTCTGAAGAAGCAACCTTGTCCATCTCTGAAGAAGGAGCCCTATCCATCCCTGAAGAAGCAACCTTATCCATCTCTGAAAGAGCCCTGTCCATCTCTGAAGAAGGATCCCTGTCCATCTCTGGAAAAGGATCCCTGTCCATCTCTGAAGAATTGAGCCCTGACCATCTCTGAACAAGGACCTCTGTCCATCTCTGAAGAAGGATCCCTGTCCATCTCTGAAGAAGGAGCCCTGTCCATCTCTGAAGAAGGAGCCCTGTCCATCTCTGAACAAGAAGCCATGTCCATCTCTGAAGAAGGAGCCCTGTCCATCTGTCAAGAAGGAGCCCTGTCCATCTCTGAAGAGGGAGCCCGTTCCATCTGTCAAGAAGGAGCCCTGTCCATCTCTGAAGAAGGAGCCCTGTCCATCTCTGAAGAGGGGGCCCTGTCCGTCTCTGAAGAGGGAGCCCTGTCCATCTCTGAAGAAGGAGCCCTGTCCATCTGTCAAGAAGGAGCCCTGTCCATCTCTGAAGAGGGAGCCCTGTCCATCTGTCAAGAAGGATCCCTGTCCATCTCTGAAGAAGGAGCCCTGTCCATCTCTGAAGAGGGAGCCCTGTCCATCTCTGAAGAGGGAGCCCTGTCCATCTCTGAAGAAGGAGCCCTGTCCATCTCTGAAGAAGGAGCCCTGTCCATCTCTGAAGAAGGAACCCTGTCCATCTCTGAAGAAGGAGCCCTGTCTATCTCTGAAGAAGGAGCCCTGTCCGTCTCTGAAGAGGGAGCCCTGTCCATCTGTGAAGAGGGAGCCCTGTCCATCTGTGAAGAGGGAGCCCTGTCCGTCTCTGAAGAGGGAGCCCTGTCCATCTCTGAAGAGGGAGCCCTGTCCATCTGTGAAGAAGGAACCCTGTCCGTCTCTGAAGAAGTAGCTCTGTCCATCTCTGAAGAAGGATCCTTGTTCTTCTCTGAAGAAGGATCCCTGTTCATCTCTGAACAAGGATCCCTGTCCATCTCTAAACAAGGAGCCCTGTCCTTCTCTGAAGAAGGATCCCTGTCCATCTCTGAAAAAGTCCTGTCCATCTCTGAACAAGGAGCCCTATCCATCTCTGAAGAAAGAGGCCTGTCCATCTCTGAGGAAGGATCCCTATCCATCTCTGAAGAAGCAACCTTGTCCATCTCTGAAAGAGCCCTATCTCTCAAAGAGCCCTGTCCATCTCTGAACAAGGAGCCCTGTCCATCTCTGAAGAAGGAGCCCTGTCCATCTCTGAAGAGGGAGCCCTGTCCATTTCCGAAGAAGGAGCCCACCACTTAGTTGAAATCGTTTGTGAGGACTTCAACGCTTAGAGAATTAGTGGGGCGAATTTTCCTCCTATTGAAATATTCTTCCTATTCCGCTTGGGATTGTTCAACGGTGTCAGAACCTTGCGGTTTGTCACGGCTGTTTTTCATTTCTCTCTTTTTCTTCAATCGTAGTTTAGAATTTACCATAACAAGGTCGTGGTCACTACGAACAACGGCTCCTGAAAGTTTCGTTCTTTCAATCCTGTTGATGCCAGACCTGCTGTCACACTAGCACAAATGCACGCAAGCACTCATGATAGCATTTACCTCGTGCGCAAGCAATCCCTCCAGACAACCGGAAGGCGCAACTACACTTTCCTTTTCTTCTCCCCCTCCTTACTGGGGGACAATTTACTGAACAATGATCAGCAACACAATCCAAAATAATACTTGATCAGTACACGATACACGATATTTTTTTTACAATTTCTTCATTCAGTCACTCCTTCTCGGGGGGGGGGGGGGGGGGGGGGGAGGGGGGGGGGCAATATTCCACGTATCATTTAGTTATAATCAATTTCTTTTCAATGATTCTCTCCTTCCCACTGGAGAGACAATTCACCAGCTTCCAAAACCAATGAGATGGCTTACAATTCAGAAAAATGTCCAAGACACAACCCAGGAGAACAATAACTAATCATGACAGACCAGCACGACGTTCGTTCAACTCATGAACTTCGTCCATGACTGCCGCAGTCGCTGCCCACTTCTCGTCTAAATTCTCCAGCCACTGGAGATAGGCGGGTGCTGCCTCAGCTACCTAGGAACTCTGTCTGGTTTCCTTTACTTTAAGACATCTAGTGCTGCCACAGCACTGGGGGGCGGGGGGGGGGGGGGGGGGGGGGGGGGGTGGTAATTGCAGGTCACAGGAGCGTTCCCCTTCCATTCAAAGCCACCTGTCTGGTCAACGTCTCCAGACCATCTCTTGGCTATACCTTATTCTTTCTTCCATCACTCCTCCTGGGTACGTATTCAGTGATCGCTACACATTACCAGCCCCTGGTTAACTTTTGCCCAATGGTCAATCTTCACCCATCTCACTGAGTGATTCACCAATGGTCAACCTTCACCATCTCACAGAGTGATTCACCCAATGGTCAATCTTCACCCATCTCACAGAGTGATTCAGCCAATGGTCAATCTTCACCAATCTCACAGAGTGATTCACCCAATGGTCAACCTTCATCCACTTCACTGAGTGATTCTCACAGCTATTAGGGACACCGTCCACACTGGTTAGGCCACGCAAATTTATCTCCTTTAACCCTTTCCCTTTTCTAACACCCAGGGAAATGATTCATATTAAACAAGTCTATATGTGATGGAACGTCACATGTTTCCATGTGAGGCTACGTCACATGACACCTGCACCGGTTCTTTGCTTGGACACAGTCAATCCGGCTGTGGTACTGACCGTTTGGGGAATGCCGTGTCCATAGCGCTTTTATGCTTACCAAGAGTGTTGGCAAGAACGGAACCATCATCACTGGCACATTCTAGCAGGCGTAGTCCTCTGTCGCCGGTTGTCTTACTACGACAAAGGCCGCAAACATTCTTCCAAGTCTGCTGGGGCATGTGCTCAGACCTTTGCATTGCGATCACCCTGAACAACCGGGATGCCCTTCTCATTGACCTTAATGATGACCGTTTGGAGATGGGAGTAGAGTTCTTTCATCTGGCCATCATTATAGTCTAATGTTGGGAACTTTTAGTTGCATTACCGTGATGCTGAATGGTTTCGCTAGCTGGCAGCTGAATATAATCCTGTTGGAAACAAGGTAGCACCCCAGTACAGTGTTCTTGATGTTCTTGTTTACTAAAGTCCCACCTCGTGCACATGTTTGTTTTCTCCAGAACAGGACGTGGCCTTCTTCGGTCTCTACTTCTCCGTTGACCTCCCATCTTACTTCGCAGAGGCCGAGCGCATACCAGGGGTATATGTTCATTTCATGGGTCCGTTCTTTCAGTTTTCCAGCCTGCCAGAGTATTCTTATATTCTAGATGGAAAATGTGATCGTGTTCCTTCCCCATATTCTCTGTGATTTCCCAACAGCAGCACCCTTTTCGCATCCACCCTGGTGGGGACCGATGGATGGCGCGTGTATTGTTAACCCGAGCTGCGACCGATGCGGGCTGATCTCTGTATTTTCCTCTTCCGTGTGGCGTTTCTTTGTATTTTCCTCTTCCGTGTGGCGTTTCTTTGTATTTTTCTCTTCCGTGTGGTGTTTCTTGGGCAGAAATCGGACCTGGCTCAGCTCTTTTCTCTCCAGATGGGATCTTTTTCTTGGGTTTACTCCGTGCATGCAGCAGACTGGGTTGACATGCAGAAGGCTGCCTACGTGGAGCAGACTGTTGACATGTAGAAGGCTGCCTACCTGCAGCAGACTGTTGACATGTAGAAGGCTGCCTACGTGCAGCAGACTGTTGACATGTAGAAGGCTGCCTACGTGCAGCAGACTGTTGACATGTAGAAGGCTGCCTACGTGCAGCAGAATGTTGACATGTAGAAGGCTGCCTACGTGCAGCAGACTGTTGACATGCAGAAGGCTGCCTACGTGCAGCAGACTGGGTTGACATGCAGCAGACTGGGTTGACGTGCAGCAGACTGTTGACCTGCAGAGGGCTGCACTGCGCTGACGTGGTTACCAGTCACAGAAGAACATCTCTGACCTGACTTTCGAAGAGTCCAGGCCTCCTCCGAGAAAGAGCCCCGTTCATGTCTGAAGGACGGCAGTCCTCTGAAGAAAGAGTAATGTCCCTTGCTCAAGAAGGAAAGAACCCAATCAACATGCGCGCACAATCGCGTGCTCTTCCGAAGAAAATTAAGTTCTGAAGGTGTGCCATGATTAGATACAACTTCCACATCTGGCAGAACGAAAAAAAACCTCTGTGAACTGACCTCTTGGGCCATGTCAACTGTGAAAAACTCTGTGAACTGACCTCTTGGGCCATGTCAACTGTGAAAAACTCTGTGAACTGACCTCTTGGGCCATGTCAACTGTGAAAAACTCTTGGGCCATGGCAACAGCCAAGACAGACTAAGAATGCAGTGCAGCAAGTCACGAAGTATTTTTCTCCTCTTGTCTTCGCAAAAAAGAACCCTGAGGACCAGTCAGGTGTTAATTAGTTGCCCGAACGAAGGAAGCCATTGTGGTCACAGTAGTTATTTACAGCCGTGCTTTTTGCGCCATGGCAAGTACTGAGCCTCGGCAAGAATGCATCAACAAAATAGTTGCTCTATGAAGAACGTTCGGGAGAGCGCAGACATACACAAAGGTTGCTCTGACATTGGATCTGCTCTTTGATGTGGGTGTCCACCACAGATCCACGCGCAAGACAGAACGGATTCGTCCTGGGCGTGCATTCGGTCTTTTCATACACACACACACACCACACACACACACACATATATTATATATTATATATATATATATATATATATAGTTAAAACAAGTTAAAAGAGGAATCTTAAAACTATCTACAAATTTGTTTCGAGCGTGTTGCGCTGTCATATATATATATACTGAACAATTAAGAAGTGGGGGAAAGCAAGTACAGGCTAATAATTCTTCCGTCATAACAGTAATGACTTGGCAAAGATTTCAACTATAATTAAATGATTAAAAAGGGGTTAAAGATGTCGCCATGAATGAAGGTTCTACATTGTACTGTGATATCTATACTGTGATAAAGGGACCATGACACTGTTGATGCTTTAAACAGCTGTCGCCATCAATGAAGGTTCTACATTGAACTGTGATATCTATACTGTGATAAAGGGACCATGACACTGTTGATGCTTTAAACAGCTGTCGCCATCAATGAAGGATCTACATTGAACTGTGATATCTATACTGTGATAAAGGGACCATGACACTGTTGATGCTTTAAACAGCTGTCGCCATCAATGAAGGTTCTACATTGAACTGTGATATCTATACTGTGATAAAGGGACCATGACACTGTTGATGCGTAATGACTGGAAATCCTATTTTTTAGTTTTTGTTTTCTTGTTTTCTTTTTAGTGTGTGTGTGTGTTTTGTTTGTTTGTTTTTTTACACGAGCATAGGATACGTGAAGTAAGGCTGCAATGGTTTCAACATATGTAGCAGGTGTTTATACACACATGCTATTTTAAAGGAAAGTGGAATTACTAAAAATAATCATTGTAATGCATACAAGGATAACATTGCCACATGTCGTGGGAATGTCATTATGTAATATTTAAGAAACATTTTGTCATTAATTTCATAAAGAAAAATGTTTGAACGCTCAAAATATGCCTTTAACATAATTGTTTGTTCTTCTTAGTTATGACGGTATACTTAATAATGATACGGTTTCTTCTTCTTCTACTTCCTCTCCTTTTTTTTACATTTTACAATATTGCTCCTAACATCTTCCATATATGTCCGTAAAATAAAGAACACCCTTCCACAAATTCATGGTTTCCTGAACAAATCAAAATGTAGATACAAAATTGAAGAACACGTTGCCAATCTAACATAAAAGCATGTAGCGACATGACTGGCCCACGGAGCACCAGTTGACACTGTTCAACTCCTTGACTTCTCTCTAAAGCAAACGGCTTTATCATGTTCAGATACACAAGATGATATGCGTGAACGACCACACCATGGTACATTATTCAGAGGCTTAAATACAGCACGTTACTGATTATGATTGACATTGAGCCCCTGCTCCCCTCTCCCCTTCTCTTTCTCTGCCAACATTTTTTTTTTCCTTTTCTTTTAGAATATATGTTTGAATATGTGAATTCAATGGGTTAAAAAAATGACCCCTTTGCTTACCTTCTCTCGTTATTGTCCTTCCCCCATTCTTTGGTAATCTCCGTGTATGCCGCAACTAAAACACGACCAAGGTCTGAATCTTTCTTTCCCTTCTGTACAGCTCTGAAAGCATTGTGTTTTTTTTGTGTGTTTTGTCGGCATAACCTTTGACAATGGTCATTTTTCAAATTTGGTTGAATGGTTTTAAACGAATGATGACTGATTACCAGAATACGAAAATATGTCGTGTTGCTATATTAAAATATGCTTACAGATACAACGTCTTGTTTGTTTTTTCTTCCCAATTTTCGGTTACAATATAATAATATAGGTCTGTATGCTGTATAGTTTAGTCTATCATGCATAGACTTTCGTATGATAACTTAGATAGTGTTCGGTCCTCTTATCTTTTGTCGGGATGCTGAGAAGTTGACTCCGTGACGCATAGAAGTAACCATGGTAACCTATGTCGGCCTATGTTATGGGTTTATGACGCACTGAGCTATGTTCGGTAAGCTGGGCATTGTTCACCACTCTTGGTTATGTCATGCAGTTTAGTGCATGAAGCATAGCACTTAGTAAGGTAAAATATGTTGTTGTTTTGTCACCTCACCTGGTTGTTTGCATGTTTTGAAACTGGTTTAAACGGCAGCCTATGTGTTGCTCACACCTGTCTTTAGTTACAAAGTATGATCTGTGATGCAAAGAGTTTAGCACGGTAGCCTGTTTGTTGTTCACCTCTCTCTCAGTTGGGGACGTTATAACGTCATTTCTTTTAAAGGCACGGTCTTTGCCGTCTTTACTTTGGTATAGTACCCTGAAAATGAAACCCAAGCGATAGAGAGAGAGAGAGAGAGAGAGAGAGAGAGAGAGAGAGAGAGAGAGAGAGAGAGAGAGAGAGAATGTGTGTGTGTGTGTGGGGGGGGGGGGGGGGGGGACAGTTTAGATGGTGGTGGTTAATGAGCGTTGTGCATGACAGCTGTTAAATGAAGACGTAACAGAAAACACGATGCGCGCTCTTAAAACCCGATTTTCTTATAAGTCAATAAACAACACAGACACACACATATACAAGTGTGCGCATACACACACACACACACACACACAGTCTCACGGCTCAACTCAATCAGCACGCAGGCCTACAACTGGAACAGGGCGGAGGACGCGCCAACAGTCACGACACCTCCCAGCTGGTGTCGTCGCCCCGCCGACTGCGAGAGTGACCTTGAGCGTGTGTGACAAGCTGTGACGGCTCGCTGACTGCACCGTTATGGATGGAGGGACCGAAGCAGAGAGCTCCACAGGTCGGAAAAAGACATCGCTCGGAGCTCTGACCAGCGCACGACGTGACAGGCTGGTTTACACGCCGAGGTCCTTCGCCTGCTGGCGATTTGTGCCGTGTCATGCACGACCAGCGCATGCGAGCACACGGCGCCACGCGCTGCACGCACTAGGACTGCTATGCATGCACAGACCGATAGGCAGGCAGACAGACAGAGAGAGAAACGGGAGCGCGCGCCTGCACGCACACAGCGACTCATGCATGCGCGTGCCGCGCTGGCATAAACATGCGGCACGTGCGCTGACCTTAAACACACTCATATACACTGGACTGCACACGCTATAAACATGTGCGTCCATGGAGATAATCATGAACATGCATCATAGCACACACACACACACACACACACACACACACACACACAAAGCGCGCGCCCATATATGTGCAAGGATTAAGTTTATAGAACACACACACACATACATACTCATGCACGCAAACATTAAGTTGAGAGAGAGAGAGAGAGAGAGAGAGAGAGAGAGAGAGAGAGAGAGAGAGAGAGAGAGAGAGAGAGTCCTTATTTTTTCAAATGAATTTCGACGTTTTCAGAAGTGAGTCACTCGCTTTATTTGTTCCATTTTGTGTCGGCAATCATTCATTCTAAGAGGTGTTTTTGAGCTTGTCACATACTTCATCATCATTCCCTTTGTGTGTACATGTGCGCGCGTATTTGTGTGTGTGTGTGTGTGTGTGTGTGTGTGTGTGTGTGTGTGTGTGTGTGTGTGTGTGTGTGTGCGTGCGTGCGTGTGCGTGCGTGCATGCATCTGTGTGTGTGTGTGGTGTGTGTGTGTGTGTGTGTGTGTGTGTGTGTGTGTGTGGTGTGTGTGTGTGTGTGTGTGTGTGTGTGTGTGTGCGCCCGCGCGCGTGTAAATCGTATATGTTTTGTTTTAGATATGAGTCACTAACCTTACTTATCCCCCCTATTTTTTCTCCTTGTCAGCTATCCATCGTTAGAGAGTATTTCTGACTTTCTCTTTTGTGTTAGTCTGCGTGCCTCCGATCACATCTGTCTAGGAATGTCAATTGTGGAATGTGGCCTAAGTGTGACAATGTTGGCATTGCTTGAACTGTTGCTGTTTTTATTTTCCCCCTGACAATGGCAAGTGTGGGGTACAGTCTTCACGTGACAAACGTGAGCAGTGCATATTCTTTTGACATTGTCCATCGTGGACTACAGCTTAAATGATAAAATACCGTCAATAGTAGAGTTATCCTTTTTTTTTTTTAATGCTGAAATTGCCAAGTGTGAAGTCAGCTTACATCCAACATTGCTGTCAATAGTAGAGCTGTTTTTGTTTTTGTTTTTGTTTTTTTCATTCTGATATTGACAACTGTGGTGTGTAGCCTTTGTTAGCAGCATAAATATCACATACATTTTTAAAAATTTGTCGATGGTGACGGGTAACCTAAATGCGACGATGCTAGTAGCCAACAGTGCAGCTGTCCTTGATACTATTGGCATTGACAGCTGCCTTGAGAGATGCCTTTTCTTGACGATACAGTCAGCGGCACAGCTGTGTGTGTTGTTTGGATGACATTGTCAACTGTGGAGTATGGCTTTCATCTGCCGGTGCTGTTTGTAGTACAGCTGTCTTCGTTCGGTTTTGTGTGTTGTTTTATTCGCTTGAGAGAACGAGGAAATAGGCATTCTGGCTCGACCGCCCCTCATTAAATTTCGGGGCGCTCGCTCCAGAATGCCTATTTCCTCGTTCTCTTATAAGCAAGCCCTTCAACAATGACTAAAACGGCTAATATGATGCTCAGGCTCTTCACTTTCTGTGTGTGCCTGGTACACACTTACAAGCTTCAAGCCGTATAATCCATTACACGTTCTCTTTCAATAACCCAACAAATAATGGCAGCACGTTACAAAGCCATCTACAAACATATATATTGTTTCGGTTTATCCGTTTTCATCTCTAATTTGCAAAACTTCTCTGACTTCAGTTTTTGTTTTATTCCTTGTTTTCCTATCGTTTACAATACATCATTTTCACGCATACAGTCATCAAATGCGCTCTCTTGCAATAAATAAAACTACGGTCTTTTAACTGTTCTCTAAAGTCTTTTTAAAACGAGTTATAATTCTGACATAAGAATCCACACACTTATTCCAGCAGTCTTTCCGCTGAAAGCCAGTTTTTTGACTAATTTTTCTCTATTTAACTATTCCTCTTTCTGCATCAGTCATCTAAATAAAGATGTCCTGCGTCCCTCAAACATCTATAATAATATCTAAAACACTGAACGCTTTGAGGCTGGATCCAACTAAATACATGTCTTCAATCCGTCCATAATATACCTACTGTCGTGATATGCTTTGTGCCATTTAAATCGTCAAAAAATCAACAATATATCAAACCTTGTAACATAAACTGTTGTAATAGTCGAGGGCACATATTGTTTTTCCACAACCATCTGTCCACAATCAATGAACAATGAGGGTTTTAACATAAAGTTTAACATCGTCATTGACACCGTCTCTCCTAGTTTTATAACAAATTTATCTACTACTCCAGGTTATTGTTGTTTATCATACTAGCCGTACAAAATTTACAGTAAAAAAAATCCTATAAGCCCTAAAATGTTAGTTTATATCCCAACTCATTCTCAGATTCTTCTATTAAACTAACATTGCTTTTGTTGCTTTTGTTTATGACCTTAAAATTCTCACCTCGTACGAACCACAACATAAACTTTAAATATCAACGTTATTTGCCAGCCTAATATAAATTCCTTCCATAAGGTTTCACTGCCCCCACAGCTCCATTCCGCTCCACATCTTTTAAGAAACAAAATTTCAAATACATTGTAACGTCTCCGAATTTCTTCTGCGTGGAAAGAACTTAATTTTGTAAACTTCCTTAAAACCGATCTCATCGGTGAGATAAACTGTTTGTTTGCCTAATCCTTATTTCGATCTCGCGCGACTATTGTTTTCCGGCATTAACTTATATTAAAGGACAGAGCTTTAATGCTTTTCTGAAACTTTGTTTGACGGCTAAAAAATTAAATGGGCTTATTACGAATTCAAATTTTTATGGCCCATTCGACATATGTTCGAAGCCATTTGTTGGTCATTTTTCGAACTATTTAAATCTAATGTCCTCATTATTTGCTTTCTACATTGCGGATTGTTCTATTTAGAAACTTTTGGTTGTCGATAACCTCTTTGCGTTTATAATCACCATTTTTAGTGTACTCAAAACCATACTAAGCGCCTATCTCACCGTTTCTCTGTTCAAAGTCACAACTCTGCAAGTCTTTAATTCGAATTAGACACATTACTGCCCTAAATGAACTCTTATTCTTCGGTCCACGCGACATGTTTTAGGTACTACTATTATTTTATTCCAAAACAGGTGCATGTTATTACATTTAGGACTTTCCCTGTTTCGTCTGTGATTTTTATATTAAATGATCGGACCTCCCACAAGGCTAATTTTAAACTGTAAATTAGGAGAATTGTATAATTACATAATCGCTATATGCTGCTCCCTGATGAAGACTCTTAAAACAGTTTGAGGGCCTTTCCATCATATAATTTCATCATGCTCAGCTCATCTAAATGATACATAGAGTAATAATGTAATGCAAGCTCGATCGATTTTCCCCCTCATAAGTATTTTTCTGGTGTAACGTTAAAACTGAAACGGCTCGTGTAAGTATTAACTTTGTGCGTGAATTAAAAACCTAACATTTTAACTAGCTCTTCAAAAAATAGTAATGTACAACTTCTTCTTCCAGTTTGAATTCAACATTGTTTCAGATTTTGCATTGTTAAGTTTGAAGTAATTCTAAGTTACTCATTGCTTCTTTTAGTATCAAAACCCGTAATAACCATCAGAATTGTTAACTGGCTAATTTTGGTCCCTACTTTAATCAACTTTTACAATCATATTAAGTCTTCTTGCTCACTTTATATTAAACCACACACTTTGAAATATTTCATGAGTTCACCCGTTGGGCGCCCATTCGTATCATAGCATATTCTAAAAACGAAGGACTGTCTTGATTGTTATTGTTACGAACATTTTTTTTTAAACAAGAGTCATTAAATATAGCGAATGCAAAAAATATTCTGTTGGACTGCACTACAATCTAAAAAATAAACAAATGACAACCCCTTGTCAGTACTGTGACCAGTCTGACCCTTTCATGTAAAGTTATACCCTTTGCACACTAATCTTTACCCCCCCTATTTAAAAACGACTAAATCCCCGAAAGGTGGTTCTCAGCCGAGTGAGCATTTTTATCAGAACACAGTTAAACTTTTCTTGAGTGTTTTGTGCATCACTGGGTGGGAGTGTCGTATGCTGATCATTTAAATATCCCTGATCCTTTGTGAGTCAGTTATATTCATTTTCCTATTACACTTTCAACTAATTTGTCCTGAACTGCAAAGCAACCATTACCAAATGAACAAACGTTAATCCTTCACACAAATAACATGAAGATTTTGAAAGGATCGGTAACGAATTCAATATTAATGTTATACAAAATTCAAGACAAAAGTTGACCGCAATCATGGCTTAAGGCACCCCTTATTTTTGGGGCGTGCACAGAAAGTATAACTATGACTGAATCCTCCTTACACATCGTTCACTTCAGCACACTGTTGCACTTCGGGTCCATAAGCAAAGCTGAAAACACGTGACCAACATTTATTTTAGACACTTCGAAGTCAACTAAGGGAATAGAACGAATAAACGACGCCATCGGACTACGTTTGTGTTTGCTAGTTCGCAACTCAAACAATCGACATAACTGACCTTCAACTGATTTGACGCACAAAAACATACTTAGCAAATTTAGAGACGCCATTAATCTGGAAGTTATTTGCCTTTAAGCTTTATAAGTATCAAAATGTTCTACAATACCAAGATCGAAGTAGACTTTGCTGTTGCACTTTTATTCATGCTGCCCTTCGCCCTCAACTCCAATTAGGAACATATAATCAACTACCACAAATGAAATCCTTGTTGGCACAATGAAACCAGAAGTTCGAAAAAACGACATAAATTCTGAGCCTTATATCAAACAATAAACAAACAAGGCGGTCCTCCCGTGAACGACCCCCCAAATAAGTCATCCAATCCCCAAGGTCCAAAGCCCAAGCTATTCAGCGATGACCAAAGAAATAAACCATGACTTTGAAAAGACAGCACTTTTATTGGATTTAACTGCTAGATACTCCTTCTTTTATCTTAGACGAAAATTAACCCGACATTAAGACAACTAATCCCATAAGTGCCTCACCATAAAGCCTTTACTGCTTGCAGTAACAAAAGCCACTAACGACACACTCCCTAATATGCCAAAGAGTCATAGCTTATGCTGGCTGATTTTTTAATAAACCCGCAGATGAGCAATTGTTTTTTTACCCAATGATATCAGCGTGAAGGAGGGATGTGGGTACAACTGACCCTTGACCACCACCGCCCTTAATAGCCCATCACCAGTACTTATTGCAAAACCTAAGGCTTAAACCGGCTATTGTGACAACCTTGCTACTCTAAACATGTTCTATTCGGTTCTGCTAGTGTCGTGTCTTCATGTAAAATTCTTCGATAAGTTTCTCTTATTCTGTTCACCTTGAGTCGTAATGGTTCTCTGGTTAATAGACAAAGCTCTAGTCTTTGCGATCTCTTGAGTTTTCCAGATCACGTATCTTCGGGTTATTCTTTTCTTTAACACCAGTCCTACGAATGGGTCGTCACCTCACGAGTTTTTCGTCTCTTCCTCTTTTATAATCTCATCTATTCACTCACTTTTCTAACAGTGTTATTAATTCACCTCTATGTTCTTAAAGCCCATCAGGCCACTCTTTCTCTCTCATTAGCTTGGTTTCGTGCATATTTTAATGCGTTTCTTCCGAAAAAATGTTCTGCTTGTAGTATTTCATCTGCTGTTTGACTTAAACTTGAAGTTCCTTGTTTTGTATTGTTGTTATCTGTGGAGTTTTTGTAAGTGTGTGTTGAATTAGCCACTCTCCCTATCTACTTTGTGTTTAGCAATGCCAAGGCGATTTTGATCACTCACACCTAAGTCTTTGTCTAATTGTACTCTTGCTAAAAACTGGATGGGTCTGGTTTTAGATGTAACACACAAGTGGTCCTTGATCCTTTTCACAAACAGATGGTTTTTATATTTTTTTATTTCAAACAATAGGTCTAATAAATTCAGGAGTTTCGTGACCTAAAACTTTCTAAATGATCGACCTGACTTAATGTTAATTCATGCCGCAATGGTGGCCCAAGGATCATTTCAACTCATGTCCGTCTTCCAGCTCAGAACAACATAATCTTCGATGTTGTCATCATAATTTTCAATGCCTTGCCATTTGTTAAATTATTAACTTTTTTTATTTTGTTTTTTATAAAAAAAAATTCGCAAGCTCATGTCAATTCACACCCGTATAGAAGACTGAAAGAGCCCTTTGCGTAAGGAAATAAAACAAATATTATTGTTCCAATAATCCATCTACATTGATTCAGATCAAAAGTCTCAACTGGTCAAATGTCCAACCTAGGAGCAATGAAATGAATTGTGCCGGCTCCGCACGACTTACTTTCAAAATAGAACTCGCTTCAGCAACAGACCCAAACAGACAGTATCCAGAAATCTGGGGCGGCATTGTTAAGAAAAATTCTAAAAACTGGAAGGGCAAGAAATATTTTCTTCTAAAGCAGACATAATTTTTAAATCTATTCTGATCTCTCTAACCCCGAAAGAAAGGGCCGATCTTGCGTTGCACAAGATCGAAAAGAATGAACACTAAGACCACAGAATAGGCGCCGAAGAGCTAATTAACGGTAACAAGTATGAAGCTGTAATTTATCGTATGGTAATGCTTTTTTTCCATACCCTTAGATTTGAGTTTTAAAAAGCGCATGCTCCATACTTTTCAAGGACATTAACAGACAATTCATATGAACTAACTTTAACTGAATACAGACTTTTATCAAATCTACTAGACAAACCAACCGAAGCAAAGTACAGCATTTCTGACATCCTCGTTAGAGTTACATCGTTTGCAACCTAACTTTACAAGACTGACCATCAATATTATCAGTCACCATTACAAATATTACATAGAGTGATTCTCATTCTAACTATATCAAAAGCAAGCCACACTTATGCATTTTTAGTTTTAGTGCCACAGCACGATTACTTAATATTTTAACTCTGTGTGAAGAATGAAAAAATAACCATTTCAAAAGAACAAAGTGAAAATATATGAATCCTAAAATAACAAAGTCAATGTACAAGTGAGAGGGTAGTCCTAACCAAATCTAATTCCCCCCCCCCCCCCCTACGCTAGCGGCTTAAACCGTATCATCAGTTTGAGAAATAAGGAAATTCCCTTTTGGAAGTGGAAGACTAGAATACCAAAAGTAACCCTTGTGTCTAATGATCTACACCTCACATGTTAAACGCATGAATATTTATCAACGAAATACGGTTTATGGATTGACCAAGGTCACGAGGATAATCATTGCATAAGTGGAAACTGTAAAAGACGAATAACCATTCAAATTGATAAAGAAAAGGAGATACTAACCAGTTAATGTATACTTGTTTTTATATATGATCGCACTGAATATTCAAATAACAGATTAAAAATATACAATACTAATTATTTTTTTATTTTAAAAAAGCAGACTGTTCAGGTAATTCCAAAAGTGCCCACACCCAGGTTGACTACAAGATCCGGAGACGATCCGCCAAAAGAGTGAACAGTTAGCAAATAAAAACCTCAATTAACCAACATTACACAAATGCAAACTGAACAGAGCAAGACCTTTCCAAAATACAGAAAAACCAAACGAAGGTATTCTGCTGTCTTTAATGCTGTTACATATGTTAATACTGGAGCATCGACCTATTAGTGCTCTATCACAGAACCATTGGTAGTCTGTTTAGCAAACAGAATAGGCGCACCGGAGCTATACCTCTAGCGTTTGTCTTTAACCCCCCCCCCCCGCTTGGTCTGTGCACATTAGCTAAGTGCTTGCCAGCACAAAAATAAAACTAAACTCCAAAAGCACACACTAGGGTCAACAATAACAGCTAAACTTAGTCCTCCTTCAAACTGATGAAATAAAACACTACTACTCCACACACGATGAAGAAAGTTTAGTTTAAAGTCGCTACAGCTGATTTTGAACTACAAAAACTAAAGTTTGATCTTCAAAAAAAGCATAACTTTTTCCTCAACAACCAACTCCGAAATCAATAAAAAAGGAATGTTTTAAAAAATTAAACGATACATTAAACTCTGTTCTAAACAATCACATTAACAACGCCAAAGCGTTTATACTTAGTTTTATGAGTCCAAGCACAAAAACTGTCGAAAATGATTCTGACAACATGTGGAGACACCGTTGGAGACGCGTTGAGACGACTTTGGAAACGATGTCTATGTAATTTTTTAAATTAAATAAATAATTTGTGTTAGAAAAGAAACACAACAAGAAAATAAATATATGAAAGTCCTTGAAGAAATGTTGAATGATTTAGACAAGGAATGCGTTTCACGAGCACAAAAAAACTCATTTAGAATTATGCTCCAACAAACGTACAGAAAGCGTTGTACATGCAATTTCTCTCAATGCCAAATAAACTAACAATAAACCACCAGTGAAATTAAATTAGCTGTTTGTTTGACTATACAGCAATACATAATGAAAATCTAGAAGTATGGGTCACAACCAACAGCAGACTATTCTTTCCTATAGTGACCTACGCCAATGGGCAGAAACCAGCTGCTTTACACACTTAATGACCTCTAAAACCTAAAAGGAGAGCTCTGGATGGTCAGAGGTAAAGTCTTAGAGATCAAATTAAAACAGTCTAATACACACCAAACGAGGCAATTCATACATCACCGCTACACCCCAGCATTAGTTTTCAAAAGACAGTTCTAAACATAAAGAATACTGACAACAAATGATTTATGTGTGTGTTTCCTGCTAGGCTGCATCAAGTTCTAAAAAGAACGCAGACAGATGTCCTAACTATTTGTCCTTACAACAAAGAGCTTAACTTTACGGCCATACTATTTCCTTCAGTATAGACCAAATTGACAGTTTGAAGAACAAATCGTCCAATAACTGTTAACGGTACACATGGGATGAGAAACAAATCTACAACCCAATAAATGTCTAAGAACAGTCCATCGATTGGCAACCAGACAAAAATCATGAAACTTTCTTCTTATGTCTTCACATCAATGGGCTGCGCGCCACATTACACTTCAAGATTCGTCAATGATAACTGTGTGCATATACTACAAAATATCATGCAAACAAAAATTCTGTGTAGAAATGTTTAACAAGAATTCCATCCATTCACCCGATGAACATATAAACGCTTGTATTAGTCCGTAATTGCCATACAAACTAATTACGCCGAGAGAACCACTAAGGTTTGTTTTAAAACGGAAACATCAGCATACAAGTCCCATATGTTGTTTACGCAGACGTGATCGCCGTATTGTTCTTATGAAGGGCCACCCCCACAGAAACTTCCCAAAACATCTTAAACGAGTAATCACCAATTTGTTTCTTTCTTTCTAATTGGTTAGGTCGGATGGCGTCCATTCAAAGCCAGACTTTACAAGGACCAATGCACAATGACATCTTAAAACGCAGCACAAGTAATAAATGACTGGTTAGCTAATACTCTAAACTTATCTGAATTCAAGATGACACCTGAAGACCAGAACAGATATAAACAGCCACCACTGTTTGATTTGTGATTAGACCTCTCATCAATGCAAACGAATCCAAAGTAAGAAGACCTTGATCACATTAGTGAAAGTACAGAGGACACACACAGTAAAGGATACCTTCAACTAAAGTATGATCCTAAACATGAACTGCCCTATATTCTGATCATACTTCGTGTTACGACTCTCATCTATAAATTGCAAGCAGTAACCAGCGCTTCAGGTAAAATGCATTGCACATCATCGAAAATTCATTTTTCAATCTGAATAACCTTCTTTCTAACGACTCCTATCAACACTTGAAGCCATCATTAAATCATTATCTTCGTCCTTAAAGGCGTGCCCCGATAACAGAAGAATATTTTGACTCATCATTGGTAGAAAGAATATATCCTTATAACATAACATTGGAAAGGTGGGGTTGAAGATACACTTCCTCCTAAAGGGCTTCTTTTCTAGTCTTAGAAGGAAAGGACATCCAGTGACTCCGACTATCAGCATGCTCCAAATCTGCAAAGTTAATTGTCAAACAATGGGAGACTATCATGATTCATACTTAATGCAACGTATAGTTTGTTTGCGGATGTCTTGGAATTATAGAAGACCTGCAGGAAACATATACAGCCTTATCCGCACATTATATTTCTGCTCCTGGATGATTGGACGCTTTCTTAAAAATATACCGATACAGATTGACCTTTGTCTGACCTGCCCAATGCTTCAGATGATTGAAAACGAATTGCGTGAGGAAATTAGTATGCTCGCACATAACTGTAAAGCAAACAACAATACATAATATTATATCCAATAAAAGTCTAACTATCTCATGTATTTGATCAAACAATCTGTATGGATGGGCTATGGTTTCTCAGTCATACTTCCATTAAGTAACTTCCAAGATTATTGTGCATCTCTGCAGGAGACATTCTAATTTTGTATAACGATGGCATACTCTTACACTGATCGAAAAGAGGTCTTATTCCTAGAGTTTGATTAGAATATCTCAAGAACTCCATGACCGCTCATAATTGATATCCATTAGCACAAAGCCTAAAGATGACAAGACAAACCGCCAAACTTGTGCCTACATCTGCGACAAAAAAAAAATTTAATTGTCTGCTATGACAGACCTTCTACAATTTTTATATAAGTTCATGGTTTAAAACTAACGCAGTTCATCGATAATGCTTTTGGATCAAGAACATTCTTGAAAACCATACATAATGAAGAACACTGACTCAGAACTAAATTCACGAAGATGCGTCAGAAAAAAGACTTTTTCACCCAGTATGAACCTACACTGTTTGAAAGACATGAAAATCCACATCAAGCGTAAAGATTCAGATTGGTTACCACAAAATGATGCAATTAAGCTGACTTAAAAACAAAATATCAGACTTGTAAAGATTTCAGATCAGCGTTTTGGTATAATTGATGAAAAAAAGAAAGTCATGCTAGACAAACCTGTATTTCTTGGGTTTAACTTGTTTAGAGCTGTCAACTTTTGATTTAAAAATTCTTTATGACTACTTTAAAACCTTTATCCAGAGTCCAGAGTACATTACCACAGATACGACAGTTTTGTTATAGATATCCCTACTGAATACGCTATAAAGCAGGAAAAAAGTACTAAAGGGCATCAGATGAACGATACATATCTGATATCCTATAATTCGCCGGCATTCAGCTGTTAATCAAAGTTTAGCCCAGATGAAGGATGAAATATCTGGCGTGTGATTAAAGGAGTTTATATTTAAGTGAAAATGTACAGTCTTCATGCCAAAAAACTATCAAAAACAAAAGGCATATCTTGGCAGTGTTGTAAATCAACATATCACATGACAACTCAAAGATCATTGTTTACAATAAACTTTCTATCATAACAACGTAAACTGCGATCCTAATCTACATGAGATCAACACAATTGTTGTAACAAAGAATCATTAGATATACAGAACACTAAACATATTTTGTTAATCAGAGTTTTCATATGCAGTTGCAGGAGAACAGTATAATTATATATCTTCATGTGGGGGAAGTTATATTTTTCCGCATCTTTTATCATAAGCGCAACTATATCGTCATCCAATTCAACCAAATTATTATTCATGTTTGCTAAATGTTTTCGATTTTTTTTTAAATCAGTTCAAGATATTCATCCCAAATTGGGGTCGATGTTTTGGTTGGCTGTTCTACAATGAGATGATCATCTTCTGAATATTTCTCTAATTAATGCGATTATAAATATATGATTCTTGCATTAATTTCAAGGCCACTTCCTTCACTATTCTTCCTTCATTCTGTGCTCCTTCGGAGCTTCCATTTTAGACTCAAATAATTTACGTAATCAAGTAAGCGACTGTGTCTGGCGGGATTATCTGCAGTTCTTCTTCACAAAAGATCTCCGAGGGGCGGTCGTTTTGTTTGTTTTCTCGTAAATAAAACACGGCGGATTCCATATTACAATTCTTTTATTCATAGATCAACACTCCAAACTGAGCTTGTTTGCCCTGAAGCGATGTCCCCCGCGCTTCTCGCGGTGGTCTCCCGGTAAATAAAGTACATTACTTTCAAACCGCGAGTTTAAATATTTGCTTATGAAGCCTGGAATGAAGACAGCGCTTCACCAGACATTTATTTGTTTTTCGTGTGATTGCTTGTACTGGGTGCCCTAGACCGTTAATTTAAATGCTCTTATTTATTCCCGAGAACTAGGGCATCTTCTAACCCATTCTGTGTTGCAGAATCCAATCACTCTCTATGATACTGGAAGGAGATAAGTCCCGTTCAGATAACTGTTTGTAAAGTTTTCAACCAAAGCCTGTGAATCTGTGAACGCCTAATGCCTCTTTAAATGCAACCTCTATGTTTTTAAACAATAATTGATCACTGGTCCTTTAAATTTCTTTCCATCATCGACTTGAATCATGCGAGGATAAGTTAACGCACTCTTGATATATCAGTTGTAGACGAACAGCAACACAGAACACTCTTTTGTTTAATGGTTCCCGCAGCACATTTGTATCTTGAAGCCATTGTCCAATGAACTGTATGTGCCGTACCTTTAATCTTTCCGCTAATCGTATCAATGTAAATTTAGTAGATTCCAATTATGGGTGTCGTTTGGCGTTGTAATTTACAAAGTGTCTTTGTACGTTAGCGCTGGTAATAAATTTGCCAAATCCTTGTTTAGATAACCATCCTTTGCTGTTGTTCACATGACTCCCATGCTGCTTAGCTTTATCAATTGCCGTTATTCCTTTCAAATCCGTTTGTGAAATAATAATTTTTTCCATTTTTTATTCAGCCAATATTATGTGCAAACAAAATACACGCGGTCATACCAAAGACAATAAACACGAGTTCTTGCATCTTTTGTTTTTCTGATGGTTACGTTGATAAAAGTCACTAAATTTTGGGTGGCCCAATGGTAGATCCTCGATGTTTGCCCGTTACAAGAAAATATACTATTATTGCTTGATCAACTTCTTTAAATGTTAAGCAGCATTCACTTTTTTTCAGTTTGTCGTTAATGAATCTAACAGCTCAACTCCTCACTTTTCAACGCAGCTTGTGCTGCGGCTAGTCCTCCGGGAACAATGTTTGCTGTATAGTATGACAGCAGCAATGTGTTGTGTGGCCTTTACGTACATACTTGGCGTCTTAAGTAGGACAGCATGTCCTTGTGGTGTTGCCTTTACGTCCTACTGTCAGTGCTG
This sequence comes from Conus ventricosus, assembly GCA_018398815.1. Taxonomy (NCBI): domain Eukaryota; kingdom Metazoa; phylum Mollusca; class Gastropoda; order Neogastropoda; family Conidae; genus Conus; species Conus ventricosus. Next base: position 2,849,562 of record CM031600.1, read on the forward strand.
TATAGTAGACACTGTCCCTTGTGGTGTGGTGGGCCTTAACGTGACTACTGACGTCAGTCTGTAATAGTAGACAGCTGTCCTTGTTTTGCCTTTACTGACCATACTGTCCATCATGATACTTTTATTGTTTACGTACATACTGTCCATCCATGAACAACTGTTTATTTTATTGCCACAATACTGCAGTCAGTGACATTTGTTGTTTTATGCCACACTACTGTCAGTTCATGACATTGTTTATCTTTTCCACAAATACGGCAGTCAGTGACACTTGTATGTTTTAAAAATTGCCATAAAATGTCAGCCAGTGACATTGATTAATGTTTTATGCCACAATATGTCAGTACAGTGACATTGTTTATTGTTTACGTGACAATACTGTCAGTCAGTGTCACTGTTTATGTTAAAGCCTACAATACATCAGTCATGACATTGGTTATTTTACTACAATACTGTCAGTTTTGAATTGTTTATGTTATGCCACAATACTGTTTAGTCCATACATTGTTATGTTTATCCACAATACAGTCACATGACATTTTTTATTGTTTTCGTGACATACTGTCATCAGTGACATTGTTTATGTTTATGCCACAATCCTGCAGGCATACATTGTTTATGTTTATGCCACAATACTGTCAGTCAGTGACAATGTTTTATTGTTTACGTAACAATACTCATCATTAGATTGTTTATTTTTATGCACAATACTGTCAGTCATTGACGATTTTTATTGTTTACGTGACAATACCAGCATCATTGAGATGTTATTTTTATCCATTGGAGTGTGTAATGGTTTAATAAGTTAATTTTTTATTTAATTTTTTTTTTTATTTTTTGGGGGTGTGTGTTTTGGGTTTTTTTTTTTTTTTTTTGGGGTTTTTTTTTTTTTTGGGTGGTGTTTTGTGTTGGTGGGGGGGGGTGGGGTTGGGGGGGGGGGGGGGTGTGGGATTGAATATGTATGGGTAGTAGTTTTAATAGTTTGGTTGAATATTAGATATGTATGGTGTGAATATTTAGGATGATATGGTGGGGTTATATAAGTAATAATGAATGGGTGGGTATTATTGTAGATATGTTGGGTGGATGGGGTTTGCACATTAATTTTGAATATGTATTTTATGATAAAGATTGGTAATTGGGTGTTACTTCCCTCCCCCTTCTTCATTCTTCTTGTTTTTTTTTTTTTTTTTAAAAAACCTATATCACCATTTTAAACTAAATGATGACCTCACGCACTCACTCCTATACACACGTTGTTGAGTTGTTTCTCCTTTGGGTGGGGTGGGGTGTATCCTCTTTGGAAATATGGTCATGTTCCTTCCCTCAAGTCACTACGGATTCCGCCTTCAATGCTCCTACTATTGTCAGACATCAAACGCGGCTCTTCCTTTGTTTTGTTCTCTGGATTTCAGCCACGACAGGAAGTTTGACTGGAATAATCAGATTACTTCTCCTCGCGTTGTTTAGCCCCTCTAATCTCATTGTAATAGAAGTGTGTGTGTTTGTGTGTTGGTGGGTGTGGGGGGGGGGTCATCTAGCTCCGCTTCTTCTGTTTTTTTGGTCCTCGATGCAGTGCGGCCCAAGTGTTACTATTATTACGCTTTAACATTTCCTTTTTATTTGTTCCCCCTCGGATGGTCCAGTTGCCGCCCAATGTTTATGGTAATTATCAGCACTTTAATTTGCCTTGTTTTTTGTTTTTGTTTCCTTGTTAAGCCAAAACTACTGTACAACAAACAACTGTAAGTTGTGTAACTTTCCCATGTTTTGTTTTCGTTCAATGAACCTCCTGGGCTCAAGCCTGGCAAAAACAACCACGGCCTGCTGCAGCTGTCAACCACGTTGGGATTCTTGCTCAAAAACATCCATTTAAGGCCCACAACACAATGCCCATACCAAGAACTATGCACGCAGTCGAATCCACATCATGCTATTAATTGAATATAATGCAATGTAAAACATGGAGACAATATGAAATATACAGAACGCGACTCTGACGGCCACACAGCACAATGTCAATGCAATAACACAACCAATCCACAGTATGGGCGGACACAATGACCTTACAAAACCATGATATGCAATGAACACAATACAATCCCTGAAGTGCGACACAATGACCTATCAACCAGTGAAATGCAATGAAAACACAACGCAATCCAACTGTAATGCGACACAATGACCTCTACAACCATGAAATGCAATGTATACAAAGAAACCAAAGAAATACATCACATTAATGAATCACATTCAGTGCACAACAATAACGCACAAATGTAACTCATCCAGAAGAATAACAGACACCAAGCGATGTTTGCAAGGTCAAACATAACTAAACATTAACATGCTTGTTCAATGGGGGATGGGGTTTGGGGCTAACAAAACCATCATAACGCAAGTCAATGTTCTCGCGTCCTACCACCACAACCCAACAGGCTGTGTGGAGCCAAACATACCAAAAGCAAAACCCCAACTTGAACATTCAGTTCGTGATCACACACCTAAATAGCCCTGATCCACTCATCATTTTGCCTTTTTCACACACACACACACACACACAAAACACACACACACACACACATCACCACACACACACACACACACACACACACCCACACACACACACACACCACGCTACGCGCGCGCACCCAGGCACGCACATACCCTGATCTAACATCTCAAAACTTATAACAACCTTTAAACTGTCCAAAGTTGGTCTTAAAAACTGAGAGAAAGAAATGATCAGCTTACCGATAAATAGATCAACGACATGGACAACACTATCTTTAAAACAAACAGAAAAAAATGCTCAATATTTATATAAATAATGAAATATTGCAAGATATTACATCATTGACAGCAAAACAAAACCTACACCATTAATAGATAATATAAAAACAAACAACAATGAAATGTTGATAATTGATGATATATTATTTAGATAGGAATAATAATAACAATAATAATGAAGATAATATAATAATAAACATAAATAATATAATAATAATAATAATAATAAAATAATATAAAAATAATAATAAATGATAAGAAAACAAAGAAGAAGAAAAATGTATCCAAAATAATTAGTATAACAATAAAGGATAATGGTAATGAGATGATAACCAACACCAAAAATCCAACAACAACAATATCCAACAAGAGAAAAGAAGAAAATTGAATAAAAAACGACAACGTCGAAGAAAAAGTGATCACTACGATTGATAAAAAAACAAAAACAAAAAACTAACAGCAATACGAATATTGCGACTACGACTACTACTACTACTACTACTACTACTACGACTACTACTACTACTACCCACTACTAGTACTACTACTACGACTACTACTACTACTACTACTACTACACTACGACATTACTGCTACAGCCATTTCTACTACTATTTCTGCTATAAAGGGACAACACATGAAATGTAGAGAAACTATTATAGAATGTGCGTTCCTCACTCTGCTCATTGTTGATATTAACTTGTGGGGCCCACACCCGCAGAGATTCGTGGGGGCAGCGAAATAGCGCCACGCTCACATCATTCTCTTTTATCTGTCCGCACGGCTTGAAAAAGACCGCTTAAAAGATGGGGGGTACGTGTGGAGAGAAAAAGAAAAAGAGAAAAAGAGACCAATCGTGGAAAAGTGTAGATAAGACCATGTCATTTGAACTATCGTGATAAACAGAATTAAATAACCAACAAAACTTAATTGAGAGAATCAAACAAAAACACGAAATTGAAATACAAACAAAAAACATAATTTAAACTCAAAAAAACACGAATTTGAAATTAAACAACAAAGAACACAAATTTGAAATACAACAAAGAACATAATTTAAATACAAAACAAAGAACTCAATTCGAGATAGAAAAAGATAAATTTGAAATCCAAAACAAAGAACATAATTTGAAATACTAAGAAACACAATTTGAGATTACAAAAGAAAGAACAAAAATTTGAAATACAAACAAAGAAAGAAACATGATTTGAAATAACAAAACAACAAACAAAAGCTTGTTCGAATTATGCTTATATCAGTCGTACGCAATTTTGAATCCAAACATCCCACTTCCTTTACCTTCCATCCTAGATCATGTTCCATATCCCTCTCTCCTCAACGTTAGAACAAAACTCTCTTCGTCCATGCCTGATATCATGGTGCACTATCCCTCTCTCCTCAACATAAAACAGAAATCTCCTTCGGTCCATGACTGAAACATGTTCAACATCGCCCCTCTCCTCAAACGATAGATCAAAATCTCTTCTCCCCCTTCCATCTATCTCTACAAACACGTTCTAATGGAAAACGACAGAACCAGTTTCTGCCACCAACGAACGCATCGTCATCATCAGAGCGGAATGGCTAACATTCCTTCCGTTAATCCATGTTCACAATTTTTTTGTTTTTTTTTTTGTGTGTCAGTTTTTGCATAACAATGACTATTACTCACTGTGACGAGACCTCCCAGACATAAGGTTTTGCTCATCTCGCATTAAAAAAACCCGTGGTGCATTATTTCTGGGAAAAAATCTTTGTATCGTTCTCCAAGGCGCGGACTTTGTGTGTGAACATGAAAATCGTCGACCAGAAAGACGCATAAATTTTTAAAGGCTATTCACGAGAGCAATTCACACAGACCATTTTTGATGCGTCCCCTTGATATTCTTGACAGATTACATTCGCGGTAATCCTGCACTTGATGACTGAGGAAACAAACTATATTCGCTCTTGTGCAAATCTTCTATTGTGTAAATAAAGAATAACTAGTTCTCCACAAGATTTTTTTTATCACACTCGATCTTCTTTAAGTTTTTTTTTCATTATTTTTCAAAACTACCAATCCTCTTCGTTGTCACACCTCATCAAATCTTCTTTCCTCCCTCCTGCTTCCATTTCGACCAGAAATTTTCCTAATCACACACACTTCATCTGTTTAAAATGTATCCTTTGTGTGTCCAAAGTTAAATAAACAAAACCACCGCCAAAACAAGGTTCAGGACAGCAGTGAGTACAACTACTACCGTACAAAACATACACAAAGAAAGGTTTCACAGACTAACGTCAATGCATTCTCGAGGACAATATTTTTTACACACGTGTATGTTCTTGTATGTATCGGTTGCGCACACATTAAAAACATGAAATTCCGTGCACATTTAGTGCCATATCAATCTGCCTTTTATCGATTCTCATCAATCTTGGCCTCAACAAGTTTCGCCAACTTCGACAGCTCAATACGCCTGACTAATCGCAGCAAGGACGTACACAATCATGCACAGAATGGTTCACCAGCAGATTAGTTTTTGAGCTATCCTTCCCAAACGTGATTTGTGCATCCACACGCACCCTGTCACCCTTCTGTGAAGCTCTGAAACAGCGAGATCCTTGCTATCTAATCTCCTATAGTTACAGCAATGACCTTTTTGGAAGCTGACAATCAGCCTTTCACGTTGCATTTGGTTCTTTTTTTTTTTAATGGAAATGACTAAACATGAAGTGCTTCTATTCTTATCCGTCATTCAGTTAAGCTGAAGAAATAATTTCACAGATATGTCCCATATACTGAGCTGTACTTCCATATTACTACTGTACTGTTCCATATACTACTGTACGTTCCATATTACCACTGTACTGTTCCATATTACGATTTTTCTGTACTTTTCCATATTACTACTGACTGTTCCATATTACTACTTACTGTTCCATATTACCACTTACTTTCCATATGACCACTGACTGTTCCATATTACTACTTACTTTTCCATATTACCACTGTACTGTTTCCATAATTAACCACTGTATGTTCCAAATTACTACTGTACTGGTCCATATAACCACTTATTTCCATATTACCACGCATGTCCCTTAATACCACTGTACTGTCCTGATTACTACTGGACTGTTCCATATCGCCACTGACTTCCCATAATACTACTGTACTGTTCCATATTACCACTGTACTGTTCCATAGTACCACTGTACGGTTCATATTACACTGTACTGTTTCATAATCCACAGTACTTCCATAGTAACCACTGTAAATTCCATATACCACGTACTGTTCCATATTACCATGTACTGTTCCATATTCTACTGTACTGTTCCATATTACCACTGTACTGTTCCATATTAATACCACTGTACTGTTCCATTATTCCACTGTAACTTCCATATTGCCACGTACGTTCATATTTTACCACTGTACTTCCTATTACACTGTAACTGTTCCATATTACCACTGTACTTTTTCCATATTACCAACTTTACTGTCCATATTACCACGTACTGTTCTTTACGTTCTACGTAAAACAAGGATCGATTTTTGCATCCGGAACAACAAATCTAGGTAAATATTCCATTTTGTAAACCAACAATCAATTTGATGATACCGTTCTCAATAACACTTGATCATAGGGAACACAGACCTTGCGGTGCTTGCTCACAGCTAGACAGCAAATGTTTGCCATTGTATTTTTCATTAAAAGTGAATGTGATCTCCCCGCCGATCCCACCCCTTCCCGCCCCTCCCACTAAAAGGGGCTAAAGAATGACATCTCCTACCAGTCACTTAATCTGAGGCTGTTACTGGACCATGAAAGAGCATGAGGAGGGTAGTGGGTATGAAAGGACAAAAGGTGTAGGACGAAGGGGGGCTAAGAGAAAAAACCTATCCTGATCTTGTACATGCGCAACACGACTGGGTGTTGGTGGGGAGAAAGAGAAACAAAATCTACGCTTTGCATTGACGCACAAACAGGAGAGGGGGGGGGATGAAGAGAGAGAGAAACCTATCTACTTTGTGCATTACCCAACTAGGACATGGAGAGGTGGGGGGGGGGAAAGAAGAGAAAACCTTCTACTTTTTCATTGACGCAACTAGAACATGAAGGGCGGAAGGAAGAGAAGAAAACCTTTTCGACCTTGTACATTACCAACTAGACGTGGGGAGAGGGGGGGGAGGAAGGAGAGAATAACCTATCGGACCCTTGTACAATACGCAACTAAACGTCGTGGGGGGGGGGGGGGGGGGGGGGGGGGGGGGGGGGGGGGGGGGGGGGGGGGGGGGGGGGGGGGGGGGGGGGGGGGGGGGGGGGGGGGGGGGGGGGGGGGGGGGGGGGGGGGGGGGGGGGGGGGGGGGGGTGGGGGGGGGGGGGGGGGGGGGTGGGGGGGGGGGGGGGGGGGGGGGGGGGGGGGGTGGGGGGGGGGGGGGGGGGGGGGGGGGGGGGGGGGGGGGGGGGGGGGGGGGGGGGGGGGGGGGGGGGGGGGGGGGGGGGGGGGGGGGGGGGGGGGGGGGGGGGGTGGGGGGGGGGGGGGGGGGGGGGGGGGGGGGGGGGGGGGGGGGGGGGGGGGGGGGGGGGGGGGGGGGGGGGGGGGGGGGGGGGGGGGGGGGGAAAATATAAAAAAAAAAAAAAATAAAATTAAAAAAAAAGGAAGAAAACACCTATCTAAAATTTACAACTGACCAACCAGATGGAACCCGTTCAGATGAGTTATTTATGTTTCTGTGCACCACGGTATTGAAATTACAGCTTGTGACGCGATTCTTTACGCGCTTTCGCAAGCCCCTTAACCTCCAGCTACTAAACAAATCTGAAAGAATGTAGCCGAACAACAAGAAAACTAGAAACAATATCCACAAGAACAAAACACAACCGTTTTCGACCCCTTAGTCTTCTTCAGGCAAGATGCGAAACAATTAACAATAAAAATGAACGAGCAATCACTTATCTTCAATCACTTCAGCGCAAGATAGCATGAATGAAAATGAGCCGGTCAGAAGGATATGGTGAATCAAGGTAGTGACGAGATAACTCTTATATTACTGAGAGGAATACTAATATGTCAAAATATAGAAAAAATAATTAAAGACAGAATTACTATCACTAGTTTGGTGAAACTAGGGCAATAGCAGTTGTAAGTATGGAGAAAGGAGATGTTAGAGATTCTTAAACAGCATGGTTGCCGTGGCAACTTCGTAGGGCATGCGATGTGATGTTTAAGATATGGTGTAATATCAATTATAACAATCGTATTAATATATAATGCCCAAAACAACGATTTGAATGAATTATAAGTTACTGATATTAAAAGCATGATACAAAATATATTTATGGAAAAAAAAGAAAAAAAATGATATAAAAGAATAAATACATGAAACAGAAAATAATAAATTTTTTTCACATTATGAATATACGTAATGATAATACTCGATATTAAGGAAAAACAAAACAAAACAAACCAAATAAGAAAAAAAAAAAGAAAAAAAGGGAGGGGGGGGGGGGGGGGGGGGGGGGGGGGGGGGGGGGGGGGGGGGGGGGGGGGGGGGGGGGGGGGGGGGGGGGGGGGGGGGGGGGGGGGGGGGGGGGGGGGGGGGGGGGGGGGGGAAGGAAAGGGATGAAGGAGATAAAAACAAAAAAAAGAGAGTATAAATTATGAAGATGGAATCTAAATATATATAATAATGATATGTACATTATAGTGTTTATAATAATAGTAAAATTAATGGAGGATGGAACTAAAGGTATATTAATAATTGATATGTACATTAATATTGTTTAGAATAATAGGTATAAATTATGAAGGATGGAATCAA
>CM031600.1:2864358-2875186 GCA_018398815.1 Conus ventricosus
ACTTGATAGTGACATGCGGGGGTTAGGGGGCCACTTGATAGTGGCTGCAGGGGTTATGGGGCCACTTGATAGTGACATGCAAGGGTTAGGGGGGCCACTTGATAGTGACATGAGGGGTTATGGGGCCACTTGATAGTGACATGCAAGGGTTATGGGACCACTTGATAGTGACATGCAGGGTTTTATGGGGGCCACTTGATAGTGACATGCAGGGGGTTATGGGCCACTTGATAGTGACATGCAGGGGTTGGGGGCCACTTGAAGTGACATGCAAGGGTTTTATGGGGCCACTTGATAGTGGCATGCAGGGATTATGGGCCATTTGATAGTGACATGAAGGGGTTAGGGGCCCACTTGATAGTGACATGCAGCGGTTAGGGGGCCATTTGGGATAGTGGCATGCAGGGGTTATGGGGCCATTTGATAGTGACATGCAGGGGTTGGGGGGCCCACTTGATAGTGACATGCAGAGGGTTATGGGGCCACTTGATAGTGACATGCAGGGGTTATGGGGCCACTTGATAGTGACATGCAAGGGTGATGGGGCCATTTTGATGTGACATGCAGGGGTTAGGGGGCCACTTGAAAAGTGACATGCAGGGGTTATGGGGCCACTTGATAGTGACATGAAAGGGGTTTTAGGGGGCCCATTTGATAGTGACATGAGGGGTTAGGGGGCCACTTGATAGTGGCCTGCAGGGGTTAGGGGGCCACTTGATAGTGACATGCAAGGGTTTATGGGGCCACTTGATAGTGACATGAAAGGGGTTATGGGGCCACTTGATAGTGACATGCAAGGGTTATGGGACCACTTGATAGTGACATGCAGGGTTTATGGGGGCCACTTGATAGTGACATGCAGGGGTTTAGGGGCCACTTGATAGTGACATGCAGGGGTTAGGGGGCCACTTGATAGTGAAAATCCCAAGGGTTATGGGGCCACTTGATAGTGGCATGCAGGGATTATGGGGCCACTTGATAGTGACATGCAGGGGTTAGGGGCCCACTTGATAGTGACATGCAGCGGTTAGGGGGCACTTGATAGTGGCATGCAGGGGTTATGGGGCCATTGATAGTGACATGCAGGGGTTAGGGGGCCACTTGATAGTGACATGAAAGGGGGTTATGGGGCCACTTGATAGTGACATGCAGGGGTTATGGGGCCATTTGGGATAGTGACATGCAAGGGTGATGGGGCCACTTGATAGTGACATGCAGGGGTTAGGGGGCCACTTGATAGTGACATGCGGGGTTATGGGGCCACTTGATAGTGACATGCAGGGTTATGGGGCCACTTGATAGGGACATGCAGGGGTTAGGGGGCCACTTGATAGTGGCCTGCGGGGGTTATGGGGCCCACTTGATAGTGCCCATGCAAGGGTTTTATGGGGCCACTTGATAGTGACATGCAGGGGTTATGGGGCCACTTGATAGTGACATGCAAGGGTTATGGGACCACTTGATAGTGACATGCAGGGTTTATGGGGCCACTTGATAGTGACATCGGGGGGTTATGGGGCCATTTGGGATGTGACATGCAGGGGTTAGGGGCCACTTGATAGTGACATGCAAGGGTTATGGGCCACTTGATAGTGGCAGCAGGGATTATGGGCCACTTGATAGTGACATGCAGGGGTTAGGGGCCACTTGATAGTGACATGCAGCGGTTAGGGGGCCACTTGATAGTGACATGCGGGTGGTTATGGGGCCACTTGATAGTGACATACGGGGGGTTATAGACCCACTTGATAGTGACATGCAGGGGTTAGGGGGCCACTTGATAGTGACATGCAGGGGTTAGGGGGCCACTTGATAGTGACATGCAAGGGTTATGGGCCCACTTGATAGTGACATGCAGGGGTTATGGGGCCACTTGATAGTGCATGCAGGGAATTACGGGGCCACTTGATAGGGGACATACAGGGGGTTATGGGGTCACTTGATAGTGACATGCAGGGGTTATGGGGCCAAACTTGATAGTGACATGCAGGGGTTATGGGGCCCTTGATAGTGACATGCAGGGGGTTAGGGGGCCACTTGATAGTGACATAAAAGGGTCATGCGGCCACTTGATAGTGACATGCAGGGGTTATGAGGCCACTTGATAGTGACATGCAGGGGTTATGGGGCCACTTGATAGTGAACATGCAGGGGGTTATGGGGCCACTTGATAGTGACATGCAGGGGTTATGGGGCCACTTGATAGTGACATGCAGAGGGTTATGGACCACTTGATAGTGACGGGGTTATGGGGGCCACTTGATAGTGACAATGCAGGGTTATGGGGCCACTTGATAGTGACATGCAGGGGTTTATGGGGGCCACATGGATAGTGCGGGGTTACAGGGCCCACTTAAGAGTGACATGCGGGGGTTATGGGGCCACTTGATAGTGACGGGGTTACAGGGACACTTAAGAGTGACATGCAGGGGTTAGGGGGCCACTTGATAGTGACATGCAGGGGGTTATGGGGCCACTTGTAGTGACATGCGGGGGTTAGGGGGCCACTTGTTTAGTGACATGCAAGGGTGATGGGGCCACTTGATAGTGACATGCAGGGTTATGGGGCCACTTGATGTGGACATGCAAGGGTTATGGGGCACTTGATAGTGACATGCAGGGGTTAGGGGGCCACTTGATAGGGGCATGCGGGGGTTATGGGGCCACTTGATAGTGACATGCAAGGGTTATGGGGCCACTTGATAGTGACTGCAGGGTTTTGGGGCAACTTGATGTGACATGCAAGGGTTATGGGACCACTTGATAGTGACATGCGGGTTTATGGGGCCACTTGATAGTGACATGCAAGGGTTTATGGGGCCACTTGATAGTGACAGGAGGGGGTTAGGGGGGCCACTTGATAGTGACATGCAAGGGTTATGGGGCCACTTGATAGTGGCATGCAGGGGTTATGGGGCCACTTGAAGTGAATGCAGGGGTTTTTGGGCCCACTTGATAGGGAATGCAGGGGTTAGGGGGCCACTTGATAGTGACATGCAGGGGGTTAGGGGGGCCACTTGTTAGTGACATAAGGAGGTTATAGAGCCACTTGATAGTGACATGCGGGGGGTTTTTGGGGCCACTTGATAGTGACATGCAGGGTTATGGGGCCACTTGATAGTGACATGCAAGGGTTTTGGGCCCACTTGATAGTGACATGCGGGGGTTAGGGGGCCCACTGATATGACATCAGGGATTAGGGGGCCACTTGATAGGGGACATACAGGGGGTTTTGGGGGTCACTTGATAGTGCATGCAGGTTAGGGGCCACTTGTAGTGAAAACAGGGGTTAGGGGGCCACTTGATAGTGACATGCAGGGGGGTTTAAAGGGGCCATTTGATAGTGCATAAAAGGGGCCCAGGGGCCACTTGATAGTGACATGCGGGGGTTTAAAAGGCCACGAATAGTGACATGCATGGTTGGGCCTCTGATTGACATGCGGGGGGAAATGGGGCCATTTGATAGTGCCCATGCGGGGGTTAGGGGGCCCACTGTATGAAATGAAAGGGGGTTTTAAGGGCCCAATTTTTAATATGGGGGGGTTTTTAGGGGGCCCCACTTAAATGCCCATGCGGGTTAAAGGGGCCACTTGATATGCCCATGCGGGTTATGGGGCCACAATGATTGACGGGGTTACGGGGCCACTTAAAAAAGGGGGGAAAACCGGGGTTTTGGGGGGGCCACTTGATAGTACGGGGTTACGGGGACACTTAAGATGACATGCAGGGTTTAGGGGCCCCACGGGTTTATGAGGGGGTTACAGGGACATTAAGGTGCCCAGGGCGGGGTAGGGGGCCACTTGATAGTGACGGAGTGTCCGGACGGGGGAAATCGTGAGGGTATTGTTTAAGTGCACAAATTTGGGATGTATTTTTTAGTCGGGCCTTAACCCAAAAGGGTTTTTTTTGGCACTCATACACGCATTTTTCACCTTCATGCACCCACCAAACATTCACCTCTCTTTTTGGGAAGGGTTTGGCCACGCTTCTTTTTTTTTCCTAACACGACTGAGCAAAAGGGAAATAAAAATTTTCCCCTATGCTAGTTTTTTTTTAAAATTTAATGAACAATCAAATCACACACAATGAAAAAATCAAAACTTAAAAGATCAAAACTTCCTAACCCGGGGTTAAATAAAATGACTTCTTACCGGGCCGGGTTTTCACCCCACAACCACGCTTTCACACCACACCACATTTTCTTAAAAAAAGCCCTTTTCAAACGTTTTCTTCAAAACTGCTTGGGGGAAGCCCTTGGTTGACTGGCTCCAGGTTTTCCAGGACGGGCCCTTCGGGGTTTCCGGTCTCTGGGATCCGACGTCGAACTCTTTTTTCCCTTCCTTTTCCCTTAAACCCACCCGGGTTTTTCAAATTCGGGTTTGCCCGTCTTCCCCCAAACCTCGGGGCTTCAAACTTAGTTTCCTTCTCTTCCAGTTTGGTTTTCCCAATCCTAAGCCCCTTAGCTGTCTTTTTCTATCCCCCCAACCAGGGTTTTCTCTCAAATTTTTTCCCTCTGTCCTGCTCCCCTTCCCTCCCTCCCCTCTCCCTCTCTCCCTCACCCTTTTCCTTTTCCCCTCTCTCTCCTGGTGTTTTTCCTCTCTCACTTTTCTCCCTCTTTTTTAATATAGGGAGGGAAAAAAAGGATACCCCTTTCCCGGGCCATCCCTTTTGTCCACGCTGCTTCCAAACCCCTATTTCACAAGTACCCTAATTCTCCACTCCTACATTCCAAAACCCATCATTTTTTTACACCCCAACCCCTACCTAATTGTTTTGCAAACACACTCTTAGCCCCAGAGGGGACTTTCCGAACTCCCGACTTGGGGGTTTTTTCATTAACACAGAAATTTACTTAAGGGGGGTTATACAACCTCCAAAACACATTCACCCGCCTGACAATAGAACCAACACAGGGGCCCCCACGGAAAATCCCACTGAACAAATCCAAGGCCCCCTCTCTTCACTAAACTTTTTTACACAAAAAACCCCAGCTAAACCGAGCATTTAGCGCTCATTTTGGGGCCCCGGGGTCGAATGGTTAAAAACCCTTCCCCCTTTCGCCACCAGGAGTCCGAACTCTCTCCAGGGTTGTTTGCCCACTGCCCCAATTCGGGCCATGGGCGGTGGGTAAGGACCCGGGTTTAAAGGGGGGAAAATTACCATTTGAATACCACGTAAAATTGTCCCTTTTCCCCCAACGTCAAATGCCCTTTTGTGAGGGGTTTTTCACGCTCCTTGAAAAATTTCCCCCCCCACCGAAAAACCGATGCCCTGCATTGCAAAAACCCTTAACATTAAAGGGAAAAGAAACCCCATAATTTTTCCCAAATTTAAAACCTGCAAATTATCGGCCCTCAAAAGCCATTTACACCAGAAAACACGCAAAAATTTGTTTTCAACAAATTTTTTTTTAAAGGAAAAATCAAAAACATACACACTATCAAAGCAAATTTCAACAAAAATCTGAAATCCCCCCCCACCCTTTAAGCCCGTTGGCCCATAAAACCTTTATGATTTTCTAGGGAAAATTTCTCTCCCCTTCTCTTCATACACGGGGCCCGCAACCAGCCACGTCACCAAAACCCGCCCACTGCAAAAAACACACCACCCACTACCTAAACTTCTCAAACCGACCTTTTTAAATTTTGGGGCCAAATTTTTTTGGTCAACCATCGGGATCCCCCTTTCTGTACACCACCTTGCCTACCCCGGGGCATGTGCTGCTTTTGAACAAAACCCGAAAACCCAAGGATCCCGGGGCCCGTAAAACTCCTCGCGAAAAACCATCTTCTGTGGGGGCCCTTCTTCCCGAAAAGGGGCCCGGGGCGGAGGGTCACATTTTCCTCGGAAAACACCCCCTTTCCCTGCGTTGCGTAGGAAACAACGATCGCTTCTTTTCTTTTTTTCCCCGAACGCGAATGAGAAAAAGTTCGGAAACAAATGCCTTTCCCTCTAACCGAACCCGTTTGTACCCTCTTTAAAACTTTTTTTTCCTTCTGCCCTCTTAAGCAAAACCAAACATTTTTACTGAGGCGAGTGGGTCGCCCTTTTTTCTGCCCGTAAGTGAGGGGGGTTAGTCTCCCCGGGACACCTCCAGGGGTTTTCCGAATGTGGGACCGCCGGGGGCCTTTTTCCCCCCACGGGGTTTCCCCTTTTCTTGATTCGACACAGAAGTCCGCCCTGGTTTCGTACCCACGTGTTTCCTGTAAAGTTTCCCAAATCACTAGATCAAAAACGGCGGCTTTTGAACGGGGGAAAACCCCGGTTTCAACTCCACTATAGAATGGTGTAGCAAAAACACCGGGCCGTTCGGGAATTTTTGCTACTGTTCCATCCCCATTTTTCTACACCTCTGTTTTTACCCCGTTTAATTGTCCCCTTTTCCCAAACCCGGGGTTTTTTTCCCTTAAACCCTTAAAACCTGTGCACCCAGAGTCTCTAATTAATTTAAAACCCCAATTTTTCCCCCCCCTTCCCCCCTTTGAGGGACATCCTTTTTCGCCTGAATCAGTGAACACACAGCAAAAATCCAACAAAAAAGCTGTCATCTTGTTTAAACTTTTTTTTAAACCCCCCCTCTCTTGGCCTGACCCCATTCTGCCAAACCCTTTCCCGGGGCCTAAATTTGGGAGTTTTTTAGCCAAGTGTCCCGTCCTTTTCGCACAGAAAACAGGTACGGGTCTTCCTACCACCCTGGCGGGGTTTTTTTCCCCCCTTTTTGCCACGTGGGCGCCGGGGCCTACGGGTTTTTAATACTGACTCATTAGGGGATCATGTGCTGGGCCCCTACCTCTGAATTTTGGGCCCTTTCCGGGGTTTCCTCCCTTTTTCAGGGGAAATCCCCTCGCTTCCCTTTTAAATTCCCCCCCCTGCTGCTCCAAACACTTTAGCTATTGTCACGACAAACCCTTTTCCTTGAGGTGTTTTTGGGCCGGCCCACAACCGGCAAATATCTTTTTCTTTCTCACCAGTTTCTTGGGGGCCCTTTAAAATCACAGTCCCCCTTCACCCAGTTCTAAACCACTTGTTAAAAATATGATCCTTTTAACACCCAACTGTGTGGGATTTCTCACCCTGTTTTGTTCCCGCTTGCGAAACTTTAAAGCCAAAAACCTTTTTCAGTCAAATCCAATTTCCTTTATACTGCTTGTTTTTACCTTGTCAAAAAACCCCTGATTTAAACCCTTTGGGGGGGGGAAACTGTGTGTAACGCACGACCGGGCAAAAAGGCAGACCCGGTTTATTGCCCAGTCACTTTGGGCCCAGCCCTCGGCTCGGCAAATATTTCAAACCACTGATTAGGCTCAATCGAATCAGTTTTTTTTTTCCTGAAAATGGGAAATTTTTGGCTAAGGGCGCAACTTAGTCTGCGGGCCCACTGTTTAGAAAATGGGGTCTATTTCACCACGATTTTTTAGATTTTATTCTTTCCAACTCAATTTTTTTTGGGGTAAATTTTTCCGATTTTCCCCTTTCGCCTCGGGCCCCGGCGGGTTAACCCCCTGCATCTGCTCTTGCCCTCATCTGCAAATCTGCAAACGGGGTTTTGCCTTCGACGAGAGTTTTTCCCAGTCTAATTTTTCAGCCCCGGGATCCCCCCCCGGGTTTTTTGGAAAAGCGCGACGTTCCTTTTCAAAAAACCTTCTTTCAGCCCTTTCTCTCTCTCAGTCCCTTTCTGAATTCAATTTAAAAACTACGCAGTTCCCCCTCCTTATTCCCATTTTCCTTTTTCCCCCAAAATAAAACTTTTCCCCAATGGGAGTAAAACTTTCTTCCCCCATTTTCTTTTCCTTTTTATGTTTTAGCTCCCCTAAAACAGTTACTCTTTTAGACCTGGGGAAAAAAAATTGGGACAAAAATTTTTTTTTACTAAACGGGACGAATACAAAAAAACCGTGGGAATGTTCCTAACACAAAAGGGGCCTTTAAAAATTAAAACCCCACTTTTTGTAGAGGGTTTAAACTAGAACCTCGTTTTTTTTTCGGGTTTTTCCCGAACGGCCTTTGTTAAAAATTTCAACCACCCCTACAAAACCCAAATCAATACTCAACCTTTAAAAACCAAAAAGGGAAATAATTAGAAAGCTAATTAAAAAATACCTTTTGTGGGCGCTTCGGGCCCCCGTAAAACTCTAGTACTTTACTTTGGGTTTTCCCCCCGAAACAAATTTTTGGGCCCGGGAATTTCCCGGCAGGCCCCACTTTGTCCCAGGACGGGGGAAAAACGTGATGGGATTGCCCTTAAATGGGACTAATTGATGTAATTTTTAGCTGGGTTAAACCCCACCAAGGGTTACTTTTTTCCTCTAAAACCAATGCACCTTTAAAGCACCCACCAAACAATTTACCTCTCTCTGGGGAAAGGGAGGGCACGCATTTTGTTTTTTTTCCTAACACGACGAGGGACAAAAAATACAATTTCCCATGCTAGTTATAAATTAAAACATGAACAAACAAATCACACAAAAATGGAAAAATCAAAACAACAAAGTTTAAAACTTCCAATCCCGGGTTATAATAAATGATTCTTAAACCTTGGGGCCAGGTTTTCCCACACCCCAAAACCACGCTTTCAACCCCCCCACCACATTCTTAAAAAAGTTCTTCACTCTTCCCTTTACAGGGTTGATTTGGGGATGCCCCTTGGGTTTACGGGCCCCGGGTTTTTTGGACTGGGGTTTTGTGGTCGTCTCTGGGGTCTCGACTTCCCAAAACCTTTTTCTTCTTCGTCTTCTTTTACCCACCTCTGGGTTCAAATTCAGTTTTTTCCCGTCTTTTACCCCACCCTGGGGTTTTAAACTTTGTTTCCTTCTCTTCCAGCTTGTCTTTTAATCCTAAGACTTAGGGGTGTCCCCTTCTATCTCCCAGACCACGTTTTTTTTCTCGAAACCCCTTTTTCCCTTCCCTCACCCTCCTCCCTCCCTCTCCTCTCCTCCTCCCGGGCCTTTCTCTCTCCTCTCTCTCCTGGGATTGTTTCTCTCAGTTGTTCTCCCCAGTTTATATTGGGAGGGAAACCAAAAAAATTCCCCTTCGGGCCTGGGGCCCTTTTTTTCCCCGCTGCTTCTCAAAAACCCCCAGTTCACAAAATACCCTAAAATTTTCCACTCGCTAATAACCCCCCACATCAGCCCTTTTCACCACCCCCCACCAAATTGATTAACAAACACAAATCTTAAACCCCCGATGGCATCGAAAATTCCCCGCCGACTTCGGGGTCAATTTAAAAACATAATAAACTTAAGGAGGTTACTACAAAACCCCCACACACATTCAGCCCCGCCTGACAAAAGAACCAACACAGGGCCCAAAGGGAATACCATCTGAAACAAATCCAAAAACCCCCCCCGCCTTTCCCTGACTTTTACACAAAACCTTTAGCTGACCCGAGCATTTAGCGCTCAAATTGGGGCCCCCGGGTTTGTAGTGGGGTTTTTTAAACCCTTCCCCCCTTTTTGGGCCCCCAGGCCCGGTTCCGAACTCTCTCCTAGGGTTGTTTGTCAACTGACCAAATTTCGGGGGCCCCCTGGGGGGTGGGTAAGGTACCCCCGGTTAAATTTTTCAATTACCTATTTGTATACCAGTACAATTCCCTTTTTTCTCCAAGCGTCCCAAAAGCCCTTTTGTTTAGAGGTTTTAAAGCCCTTGACAAAGGAGTTACAGGGGCACTTAAAAGTGACAAGCAGGGGGTTTTGGGGCTTCTTTTTAAATGACGGGTTATGGGGGCCCCGTGAAAATGACTTTCAGGGGGTTAAGGGGGCCCCTTCTTTTGTGACATGCAGGGTTATGGGGCCACTTGATAGTTACATGCAGGGGGTTTTGGGGCCACTATGAGGGGGACATGCAGGGGGGTTTTGGGGGGCCCCTTGAGAACCCTTTCGGGGGTTTTGGGGCCACTTGAAGTGACATGCAGGGGGTTTTGGGGGCCCCGTGAAAAGACATGCAGGGGGGTTTTGGGGCCACGTGAAAAGTGAAATTTCAGCGGGTTTTTTGGCCCAGTGGTTTTGTCCCCACGTTTTCCCCCCTTTTTTTTTTTATTGTGATGTTTGTATGAGGGTTTAAGATCTTTAAAAAACCCCCCTTTACCACCAGTGTTTGGGGTCGGCTTTACACGTCAAATGGACGTCCCCGGCTGGGGTTTAATGCTACAAAAAAAAGGGCCCAATTTAAGCCGCAGTTCAAAAGACACGTTTTTTTTCCCCACATCGCATTGTCTAGGAATTAATGGCAGCTGCCCAGTTCACTGCTCAGATCAGGTTAGCGTCCACGGCCATGACAAGTATATAAAAGGACAAAAACAATCGTGGGGCATGACGAACTATCAAACTCTAAACTGAGTAGACCGGACGAAAAACGTACAGACGGCAGCGGAATTTTCATATTCTTTTTATGGACTGGGCGACAGGGATTTGAACTCGTTCGAATCTGACTTCAAACTCTGTGATCTACCACCGAGCCAGCATCTGCAGGCGCGCCGTACATTCACACATGCGTACACACATACACCCCATCATCTCTCTCTCTCCCTCTCTCACTCTCTCTCTCTCCTCGCTCTCCTCACTCTCTCTCCTCACTCTCTCTCCTCTCTCTCTCTCTCCTCTCTCCTCTCGTCTCTCACTCTCTCTCTCTCTCTCTCTCTCTCAGATGGGTTGAGAAGTTTGAGTTCCATTTCTTACTTTACTGTCCAACCCTGGTGATCTCACAGTGAACATAATTGAAGGGAACTGCTACAATGTTCCCGCCGAGTTTATAACTAATTCTAGTAGCAAGGTAAGAATCTACCTTGACTAGTTAACCCATTAATCATTAGGCCTATCTGCCAAACACTGAG
>CM031600.1:2875286-2900286 GCA_018398815.1 Conus ventricosus
CCGTGGTTCTCCAGGCGGTGGCAGCGCTGGGCCTCAACCTGGAGAAACGGATACAGGAAGAGAACAGGACGAGGCCCAGTCCGGTTGAGGTCCCGGAGAAGCTGTGGGGACAGGCGGGGTCACTGCGGCGAAGTGCTGACTGTAACCGGATTGAGGATCTAGCACAACCGCGAACGTGAAAGACAGAAAGTATCATGAGGACATTATTATCTCAACCTTGAGGAACAACTTGCCTGGAATGCAGCAGTTTTAATATTTGTACATCTTCAGTAGTCTTTCAATATTCAGTTTTTAGGTTACAGACCACTTTGCCATCTCTACCCGTTTCAAAATTAATCTTAAATAAATGCTAGCAAACCGCCCAGAGAACGTGGACAAACGAGTCACAAGACAAAACACAACGCGTTTCGACCTCTTAGGTCTTCCTCAGGTGAGACATAAACGAATATAAACAACGAAAATTCACTTAGCTTTGATCGCTTCAGATCGCTTCAGAGTTCAGCGCAAGGAAGAAGGCGTTGAATGAGAACGAGGCTGTTCAAAATTAATGTTAAACAACTCCACCAGTTAACGTGGACAAACAAATTACAAAACAAGACACGACGCGGTTTTTTTTTTTTTTTTTGTTAAAGTCGTCTGCAGGGAAGACAAACGACATTCAGGCCAATGAACATGAAGAACGAGCATTTTCTACGTGTGTTGAACGAGGCTCATCCACTGGACTTGTCTACAACAGTAAAAAGGGGAGGCAGCTATATTTTGTTTTTCCTCGTTTATAAATATTTGAAGGCAGTGGCGTGTCTGATGTTGGATCAATGACTAAATGGCTTGTCGCTCGAGGGGGTATGTTGGCGGGACGGTTTCTGCACGTGCTACACGTGAAACGTCAGGCCTTCGTGTCAGAAATAAAAAAGGTGAAACTATTTGTGTTCCAACGTATAGAATACTTGATGATTTCTGTGGAAATTGGCGCAGGTTCGTTTTTTTTTCGTTTCCTTTTAAAGAAAGTGCATGGTTGGGTGAATTATGTGAAATAAATAGTTAAGTAAATAAGAGGGTTTTAATCCACCTTAACAATAGCATGGAATCATGTTCAAATGCGCGTACTTAGGCAGAGAAATGGCAGCAAGGCTGGGGTTTCCATTGTTTTCTAGAATGTCGGGAAAATTGTGGCCGTCATGGGGAAGGTCTGCCAGTTCTTCACTTCTGAAACAGGAACGTCCGAAATCCCACGATGTGCAAGGGTGAGTGGTTGCCAGGCAACATCAAATGAAGAGGAACTAAAATTTAAAGAGTGTGCCTCAACAGACTGAATCAATGCATAGTCACAGCAACGGTCTCTGTACTAAAAAGAAAATGTTTATTTTTAAGTTTCAAGGCATCTGGGTTTCAGGTTTCATTATCATGTCTATTTTTGCAAAAAAAACAGTTTTTGGTGTTTGCTCCAACCTCTGTTAGGTAATTAAGGCCATCTGGTCCAGATTGTGTGTGTGTGTGTGTGCGCTCTCTCTCTCTCTCTCTCTCTCTCTCTTCTCTGTGACATTACAATTGACAGCCATCAGCTCTCTCCCCTCTCGCTCTCTCTCCCCTCTCACTCTCAGAGAACGGAAAACACGGGGTCAAGCTCCCCCGCTCTCAACCGGTCTTAACCGGTTTCGAGCGGCCGACCTTGACCCGTTTTTTCCCTGTTCTCTGACAAGTAAGACTTCAAAAACCCAAAAAATAACGATTATCTACAAACAAACATACTGTGTAGGATTATCCGTTTTTAATACTAATTTACTAAACTTTTCAGATTTTAGTTTTTGCTTAATCCTATGTTTTTCCTGATCATTCTCAATAACATCATTTTCACGCAAACATTCATCAAATGCATCTCTGTCTTTCATGTGAAATAAAATTACAGTTTTTAACTGTTCTCTAAAGTCTTTTAAAACCGAGTTATATTTTTGACATAAAATCACACACTTATCCCAGCATGTCTTCCGCTAAAGGCTAGTTTGACAAAGTTTTTTCCCCTTTTTAACATGTCTCTTTCTGCTGAACAGTCATCTATAATAAATAGTGTCTGCGTCCCTTCAAAAAATTTATAAAAAAGCGTTCAAAGACACTCACTCAGTTTATTGCTAGGATTAACTAAAATATGTTATCATCAGACCATATAAACCTTCTATCATGATATGCTTTGTTCCATTTAAGTGTTGGGCAGAAAATTACAATATGATCAAAATTATAACGATAAACTGTTTGTAACAGGTTGAGGAAATAAATATTGTTTTCCACAACCAGTTTGTCCACAAATTAATGAACAATGAGGGGTTTTTGTCATAAATTTTAACTGCTCCATAGTTTTATAACAGAATTTAATCTAATCCAGTTTTATTTTTATCATACTCTCCGTCAAAACTTGTTCAGTATAATAAAACCTATGAGGCCTAAATGTGTAAGATTAATCCAATTCAGTTCTGTAAGATTGTTTTATTTAAGTCAACAATTGATTTGTTGCTTGTTGTTATGATCTTAATATCCTCACCATTGTGAAGAACGACGATGGTAACTTTAAAGGGGTTAACGTCTAAGTTTTGCCAGCTAATATTAATTCCTTTTATAAGGTCATCACTAACGCCCCCAACCCCATCCCTCTCCACAAACTTTAAAGACAGAAATTTCAAAAATCATTGTGAACGTGTCTCCTAATTTTCTGCTTGGAAAGAACTGTAATTTTGTAGAAGCTTCTTTAAAACCGTTTCTCTTCTGTGGAGGATGTACTTGTTTTTTCCCATACGGCGTTATTTCAATCTCTTTCCGACTATTGTCGTCGGCAAAAAGAATTACTGTAAAGGCCAGAGTTGAATGCTTTTCTGAAAAATTTTTTGACGGCTAAAAAATGTAAATGGGCTTATGAATTCAAATTTTATTTCCCATTCTAAATATGGTTCTAAGTGCCATTTTCTGTCAGGTTTTCGAACTATTTTATATTCATACTGCCACATTATTTGCTTCTACATTGGTAGTTGTTCTAGTTTAGGAAACTTTTTGTTGTCGCCAACCTCTTTGCGTTTATAATCACCATCTTTAGTGTACCAAAACCATACAAGCGCCTATCCCCCACCGTTCTGTTCAAATTCTGTAACGTCTGCAAGGTCTTTTTAAATTTTAAAGTTATACACCTCACAGGCGCTAATGTAACTCCGGATTCTTTTGGCCCACGCGACATTTTTTAATAACAACTTTTTATTTTATTTCCCAAAAAAATGTGCAGGTTTATCACATTTTACGACTTTCCCCGTTTTGTCTGTGATCTTTATAATTAAATGATCCACCCTCCCACAAAAATAATCTTTTAAACTGTAAATTTGGGAATTGTATAATTTCATAATCGCAATGTGCAGCTTTCCCTGACGGGAAAAGCTCTTAAAACAGTTGAGGGCCTTCCATTATATAAGTTTTCATCAGTGCTTAGCTCATCTAAATGACATAGAGTAATGAATGTTTAATGCAAATCGAGCGGTTTTCTCCCTCATAAGTAGTTTTGTTGGCGCAACAATAAATCTTTGAGCGTCCTGACTGTCAGTTTGCAAAGCCTAACATTTTAGCTAGTCGTTATCAAAAAAGTAATTTGCTTCTTCAGGCTTGAATGTTAACATTGTTTTTAGATTTGCATTGTTAAGTTTGAGAGTAAAAGTTAAGTTACTCATTGCTTCTTTTAGTGAGCCCAAAACCGTAATAACCATCAGGTATTGTTAACTGGCGAACTTCGTTGCTTTCCCTTTCATATTTTTTAATTTATTATTCCCCTTGGCTTCAGTTATATTAAACCCTACGACTTTGTAGAATATTTCATGGAGCGCGACCATTTTGGTTCCACAATCGTTCTCAATAGCATGTTCTAAATCCGAAGGACGGTCTTGAGTTGTTATTGTTACAAACATTTTTTTAACGAAAAAAAAAATGAGCGCGTTCAAATATACTAAAGATGCAAAATATTCTGTTGGGCCGCACTACAATCTTAAAAATATAACAACTGATACTCTGACATTGGCTGTGACCCAGACTGACACTTTTCAAGTAAAGGTGAGTACTCCATTAAGCAGATATCTTAACCCCCCTATTAAAAAAGACTACATCGCGAAAGTGTGGTTCAGCCATCCGATGCAGTTTTATCAGAACCAGTTAAACTTTGCTGTGTTTTGTGCATCAACCGGTGTGGAGTGTCGGCATGCTAATCATCTAAATCAAACCTGATCCTTTGGTGGGTTTAGGTACAGATTTCATGTTTTATTACCCCTTCAGACGTATTTTGACCTGAACTGCGAGCGCCATTACCAAATGAACAAACCGTTTAATCCATTCCATCGACCATATAGACATGAAGAGCTTTTGAAAGGATCTGTACGAATTCAATATTAAAGATAAGACAGACTTTAAGACAAAAGTCGATCTTAATCATGGCTAAGGCACCCCTTATTGGTGGGCGAGCACAGAAGTATAACTATGACAGGAATCCTCCTTACACATCTTTCTCTTTCAGGCACAGCGTTCTCCTCGGGTCAATAAGCAAGACCATAAAACACATGAACAACATTATCTTAGACACATCTGAGGGCCTAACTCAAGCGGAATAGAACGATAAACGACTCTATAATCGTACTACTTTGTTTTGCTAGGTGCGCAAGCACAAGCGAGAATCGAGCAATAACTGATTCTTACTACTGGAATGAGCACAAAAGAGAATCCTTAGCAAATTTAGAGTGACGCCATTAATTCAACAGTTGATTTACCTTCAAGTTATAAAAGGTAACCAAAATGTTTTTACAAATACCAAATTCAAAAGTAGAACTATGCATGTTGGCACTGGTTTATATACATGCTGCCTTCTGACACTCGACTCCGCTTAGGAACAAATAATAAACAACAAACAATGAAATCCTTGTAGACAGTAATGAACAGAATTGGGGGAAAAACGATATAAATCTTGACCATAATAATTTACAAACAATAAAAAAACACCCAAGAATAAGTCATCCAATCCCCGAGGTTCAAAGCCCAAGACTGATGAAGACGTGGACATTGTTCGCGGAATGACCCATAATATGAAAGACAGCCTGTTTTGGATTCACTGCCTAGGTTACTTGTCTTTATCTAACAAAATCGTAACCCAACTATTAAGAGAACTAATGCCCCATAAGTGCACGCCATAAAGCCAACAACTTGCCTGCATAGACAAAAGCCAGCTAACAATACTTTACCTAATATACCGGGTAAAGAGTCCTATAGCTTTACCACTAATTATTTTTAATAAACTCGCAAGATGATCAAGCTGTTTTCTTTACCCATGAATTATCAGGAAGGCGATGGAGGCACTGCACTATGTTGTGCCTCCTCCACCGCCTTAATAGCCCATCACCAGGTACTTATAGCATAATCCTAAGTCCGTTAAAACGCTTGCTAGGCAGAGCCACCTAATAGCTATAGACTCTAAGCAAACAGTGTTCGAATCGTTCTGGCGTAGCGTTGTTCTTCATCTAAAATTTTTTTCGATAGTTTTCTCATAATTCTAATTCACTTGAGTTCTAATTGGTCTCGGTTAGTTAGTCCAGCGCTTCTAGTCATGCAGCACTTCGTTGTTCAAGAGTTTACAGACTTTCGCTTATCATTTCTTTAACCTCAGGTCCTACGATGGCGTCGTCATCCTCAACGATTTTCTTTTTTCTCTTTTTATATCTTATCTAGTACACCTAGTTTTGCTAAATTGATTTTTAATTCCCCTGCGATGGTACTTAAGTACGCTCAAGGGCTACTACATCTCTCTCAGGTAGCCGTGTTCGTGTATATTTTTTAATGCTGCTTTTCTTCTTCATCAGTGAGTTCTGCAACTATTTGTAATTACTTCGTCCGCTGCTTGACATAAATCTTAGTACTATTGTTTTGCATATGGTATCTAGTTGGGAGTGCTTGTAGCGTGTTTGATATTAGCAAACCGCCTCCGTCTCTAATTTTGGTTTCAGTAAAGCCAAGGCGAAATCCCGCTCGCTACGCACTGGAGTTTTGATTAATTGTAACCCATGCGAACAAACCTTGAGGGTTTCGTTTAAACGTAAGCGGAACAAGTTCTCCATAGTCGTATTTTCACATACAAATGGTTATCTATTTAGTTTAAAAAAACATCAGGGTATATAGTTTCAGGAGGTTTCTAGAACTAACTTTGTATAGATATGATCTGGACCTTACTTTTCTGTTAATAATTCACGCCTTTGCTCCCCTTCGGCTATTTCATCCTCCAATGAGCGTGCTGTGACCTTTACATCATCCATGTTGTCTTGCCGGATGGACTAATAACTAATCTTCCTTCTTCTTCAACCACCAATTCCCGCCCATGTTTTTAAATAATTAACTTTTTATTTTGTTTATAAAAATGTCACAAGTAATATGAGCTCGCTCTTGACCCGCAATAGGAAAGCAGAAATACCCCAAGCGTGAATGGGGAAATAAACTTTGAATATTACAGTTCCCAAATACTCCATCTACTAATTGATTGCGGATCAAATTCTTACTGTTAAATTTCCAGATCCTAGGAGCGGATGATTTGATTGTGCCAGGCTCTGCACGGCTTACTTTCAAAATAGAACTCGCTTCAACAACACCCAAAAAGAACAGATTGTCCAGAATCAAGGGCTGGCAATCTTAAGAAAATTCATTCTATAAAACTTGAGGGTAAAAAGTATTTTCATTACACAATGCAGACTATTTTAACCAATTCTGATCTCTGGCTAACCGCGAATGAAATGGGAAGATCTTGCGTACAAATGAATTGGTAATGAAGAAGCACTAAAACTAGAATAACGCCGAACTCGCTACCAGATGCTAAAAGCAGCATAAAAGGCTTTAGCTTAAGTTATGCGTTTGGGAAATCGCTATATCCAATCCCCTAGATTTTGAGTTGTAAAAAGCGCATGGGCCCCAAACTACCAAGGGGCGATTAAAAGACAGATTGTCATATCGAACTAACATTTAATGACACAACGTGTTTTATCAATCAACAGACACCGAAGCAAAATACAGTCATTCTGCATCCTCGTTAGAGTTTGATGTGTTCGCAACACTAAAATTTAGCAAGGCTGATAGATCAACATTATGATCACAATCAGTAATATATTACGACCACGCGCGTCATCATTCAACATATCCTAAAAAGCAGTGGCATGACGCAATAAAGGAATATTAATCTTAGTGTCACAGAAAAATCGCTTAAAGGTAATTTATTGCGTGTATGAAGATGAAGAACATTTCGCACGAGCAAGTGAAATTTTTTAAAATCCAAAAAAAGAAAGTGCAATGTACAATTGATGGTAGTCCCGTAGCCCAAATCTACGCTAGCGGGCTTAGACCTTTATCATCCTTTAGACGAAATAAGAACATTGTTTGGGGGTGGGAGGGGTAGAAGTCCAACAGCATACCTTGCGTCTAAAGATCTACACCTTCACAGTGTTAGGCTTGAATGATTATAATAACCTCAAAATACGGTTTTATGGATTGACCTAAGGTCAACAGAGGATAATCCAGTTGCATGGACGTGGAGAACGGTTTAAAGACGTAAACATTCAAATTGGATAAAGAAAAAGAAGCGATAAAACACACTTAATGTACATTTGTATTTTATTAATTGATGCACCGATGAATACTACAAAGAAAAGATTAGACTTTGATAGAAAACTCAATAAATTATATTCATTTTTTAAAAAAGCATGTCTGTTTCAAGTTTATCCAAATGTGCCTACAGCGCAAGTCTCCAAAGAAGAGATATGTAGAAACCCCCGCAAACAACCTTTCTCTAACCACCCATACACAAATTCTACAAAAACTAGAGCAGGGGACCTATCAAAATACAGCAAAAACCAAACGACGGAATTCTGCTGCCTTTAATGCTGTTACCTATGTTAATCCAGGACTTCAAACATAAGCGCCGCATCAGCAGAACGAGTGTTGGTCTCTTACATCAGGCATAGCGCACTCCGCATTTACCTCTAGTGGTTTGTCTTTAGCTCTCGGCCTAGTTCATTAGCGAGGTGCAGGCTACAAAAAAATAAAAAACTAAACACCAAAAGCACACAGCCATGGGTTCAACTAATAACACTAAACTTAGATCCTTCAAGCTGAAAAAATAAAGCACTAGCTGACTCAAACATCACGGATGAAGAATTTAATCGTTTACAGCCGATTTGAGGACAACAAAAACAAAAAGTTTGATCTTCAAATAAAGGCCAGGACAAGTATTTCTCAACAGCCAGACCGCCCGAGCAGATAAAAAAGGAATGCTATAAAACAATATAAACGAAACAATAAACTCTGCTCTTAAACAGCTCACATACACAACGCCAAAGGTGTTATACTTAGTTTCTGAGTCCCACGCAAAAAGACTGTAGATATTGATTAATAATTTTTTGATTAAAATAAATATTTTTGAGTTAGAAAATAAACTCAGCAAGGAATAAAAATAATGAAGGTCCAGAGCGAATTGTTTGAAGCAATGC
Organism: Conus ventricosus; assembly: GCA_018398815.1. Taxonomy (NCBI): domain Eukaryota; kingdom Metazoa; phylum Mollusca; class Gastropoda; order Neogastropoda; family Conidae; genus Conus; species Conus ventricosus. Next base: position 2,883,818 of record CM031600.1, read on the forward strand.
AAAAGATTTTAATCAAGAGCTCTGAAAGATATTGAATATAGAAAGTCATTTAATCCATCAACGTAAACAGTGGCACGAGTTGCTCATGCTTTTTCTCACAAGTTCCGGTAACTTAACAATAGCCCTCCATTAAATAAGTTCGGCTGTATAATCGACTATAAAACAATACAAAAGAAAACCTAGAAGACAGGGGTCTCGACGAAACAACAGACAAATCTTTCTCATAATGAACTTAACACCCGGTTAGGGCAGAACCACTGCATCCCATTTTGATGTGGCCGCTGAAGAAGCCAAATGAGAGGCTCAGGTTGTCCGAGGGCGAAGGTCCTTAGAGATCAGATTAAAACAGGCTCAGTAGCGCGCCGATTGTAGGCAGGTCATACAATCCACTACCTCCAAGCATAGTATGCGAAAAGAGCAGTTCTAAACATATAAGAATACAGACGACAACAAATGTTTTATGTGGTAGTTCTCGCAAGCAGCATCACGCCCCAAAAACGCAGTGAGAGGACTAACAATCACCCTTACATCAATGATCTTAACTTTAGGTGGAATATCCTTTCCCTTATGCGTGGGTTCCATTGAATCAGTTGAAGAACAAAACAAAACCAATAACTGTTAATTTATCCCAAGGGATGAGGAAACAAATTTGGTGCCTATTAGAAGTGTCCAAGAACGTCCAACGATTGGGCGACCAGACAAAATCATGTCACTTACATTCTGATGTTTTCAGCCAGCGGCTACCAACATTACACATTGAACGAACAATGAGTAGAATTATTGACGCAAAATACTTCACACAAAAGAAAAAACAAGAATTCTTGCAGAAAATAGTTTAACAAGAAATCCAATCTGTTTCAGCAGCCGCAGCGAACATAAAAGAAACATTGTATAGGGCCCCGTTGACTGTAATACAGAACTAATTACGCCCCAACCCGATCTAAAGTTAGTTTTAAGAACTGGACACGGATGCAAAATTCTCCAACATTGTTTACGCAGACTTCGAATCGCTTATTATTTCCTAATGACGGGCCACGCCACAAAAAAACATCGAAAAACAGTCTAATGAGTAATCATCAGATTTGTTCATTTGCCTTCATTATTGTCAGGTCTGATGGGCGCTCAATCAGCACCCATAAAAATATATAGAGGGCCTAATGCTGCAGAAAACATTCTTAAAAACGCATGCAGCAATGCGAATGACTGATCTAATAATCTGAATTTATCTGAACACATGAATGACGCCTGAAGACCAACAACAGTATGACCATCCCACACATTGTTGGATTAGTGTATTAGAAATCAGTGCAGAAGCCATCCAAAAGTAAGAGACCCATTAGCACATTAGTGTAACGTTCAGATGAGCAGCGCACAGTAACGCAATCATTCAACTAAAGGTTGACCAAAGGGCATGGAAGCTGCTGTATTCTTTCACAACTTGCGAGGTTACGATTTCTAACTAATCATGAAAGGCATTGGGCGAAGCCTACAGTGTGTCATGCATTGCCCATTCAACAGCAAAGTACACAATGTGTTTCACATTTAAATAACTGTCTTTTATGACTCTATGCACACATGATGGGATAAATAGAGTCACGGTGCTAATTTCTTTAAAGTCCCCCCAATAACGGAAAATAATTTGACTCAACTCTTGATAGACAGGGAGTTTTTACCCTTATGAGTACATGAACATTGGGAAAGGTTTGATGAAGATACACTTTACCACCTAAAGGCGCTTTCTTTTCTAGTCTTAGGAGAAAGGACATCAGTGAGTCTGATTACCAGCATGCTCAAGATTGATGCAGAAGTGAAGAGTGTAAAACACAAAGGGCGACTATCATGACTCCTACTTGATGCTGATGTATGTTTGTTGGCGGACGTCCTTTGAAAATTACAGAAAGACCTGCATTAAACATTACAGTTTGGATCCGCGCATTAAATTTCTGCGCCCGGATGAGCTGGGACGCTTTCTTAAAGTTTACTGGAGAACAGATTGATATATTGTCAGATTTACCAATGATTCATATGGAATGAAAAACGGATTGCGCGTGGAATTAGTAATGGTGTCCGCATCATTACAGTAAAGCAAAACAACAAATACTTGGACGACTATGATCCAAGAAAAAGGTCTAACTATCTCATGTATTTAGATGCAAACAATCGTATGGTTGGGCAATGGCGCAATCACTTCCATTACGTAACATTAAAATGTACACAAAGGCGGCAGTACAAAAATATTCCAAAGCATTAAAGTGGTTGGGGGCAGTTGACGCCGGGTCAAGCACGAGGTTTCATTCTTAGAATTGACTTAGAAATCCTCATAACTCATGACCTGCATAATGACTACCCTTAAGCAGCAGAAAGTCTAAAGATAAATCCAAGAGAGCCGGCTAACCTTGTGCCCTAATCTTCGAGGCAAAAAAAAATTATGTCTGTTCATTACAGACATCTAACACTTTTATTTAAGACATGATTTGAAGTTTGACAGCTGTGTCCACGGTAAATTGCTTTTGAAATCAAGAACAGTTCATGAACCGGAAAACAACATGAAGAACACTGATTCTCAAGACTAAATCCATAGTGGGCAATGCTTCAGAAAAAGACTTTTTCAAGCTAATGAACAACAGCTGTTTCGGAAAGACTATGAGAATCCGCACAAGCTCAAGATTCAGATTGGTCCCAACGAGACCGATGCATTTAAGCTGACTTCTAAACTAATTATCAGGACTTCAGAAGATTTCATATCAGCTTTTTGGTATCATGAAAGAACAAAAAGAAAGTCAAATTGGACAAAACCAGTAATTTAATGGGTATACTGTTTTAGAATTATCATAGCTTTGATGTTAGAATTTCTTTATGACTACTTAAACCCCGTATCCTGAGTCTAAGTGCTTTCCCACAGATAAAATAGTTTTGTATAGATATCCCTACTGAAGACATCTAAAAGACATGGAAATTAGAAGTAGCTAAAGGGCAAATGCGGGATGGTACGACGCCTTCCTATTACCCTAAAGAATCGCCCTTTAACATTCAAATACTAATAAGAAAGGTTTTAGGAAAGATGAAGGATGAATATCCGTAAAGGTGATTAAGGAGAATGTGGGGGATAATGGTAAAAAATGTACTATTTTCCGAGCCAGAAGAAAAAACCCTTAAGAAAGCAAAAGAACAATTCGCATGTTGTGCAGTCGAGCATATCGCAAGAACAACTACAAAGAAGCATTGGTTTGGCAATAGACCTTTTCATCATGAAAACGTAAATCTAAACGATCTCATCTACATGAGATCAACACAACTGTTGTAACAAAGCAGTCATTGATCTAACAACCACAAAACGTTGTGTTTGTTAATCCAGAGTTTTCATATGCATATGGCAAAGGAGAACCCGTCAATTAATTAAAGGGAACTGTGTCCTGGTGGGATTATCTTGCAGTTTTCTTCTTTCCACAAAAGATCTTGAGGACTTGGTTGTTTTGTTGTGTCCAGTTTTCTCGTAAAATAATACAAACGGGCGATTCATCTAATACAATTCTTTTTAATTTCGTACGGGGTCAACAACTCCAAAACGGGATCTGTTGCCCTGATGCAGTGTCCCCTTCGCTTCCACCGGTAAATAAAGGGTACCTTTACTAATCAAACCAAAAGACAAGTTTGCTGGTTGTACTGTAGTCTTCAGCAAACTTATTGTTTTCTTATTTTTGTTGTTTGCTTGTACTTGATTAAGCCCCTTTAAATTCTTCCATTATTCATTGCACGTAGAACTGAGGCATTCTTCTAACCCATTCTGTGTTTAGCGAGAATTGTCAATCACTCTCTGAGATACTGGTAGGAGAAAAGTCCTTTCGATAACTGTTTGTTATAGTTTCAACTAAAGCCTTTGATCTTTGAACTCCCCGGAAAGCCTCTTTATGTAACTCTAGTTTAACAATACTTGATTCACTCCGGCCATTAAAATTCTTTTCCATCATCGACCATTGAATCATGCAGGATAAGTTAAGCGGCCTCGTTATATAATAGTTTTATCGCAACAGCAACAGCATAAGCACTACATTATGATGTTAAGGATCCGCAACATTGTAATCTGAAGCTATGTCATGACTGGTAAGTGCTACTTAAATCTTTTTCGTCTAATCCGTATAGAGGGTAAATATAGAAGGTCCAATTGATGGGTCGTTTGGAGTTGTTATTTGACAAAGTTGGTTCACTGTATTCGTTTAGGCGCACGTAAAATAAATTTGGCCAAATCACTTGTTTAGATAACCATTCCTTGCTGTTTGTTCACTGACTCCAGCGCTTGGCTTACTATTTAATAGCAGTTATTTCCCTTCCATACCATTTGGCGTATAATAAATTTTGTTTCATTTTTTATCAGGCCTGATATTATGCGCAACAAAAATAGACAACAGTCAAACCAAACGACAATAAACGAGATTTCTTGCATCTTTTGTTTTCTGCTGGTTAATAAAAAGTCACAGTGACATTTGGTGGGGGCAATTCTGGATTGGTTTGCCCGTTACTAGATAATACTCTTTTAACGCTTGAAATCAACATCTTTAAATGTTAAGCTGCAATGCCCCTGGTTTTTTCAGTGTGTCCGTTAATAAATCTAACAGTCTCAATTCTCTGCTTTTCATAGGCGTTCTTGTGCCGCAGCAAGTTGCACCACAGCTTTGTTATGTCTTTTTCTCACCGCCGTCATCCCCGAAGATTCCTAAACACGCGTCATTACTTCCGCTAAAAGGCAATCGCAATCAACCACAGCGCCACCTGTCATCACTAACGAGTGAAGCCATTTTTTTATAAATGTATATTGTTTACATATATATAATATTCACCTGGAATTACTCCTTGCTTAACTCGACAAATCTTTCGTATCAAAATGAAGCTGAAATAATAGCGATTAGCTTTGCTGTATCCTCAAGGAGTCTAGTTTGCCAAGATCTGCCGTTTTATTTATAACATGGGGCTTTTACCAAGCATCGTGTATCCTACACTTAGACCTCTCCAATAACAGCAGAATGGTATACGTGTTGTAAAAGTTTTTTTTTCGCGCTCATTTAAAAAAAAAAAAATAAATTATACTTACTAAAAAACATGACAGCGATGACTGGGCTAGAGCTCCCGAGCGCTACCACTGTCTTGGACTTACCAATGAAGAAGTTGATGACCAAGCAGTAAAAGAACAACAAAAAGGAGAGGTTGTATTCATTGGCATCCTGTGGACAAACAAAACAGATCCTCGAACTGAATTCACATAGAACATATACAACAGATGTCGCGCCAAGACATTATAAAGAATCAAACCGGTAAGAAGCGCAGCTGGGTCGAGAATGGAAAAAGTGTAGTACAAAACGTTCATAGTTTGTACCCTAACAAGGTCATAAGATTTGCTCCCATTTGATTCCTGAAACCAGCTCTTACGTATGAATTAACCGCAAGATCCCAGTTTAAAAACAAAGTCAATAGAGTCTCAAAGCTGTGAATTATAAAACAGATTTAGGAGAACAATGTTTTCTCTCCGTTAATCATGTAGTTAATTACTTTTAATCATATAGACTTTATTTTCCCGTTCAAAAATGAACGAGTCGGAAAAAAATCATCATACATCAGAATCCATGAAACAGTGAACTCATAAAACACAGAATCAGGTAGAGATGTACCGCGTGAAAAGCTAAAGCATCCTGGGCGTGTTGCAGCAGGAAAAAGAAGTAAGCGTTTGAACAGACAAAGAAAATAAACGTTACAATCCCAGAATATAACTCAAAATGGAAAACACAAACGTACACCGCCAACGACGCCAACCGTTGATCCAATGCCAGCTTAAGCTCCCAACAAGAGCACGATAAATTCAAGGCACCAAAACTTCATGGAATATTGAACTAAAACTGTTTTGCCATTTTTGCAGCCCCTTGCGCTGCTTGGGGCGGTTATTACGGTTAATAAAAAATATAACCATGGCAAAACAAAAACAAAAAAGCTGTCAAAAAAAAAAAACTCAGAACCACATAAATAACAGAAGAAGACAACAGCACGCCGCAGCAACCACCGCCAAAAACATAAAAAAACAAACAAATCATTTTGAGCCCATTTAAAAAATGCAATAAATATTTTTAAGAACATAAATTTAAATTTTTTTGAAAAAAATAGATCATGGGCGGATTATTAATTGTTACAAATGATAGAGTCAATAAATCAAGACATGATCAATAAAAGGACATTTCCATAGACCAGAATATGTAATGGAATAGGCGGGTTGCATAGGATTTAAAACTCTTCATTAAGATCACAGCTGCTCGATCTCACAAAGCCAAGGAGGAAGGCTTTAAGAGCAAGCACAAGATCCATCCCTCACCGCAGACGCGTTTTTTTGAGGGCGTGCGTGTGTACTATATAGACAACAACTATTTAAGATAAAAACCTTAGCATTGGTATTGTTTTATATTTTTTGATAATTAATCAAAATACACATCTTGCAAACGACTTGGTAGTACATAATATACAATCTTGTGTGCGGTACCTAAAATTAAACCCATAAATTAAGAACATAACTTAATGAAACTGAAGGTACATCTATAATATAAAACACATACATAATGAACATAATTAAGAACTAAGGAAGAACATGAAGAAGTAAGGAACTTAGGAAGAGCACTTTACGGGAGTGTAGTGCAATGCAGATGAGGGATGGTTGTGTATCGGTTGGGTGTGTGAGGGGAGGGGGGGATGGTGGAAGGGGTGGGGGTGGGGAGGGGGGGGAGGGGGGGAGGAGGTGAGGAGGGGGTGGGTGGGGTGTGGTGCCAAGCCGAGGGGAAAAGTCAGGACAAACAACACCCACAAACCAAACCAACAACCAAACCCAGATAGTGAGCAAACTCCACGGGGGGGAAAACTACTAACTAGGGTACTAGGGATAACTACTTAGGAAGGGGGTGCTCAAACTTTACTAGGGGTTTAGGTTACTACTAACTTTACTTAGAGGTGGCTCTAAAAACAATGTCGGAGAACTACTCGGCGGGTGGTAGGGTATCATAAACCACGGCCTGGGCAGTGTATATACAACTCCATACAAACAACCAGACTAGTGACTCAGGTACGTTCCAGAGTACAATAAAACACGGGGGACCAAACCACGGGCCAACACTCGGGTTCCATGGAACCACTACACTGCCCAGACTCCATCCACCAGCTTACATCCTCATCACTCACAACTCGATCCCCTCCATACCTCACTTGCACAATAGTCCACGGACAAAGCGTGACTGTTACCACTTCGACCACGAGCCCTCCACGACACTCCCATCACACCAAACCAAAGGACACACATCTTGTACGTCTCGGTCACGGTGGACGTCGTACAAACCAAAACCTACCCGTCCCACCCACCCACCACGTCTCTTTACTTACCCACCCTCCCACGGCCACCACCACCGGCCACCCACACCACCGTCCCCACCACTGACACCACGTCTGTGGCCACTTGTCTTATAAAACCAACGACGTCCCACCACCTCGGCTTTGCCATCGTTTGTGTGGCCACGCACCACCAGGCCACCACCTTCCACCTCTCCTTCCCACCCCTCGGGGGGATCCACTTCGGGCCCCTATCAAAACTTGCAAAGAATACAACCACCAGGTAAGTGACCCCCCCCCCCCCCCCCTGATACCCGACCTACGTGTACCCCTGTCTGTCCCCGTCCCGTTCGAGGTCTCCCCCTCCCCCCATGTCTGTCCGCTTCCCCACCTCGTCCCCCCATTCCCGCCCGAGTCCCCGCCCCCCCCCGTACCCCCCGCCCCCCCCGCCCTGACCCTTCCGAGTCACTCACCCCTCTGCGGCCCGAACACCGCACCAAACAACACCCACATCCCACCATAGGGAACTTCCCAACATCAACCCTCGGCACCTACCCACAACACCACTGACAATGCCCCACCACACTGGCGTTGACACGGCCAAGTAGAACCCAGAACGTGAACGATTAGGCCAAGTTTGATTTGTTATGCTAGCCTAAGCAGCTCTTTTTGCATGTGTGCGCTATAAATTGGGCACGGTAACAAGCAAGATGAAACCCAGTCTGGGACGATATGGGTGCCTATCTAACTTTGGTGGTGCCTACTTTTTGGGGCCGCTGGAGTCATTTGCAGTTTAACTTACTGCCCACCAACGCTTAATTATGGGCAAGGACAAGTGTTATCACAAGCTCACAGAGTAGTGGGGTCGGTTTTTGGCGGCCTAGTTGGGGGCTCTGCTGTTGGCTCCATCCCTCTCCTACTTTTTTTTCTTCCTCTCTTTTTCCTTTACTTTTTTCTCACTTCCCTTTTTATTCCTTTGTTTTTTTCTCTCTTTTTTTTTTTCCTACTACTCCCTCACCTCGCGCTTCTCCTCCTTTTCTTTCTCTTTTTTTCCTTTCTTTTTTTTTTCCTTCTTTTTTCCTCCTTTTTTTTTTCTTTTTTTTTCTTTTTTTTTCCCCTCCTTTTTTTTCCCCTTCAAAAAACCAGGAGCTTGCAACTTGGGGCATTTGGCCAGAGTTAACAGCAGGTTATAATAGCTTGTAATGCTCGAGCTTTTTATGGCGGGGCGGGGGGCGGGGGGCGGGGGCTTCTAATTTGATCGCCAGTTTAGTTGAGTACAAAGTCCAAATAGACACATCAAAAATCACATATTCAAAAAAAACAAAAAAAACATAGAATAAAACAAAATCCAATAAACAAAAAAACAAAAACAATCAGCAAAAAAAACAAACAACAAATAACAAACATAATTATTAAAAAAATAAACAACAACAAAAATTAAATAAAAATAATAAAGATAACAAAAAAAAACCGTCTTTGTATATTTTGGGGAGGAGCATTTATTATTATTATGAAGATATTGCCGGGCTATTAAGAGGCCTCTTAAGTGCTACTCTTTGCAGCTCTAGTGCTGCTTACACCATACTCATAACACAATAGACTACTTACTAACTATACAACCACACTACAACTACTAACTACTACTACAACACACTACTCTACTTACAGTCTAATAACTACAAACAACTAACTACTCAAACACTAAAACACACAAAAGACTGTTCTACAAAAACTATACAATACAGACACTACTTACTTACTACTACTACTCTACTACTCCGCCTAACTAACTTGTACTGACTTTATATTATATTATCTTAAACAACAACAAACAACTTACAAACTCCAAGAAAATCTAAATACAACACTTACTACTACACTACTGACCTTAACAACTAAACACACTACTTCTAACTCCTAAACTACAAAACTAACTACCTAATATACCTTAACAATAACAACGACTAATTTTGCTGGCTTAAAAGTGCTGTTGCTTTTATTGCTTTGGGCTAAGTGCTGGCTATCAAATAGGCTCTTGCATTGGGGCTATACACACAACTACTCTCCTTCCCATACTGGTAGATTACTAAGGTCTGCCTAACCCCTGACTAATTTGTTTGCCAGAACCCCCCGAAAATCGCTATTCAGTTGCAATAGTCTAATGATCGTTTACGTTTTGCTACAAACATTCATTTATATAACTGATTCCTAGCTTGTTGAAATATAGGATATAACAAAAAACACACAGAAAGTTAAATGAGTTTCCTAGCATAACGAATCCGCCATGTTCCCGTGCTGCGTCTTGAGAAATGAAACAGCCATGTTATTTAGCGTTTTTGTTTTTTAAAAAACATGACTTGGAGCTGACCCAACCCCCCTCCCCCCCCAAGCCAGCGACCAACAATCAACGCGTGAAGGATTGTTTTGCTTTCGGCCAACTTTTCAACAATGCAGGAGCGCCTTTCTTAGATAAGGAAGCCATCTCATCGATAGTCAAAAACGTATGAAATTGTCTATATCTTGGTCACCAAAAAATGCCTTCACGTTTTCATTTTCTTGAAACCCACAAGCCTTTAAGATAGTCGTCCATTTCCAAAGCAGTCGGTTCTTTTTCCTGTTCTGTTCCTTCAAAAAAGCAATGCTTCATTTCGGATATCACTGGAAGAGAAACATGCATTCGCCTAGTTCCTTTTTGACAAATCCGCTACATGGCAGTTAAAGTACAACTTATGGTCTTCAATAGCGAGAAGCTGTTCTTCAGTAAACAAGTTAGGCCATTTTAACATAAAACCAGTCGGAGCACAGCTCCACAAACTACCAACCTTCTTGTGCGGGCAGCCTGAGAAAGAATGACGAAACCAGCCTCGCTACAGCCGGACGTGAGCTGCCCGAAGTGGTAGTGTCACGTGGCACACGAGAATGTTTTCCAAAACATTTGCTGATGCAATAAGTTTCAAGTTAACCTAGCCGCGGCGCCGCGAGCCTACTGGCCCGCGATTTTGTTTCTTATTGAATTTTTGTCGCAGTTTGTAACGCGTGCGCTGTGTGCACGAAGGCCTTGTCTGTGCGCCAGCCGCAAATTTAACGAACAGTAACAGCCTCGGGCCATCCTGTCTGTATACAAAGTTTTGTAGGTAGAAATTAGTCCCAGATTAAGAGAGCGATTTATGTCAAAAATATAACATAGTATTTAAAAAGACAACAAGTTTAGAAAATTAGTATTAAAACGGAAAATCCGACAGAACAGTATGTTTGTTTTGTAGATAATCGATATTTTTTTGTTATTGACGTCTTAACTTTTCAAGAACAGGAGAAACAACACGGGGTCAAGGTCGGTCCGCCGAGAACCGGTTACGAACCTTTGAGAGCGGGAGAGCTTGACCCCGAGTTTCCCGTGTTCTCTCTTGTCTACATATTCCATATCATCGGTCAGTCTCAATAACCAATCGAACCCAGTACTTACCGCATTTTAATTGCTGTCAGACAGATAGCGAAAAACTTCCTGTTTCCTCCATAAACACATTTTGTTGGAAAGTGCAATGGAAGTCCAAAAAATCGCTTGCTAGCAAAAGGTATGAACTTTTACTAATTTCTGTTACATCTTCGATCACCCCAGAATTCTGCTGTCATAAGTTAAGAAGGGTTCAATTTGGGCATCAAACCGTTTTCCAGAATAGCAAAGGGATCAATCCGAACGTAAACTTCGAAACGATCATCAGGATCTCCATCACTCCCGTCTTAAAAACCTTTCTTACCATCCAATTCAACCAAGCAAAGAGCAGCATCATACTTAATTTTGTGGGAAACTACCAGACCTAGGTAATTTTACATATTTGTTACCCTATAATGGCTTCACTTCCGTACAAACCCATCTTTTTTCCCTTACTCCAGGTAGCCTCCTTTAAACGAAAAACCCTACAATAGATTTTACTAAATTAATTACTAAACCCTCTAAAACCAATCTATCTGCTTCTTTTTTATTAGATGTATTAGAGCTGATTTTGTAGGCCTATGACAGTAACTGATAGCAAGATTACGGTCATCTCAAAGAGCAGCAGAAAAGCTCGATAGATCCTGGTACTCACATCTGACTCCCGCTTACCCTTCCTCCTAATTAATTCAGTGGGGAGGGCCAATTCATTGCTAAAAAAAGTAAACATTATCGACTGAGTAAGCAACCCTTAGTTTTGATTATAATTCTCAAAAAAAAATAAAAACGCCTCTCTCGGGCAGTCGAAGAAAAAAAGGGGTCGAATACGGAATGTTTGTCTCATGACAAACAAGCTTTATAATTAAATAGAGAACCCGCACTACATACCGATGTTGTATACAACCTTTAGAGCTTTATAACACTTTCCATCAAAACCAGTTTTAACTAATACAGACCAGAAAAAACGATTCCTGTTCACAGTGTCATAAGCTATTCTAAAATCAACGAAAGCTACAATAGAGTCTTTTGTAATTTTTTTGCTAGATATTATGTAACAATAGAGTAATAGTAAAAAATAAGATCAACAGATACTATAACCTATACTCCAAAACCCAGCCTGTTTTCTTCTGCTAGTTTGCCTTCTTGTTCTGCCCACATTGATGAGCCACTATTGGAAGAATGCGTTGTACACACTTTTTGCTGACACACTAGTTAAGGGCTATACCACGGTAATTATCAGTACATTAAACATCCCGTTCTTGTGATATTGGAACTATTATAGATTGTGCACCATTTGCTGCCGGAAATGGTACCCATGTCAAAAATCTTAATACAAAGTTTTTGGCGAGAAGGTAACAATAGCATCGTTTGCATATTCAGCATCTCGCCAACTATTTTTAACAATGCAGAGCTTTTGTTGTTGTTGCACGTTTTTTAATATTAACCCCATACATATCATCAACTAATCATCCTTAAGCACAAGGATGTTAAAAGGGGATAACCTGCGACAACAACCGGTTGGGGTCAATCAATAACGATAATCCACTTGTAACCCGATCATATTGCTGTGTAGAAAAATTATAGAAAATGTTCAAAATATCCACTGGTCCTTAGAAATGTCGTTATATAGCCCTGTTTTTTCTGATACACTGATTCTGAATGGATTATCCAAAATAAATTTGGGTCATTCGCCGACAACAGCTTTGTCTTCATTATTCGTTTACCTTTAACAATTCTAGTCTCTTGGAAAATAAAAGGTTTTAATACTGTACTCCCTTTCTTCTACTGTATTAATCCCCATAGGTTCCGTTAATTTTTTGTGACTATTGGAAATAGTTCAAATACCTTTTCACAGTTCTCTTTTTTAGAGCACATACTTATCATACAAACCATTTTTGCTCTTTTTTCCATGTTGCCAACAGTTGAATCATGGCGCTGCAGCTCCATATAACGTTTTGACAAAAATAACAAAGAGGCATTTATCTCGACAGAAAGACCAGAGAGCTTTTTAAATACAACATATACAATCATCGGAATAAAATCACAAAGACATATTCTAGAAACAATTCGTTTGAACCAAACAATACATTCTTCTTCATTCTCCATACATCGGAATTGACCGACGGTCAACACCATTTCGAAGGCTAAATATCGACAGGCAAATGCCCTGAAATACGATCCGGTCACTGACATGCAAATGAAATTCACGACAAAAACACACATCTTATTGAAATGATACAAAAAGTAATAACACAAATTCCATGTGGAAGAAAAGTAAGTAAATTGACCATCCACATCACCAGAACAACGTACCCGTTTACAATAACACAATCTAACATGTAGCACAAATTCAATAAAGATTTACCAAAATTATTCACACACTTATTCCCTTGACTGACCTGCATAAAGTCAAGCAAGTCGACGTCGTCATCCTCATCATCATCATCAGTAACCTGAGAATAACAAAAAGCTCATACCCAGTTGGGCCTGTTCCTGACCATCCCCTAGAGGTTTAAATCTCCACAAAGTAAACATGTATACATCATCATTATTTAGAGTTTTCAAGAAATGTATTCTTCTAACAAAATGATTTCCATCTTTTGTATTTTGTTGCTATACACAGGAGCTACTTCTGGTGCGACCGTACGTTGCCATCATCAGTATGTCTTTATCCAACTTGAAAACACGCATTTATCTAGTTATAACTGCCACAGTAATTTCGCAATAAAAAATGTAACCTCGTTACATAACGTACTCAAACAATTTTGCGATATTAACCATAACAAACCACCCAGAATTTCTTCTTTCCTACCTGCTTAGACATTTCCTTTGCTGGCACAGAGTACTATATGTAAACAGTAAATATTCCATTATACACAAACTTGTCAACCACAACGTTTCGGTCAAACAAATGATATCAAAGAGTTCAACATATCTATGCACGAAATATCGTTAAAGCTTAACTGTAAGATTTACGAATAATGAACGTCCAGAAATTCAGGTCACATGGAAGGTCCTTCCCTTGTCCTATGGTTTTTTTCCCCTAGCATTTCTGTCCGAACGACGTGAAACTTCTTACCATAGTTTATTCCTCAGGTGTCCTAGTATTTGGGGTGCGAGACTGTTTTTCTGTTGTGCGGTGGAAAAAAATCAGCACGCCAAACTGACGCGAACTGCACTCCCGTCACGGTTTGCACGCGGTGACCTTGCACTGCATGTTGGCTGTGACGCAGTGCTGGTGACGAAGAGGGGAAACCCCTGCGTTGTTGCGGTCAGGATGATGCACGACTTCTCTGACCTCTGTTGATGTCATCGCTTGCGAAGCGTAGACCTCTGGTTCGTCGTCGTTGGCATCGTCAATGAACCGCATGGCGTATTGATCCAACACTTTCCGCGTACGGTTCGAGGATCTGTTGGCCTGGTTCTGTCACCACTCACTGTCCCATTCTAAAAAAAGGCCACATTATCTCCTGCCTTCTCGCTTCGGCAACAACAATGGGCTTGCACGTGTGGAGTCTGTTGAGGCTACTGACACACCACCCCTTTTCTTTCAATCTACGCGAATTCTTTTGTGGTAATAATTGCCATTTGATCCTCCATTGATTGAATATTCACAACAACAAGTCGGGTTCACCGTTTCTGCTCTGGCTACACGATGGTCCCCGAGCGATGGTCGTCTAACTGACCATGTCATGGTTCCCCTCCACACTGTTCAGGGCCGCCGTCACAGCTCTAGGCACGAGGATTCGTACTCTCTCTACCTCCCCTCAGCTGCTGGCCCCCATACATGCGATGTTGTCTCTTCTGGAGAAGCTCTCCAGTCTGTCCCATCTCCTCCTTCAGTCCTCCTCTTTGCTTGGACATAATCAGCCAGTGTCTTCGTCAAGTTTCTTTATTTCTTTTTGCTGTTGTCATTCTCTGCAAACATATCAATGAACATCCTCAGCAGTGTCCAGTAAAAAGTAAAACACCTACTGTCTCTCGCTTTCTATTTACCACACCGGTTAACGATCTGTTCACACTGAGAACTGACAAGGATCCGATGTCCGATTTAATTCACTCTCATCTTGCCTCAAAGGCTCCATGTATTCGAATTCCAAGGACCATGGAATCTGTCAACTTGTCGCTTATGGCATCTAGAATTTGCCGATCGTCTCCGCCGGAAAGTTAAATCACCCGAAGGACTGAAGAAGGGGTACGAACGGAACAGGTTGTTTTATTATCCCGATGCCTGCTCACAAACCGCTTGCCGTAGTTATGTCAGATTCACTTCAATGTCACCACATACGCAGCAGGTATGGCCCACAAACACCAACACAGTATCTTCCAGTCTATTTCCACGTTGCGATGACTCGATTCTCATTTTCAGTGCAACAGCTGACTCGCACTGCCATAGAGCACAAAAATGGTGCCGAGGAAAAAGTCCCGCAGGAAATCCGGAAATGCGCGTTATGGCACTGGCCTCTGGCTGATCTCGTAATTTTTACATCAGCGTAATCGGCATAAAATTCTCTACTTATCTGCCACAAAACATTCACTGATGGATCGTTTGTAATAGCATTATTTAACAAAAAACGCAGCGTCATTCAACACCATCGGGGAAAACACGTTCTTCTCGATGGCGATGATAACCGCACCACCCCGAGAGAGAAGAGAGCGGACAGAGAGAGTGAGTGACAGGGACATAGAGATAGAGAGAGAGAGAGAGAGAGAGAGAGAGAGAGAGCGAGAGAGAGAGAGAGAGAGAGAGAGAGAATGAATGAATGAATGAATGAATGAATGAACGAATGAACGAACGAACGAATGAACGAATTTTATGGGGAAAAGAACAGGCACAGTACATGCTTTCTTTTTCTTTTTTGTTTTACATTTTGTCCTCGATGAAGACAGAAAAAAGACAATAATAAGCGACTTCAAAAGTGAACAACGAAAGAATACAAGACTGAAATACAAATCGCAATCCAAAAATAACGCAACCAACTTTTCACACACACAAAAAACAACTTTGCAGAGACTTAAAAAAAACCCACAAAAACAACTGAGAAGGGAAGGACGTCAATGAAAGGTGGAAAGGTGAAGAGTATGAGGACGAAAGAGACAGCGAAGGGGGAAAGGAAGGAGTACACAGTACCCTTCACATACGTGAAGGGAGGGAGGGTTGGGACTGAAATGAAACGAGTCAGACTGGACGAGACACAGAACACGGACAAGAAAGCAACAGACAGTCGGCACGGACGGACCTACAGACAGGCAAAGAAGGGGGGCCACTCTTAATTCTTGTCGCCTTTCCGGCTTGTCAGGCACGCTGTCGATAATCATGTCGCCCAGTTGATGAAAAAAGAACATCAGCCTCCCCCCCACCCCCACCCCCAACAATGTGTCATTAGGATCGAAATGATGCTCCCACCCGCCCCCTCACTCCCTCCCCCCCCCCCTCCACCCTCCCCCCAGCCAGCCGTGGGCAGCGGGGGTGGTGGGGTTTTCATACGGCTGTGGCAGACGTCTCCCGACGCCCTCTCCCACACTGACCTATATAGGCTCCCCTCCATCCACTGTGGTGATGATGATGCCTCCCTGCCCATCCTAGCTCTTCCATCAGCATTGGCCGGCAGTGGCGCTGTCGTCATTCACACACTGTTCGGCTCTGGGGAGAAACGCTGTTGGTGAACTGATGGAGCCACTCTGACGT
>CM031600.1:2902786-2905286 GCA_018398815.1 Conus ventricosus
ATAGCACCACCTACTTCCCTATGCTACACCCAGATGTCTTAATGTATGCCTTGTTTGTACATTTACCCATTTATTCCCCATTGTTACCCCCCCCCCCCCCCCCCCCCCCCCCCAGCGTGTGCGCTTATTGGCGTGTGTATGTGTGCGTGCGTGTTTGTTCGTGCGCACGCGCGCACTTTTGTGTGTGGTGTGTGTGTGGTGTGTGTGTGTGTGTGTGTGGTGTGTGTGTGAGGCTTTGCCCGCGGGCAAGTGCTTTTTTTTTTTTTTTTTTTTTTTTTTTTTTTTTTTTTTTTTTTTTTTCTTTCATGTGTGTGGGGGGGTGAGCCTTGCAGCTCTTAGCTGCGTCTGGCTAGTGGGTTTTTTCTCGGGTTCTCCCGTTTTCCCTCTCACCCCTTGGTGCTTGGGTAGGGCAACCTACCCTTGGGTCAGACTTGGTCGGATGCTTTAGGCGGCTGACCCCCTTCTCTCCCCCCCCCTCCCCTTGTCATTTAAAATGATTTTTCGAGTATATTGTATCTATTTATTGTGCTTTCTCTTGTTCATTTCTTTCATATGCAACACACCCACTACATACCATCACACCCCCTCCCCCTCCACTCACTCTCCTTCCCCTCCTCTTCTCTCTCTTATTCTCCACTCTTCCTCTACTTCCATTCTCTCTCTGTCTCTCCCCCTCTCTTTTCTCCCCTCCCCCCCCCCCCCCCCTCTCTCTCTCCTCTCTCTCTCTCCCTCTCTCCTTTTCCTCCTCCTCACTTTACTCTACCCTCTTTCCTCGTGCCTATTCTTCGAACTCTACTCACCCTCTCTTCCACTGTCCCTCTGTCTACTTCATTCACCACTTTGGCTTCACAAGGGAGTATTGTGCATGTTTATGTCTGTATTTTTTGTCGCTGAGGAAGGCATTTTGCCGAAAATTTCTGTCCTGTTTTGTGTCGTGCATTAAATCGTCGTTACTTCACACTTTGTTTTGTGTGCTCTTCTGCGTTTTTGTCATCCATCACATTGGTTTTCTTCTTTCCTTCCTCTCCCCCCCCCACCCCCCGCGCCCCGCCCCCTTTGTTTTCCGGGGGAGTAGTGTTGTGTATTACATGTTGAGAGGGGAGGGGGAGTGTTCTTATGGATCTTCCCCTCCCCACTGTCTGGTCCCCTGGACAACTGTGCATCCCTGGAGCTTTCTGGTATGTCGCCCCTGCAATGCCGACTGTCTTCGTCACCTCTGGACCTGCAATGAAAAGCACTCTTTGTCTGTCTGCCCCCCCCCCCCCCCCCCACCAGTCTCCCACCACCTTCCACTTCCCCTTGCATCCGGGCGCCCTCCTCTCTCTCTCTCTCTCTCTCTCTCTTGTTAAAATGCCTTCGAAACCCAAACGTTTTCAGAACAATCCTATCACATTTTCAACACTAGTTAAACTCGAATTTTCTCACGTACGCGTGCTAATATTATCCGATCAGAGAAATATTTTCAAATAAGAAAAAACAGACGCAACAACAACAACGAAAAAAAGCGGCCATACATAATGCAGGCCTAAATGACACAAAGCCCCGCTCACCCCATCTCTCCCACCCCACCTCCACCCCCCAGCAACACTGAGTCCGTTTTTGTGTGAAGCCAGGCGGGAACTGTAAAGCCAAACATTAACTGCAGTGTATTTATGCTTTCGAAAGTGAAGGGGAGGAGAAGTGGGCAGTGGAGGAGGGAGCAGGGGGGGGGGGGGGGGGGGGGGCTGCGAGCGAATTGTACCGCTCCTCTCGGCCATTTTTATCCTCTATGAATCTCTCTGCATTCCTCTCACTCCCCGTTTTCGGCGGAGAAGAGGGGGAGGGAGGGGAAGGGGGCATTGATGTGAATGGCATTCCATTCCATTGCACACACACACACATGCTGTGAGTTCGACGTCCCGAGAGACACTGTCATTATCAGCTTGGAAGATAAGCCTGAACACTCTTTTATGGAGAGGAGAACCGTTCCTCAATGGGCCGTGGGACGTGTATGATGCGCACGCTCCACACACACACACACACACACACACACACACGCACACAAGTCAAGGCAGCATTCTTTATTTAGATGATAGATAAGCATTGATGCGCTTTTTTTCTTTTTTGTTTTCATCTCATACTCACCCTGAACTGGGTCTTTGATAAAAACTAGAATAAGATAAAATATAAACAGACTAAGATAAATTTTTACTGGAAATGTGAGATAAAGAGAAATGATGAGAGAAGGCAATGCATTGGACATGCAGTAAGATGCTGAAGTAATCATGAAGACAGTGCACTGGAAATGCAATAAGATGCTGAAGTAAGCATGAAGACAGTGCACTGGAAATGCAGTAAGATGAAGTAAGCATGCTGAGCACTTTTCTGAATCCAACAACATGAAGGACATAACGAAGACAAAGAACACGAACACAGTAATCAATACTAATATCAGGAGGGGTGGGGGGGTGGGGTTAGACAGAGAGGGGGAAAGCACACACACACACACACACACACACAC
>CM031600.1:2907786-2910286 GCA_018398815.1 Conus ventricosus
AATGTCATCAGCAATATGTCTTTGTGTGGAAAATCCAAGGTCACGTGACAAACCAGCTTGAAGTCCTAATACCGTTTGTGGCCACCATTTGCGTTGACAACTGCTTGACACCTGCGGCTCATTGAGTGGACCAGGTGGTTGATGCGTCCCTTGGCACACCAGCCCACACATGGACGATGGCCTGGTGAAGTTGAGCCGCTGTTGCTGGTCGTGGACGCAGGAGGTCCAACCGTCTGCCAAGTTCATCCCAAAAATGTTCTATTGGGTTTAAATCGGACTGAGGGCTGGCCAGGGCAGCACATTGACGTTGTTATGCTGAAGAAATTGCTGGGTGGCCCTGGCGGTGTGTGGTCTTGCATTGTTCTTTTGGAATGTCCAGTTTGGGTGTTGCGCAAAAAAAGGATCGACATGGGTCTGAGCACCTGGTTGATGTAGCGCTGTGCATTGACACCCTGTCCGCGACCAGACCAATGTTCTGAAAGATGACTGGTCCTATGGCGTGGTTAATGCCAATTGCACCCCATATCATCACGTTCGGGCCTCTCCAGGGGTTCCGCTCTACCACACAGGAGTCAGCATAGCGTTCACCAGGTCGACGCCATATTCTGACACGACTGTCAGCCATGTCAATACAAAAACGGCTCTCATCTGAGAACAGTATGTGTCCCTACTGCTGCCTGCGCCAGTTGATTCGGGCTTGTGCCCACTGCAGCCTGTCCTGCCGGTGTCTTGGTGTCAGTACCGGACCTCTGTGAGGACGCCTATATGCCAACCTGTTCTCCTGAAGATGCCGCCGCATAGTGTTGAGGCTGATTCATTGCTGGAGATTCCCAGGCACCTGTCGAGCAGTGTTAGCAGCTGTTTGCCGCCTGTCTCGCAGATGGGTTCGAACAAGATGGCGATCCTCTCTTTGTGTGGTGACCCAAGGACGGCCTGGCCGGGGACGATCATCAGTGGTACCAGTGACTCGCATGCGGTGCTGCAGACGATAGATGGTTGAGATGTGGACGTTAAAGATGTTGGCGACCTGCCTGGCATCCACACCAGCCTCCAGATGGCCTAGGGCACGATTGCATTCCTCTGCTCGTAGTCTTGGCATCTCTGTAGCGCTCAGACGGCAAGTCGTTACCTGAACCTTGTAGCGCGGCTTTATAAAGGCTGCATGCCTGCGTACTTGTCGCTGGTTAACTTTGCTCTGCACGGTGTGCACGTGCCTCACATGCAGCAACCAGTTTGCCATTTTTGTTGACCCTCCAATGCCAGGAATGATGTGTAGCTCACACAATTTTTTCACTGCACGTGAGTCTTGGACCCAAACAACTTGCCACAATGGCTCAATATTGTATATTCACCCCTTTTCACCCGAAAAATAGCCTTTCAAATTTTCGCGTTTTTATGGAAGTCAGTATATATATATGCAGTCCAGCATCATCAAACCATAGTCCAAAGATGTCCAAAGTTCTACCATGCGTGCCCATCCTCGGCAGAAGGAACTGCTGCTCACTGAAGTCCATTCTGATGCCTTCCATCCTCCCTGATCCACCAGATGAGTCACCAGGATCATTCCGATGTAAAAAGCATCAGTGTGTCATCTGTGACAAACACCTTGTAGTAACGGACAGATTCTTCAGTCACACAACTAATGAGTCTTTCAGACACAGACACAAGTTTACATGTGAAACTAAAAATATTATCAATCTCCTATACTGTAACATCTGCAGGTTCACACAATACGTGGGACAAACTGAAAACTCTCTAAAACAACGTTTTTATTTACACAGGTCCGATATCAAAGCAAAAAAGGAACTCTTGTAACAAAACATTTCAACTTACCGGGCCACACACTGGATGACCTCCGGTGTCTCGGCATCGAGAAAGTACAGTCTGATCTCCTCTGCAAGAGACTTAGGAGGGAACAATTTTGGATAAATAAATTATGCACACTGACACCACATGGCCTTAATACAAGGGACAGAACACACAATGTGGCAAGCAGTGTCATCCCAGTCTCCCGGTAGAGTGTGCGTGCATGTGATCTGGGAATCTCATGAAATGCAGGACACTATCTCCATCCCGCCTACTACACTTTCCCCCTTTCCCTTCCTTTTTGTCCCCTCCTTTTCCCCTCCACCCTCTTCCATTACTGTGCCCCTTTCACCTGTGCCCCCCTTCCCCCCCACCCCCAGGTTTTCCCTACCCTTGGTTACTTGAATGACGTCTCCTGGGGCAGCAGGGGACAGCTGAATGAGGGTCTCTGTGAGAGAGAGACTTGCGAGATTGAGTATGAATGTCGTAATGTGGGAGTCCATCGTCTTCACCCCTCCACAATATCCCCTATCCCTAACCCTTTCCCCTCACTTCCCCCATCCCCTCCAACTACCTCTTTCCCCTTCCCCTTGCCCCCCCCCCCCCTCCCCACCCTCACCTTCACCTCAAAACTTCTGTCGGGTGTTGGTAACCTTTGGATTTCCAATTCGCCTTGTCCCGTAAGTGACACTGT
>CM031600.1:2915286-2927786 GCA_018398815.1 Conus ventricosus
TACAAGTGTTTATCCACATACACAGATCATCGGCATATTGTACAACTGTAGCAATTTTAGTTACATATTTTGGAAGATCATACAGCAAAATATTAAATAGCATTGGAGCTATTACAGAACCTTGAGGAATACCCATATCCAATGGTTTAAAACTGGAATATGTGTTTTGTGTTAGAAATTCTTTAATATAACTGTAACAAATACCTGAAATCCCAATCGCCTTTAATTTATATAACAATCTAGCATGCCATACACTATCAAAGGCTTTCATAATATGAAAGAATGCAGCCAGAACACTCTTCCGTCTGGCAAACTGATAATTGATTTGAGTTGTTAACTTTACGATATGATCAGTGGTAGATCTTCCCTTTATAAAGCCTGCTTGATTAGTAGGTATTATATGATTTATGTTACAAAAATAGATAAGTCTATTAAGTACCATTTTTCCATAAGTTTTGCAGCATGAGAAATCAGAGCGACAGGTCGATAACTGTCGATGTTGTGACAGGCTTTCCTTGCTTTATAATTGGGATTACTATTGACTGTTTCCAAATAACTGGCATAAGACCATCTTTCCAAATCTTTTGAAATATTTTTAATAAAAAGAGAAAAAAAGTTTTCTGGCATGTGTTGTAACATTTGATTTGAAATACCGTCCAGCCCTACAGCCAGACACAAAATAATCCTCTTCTTAGTATTGATCATTTCAAAAGCATCCAAAATCTGCACATTTATGACATGCATCAATACAGAAACTTCGTTTCAATATTTCATCGATTGAAACTGGATGCTTTTAGAACTAAATATAGCTCTGCAACAAAATGCATATGCGGGGAAACAAAATTGACAAGAGATCATGTTTTGTTGGAATGTGTGCCTCTCAAGGCATTTCTGCCACATTTATCAGGCATGTCTGTGACAGATATTTTTTCTTATATTGATTTTGCTTTGAAAGTTACTTTCTGCTTGATTTGTAGTCCAGTCAGGTATTTGCTTTAATCTGATATTGACAGTGTGTGTAGGTTTGTTTGTTTATTCGTTTGTCTGTCTGGTTGTTTTCTGATGTTATGTACACCACCTTCCGCTCACTCCCAGCCCCATCCCGTCCCCCCCCCCCTCCCCCCCCCCCCCCCCCCCACACACACACTTGTAAGCAACATGAACAAACTCTATCTATCTCCCTCTATTTGCCTGTCTATCTCTCCTTTCTTGTCTAATATCAAATAGTTTGTGAAAAGACGTAAAATTAAAGTACTACTACTACAAAAACAGAGGCAGAAACAGAGACAGAGAGACAGAGATACAGAGAGAGACAGAAAGACAGAGATACAGAGAGAGACAGACAGACAAACAGAGAAGAGAGAGAGAGAGAGAGAGAGAGAGAGAGAGAGAGAGAGAGAGAGAGAGGAGAGAGAGAGAGAGAGAGTCAACGAGTCAACGAGTCAACGAGTTTATTGCTTTTAAGCAAGGAAGCCCATAAAGCGTTCCAATAATTCAAATAATGTACACGATTCAATGGTGACATTGACCTAGGCAGCACAAATTATTAAGTGAAACGTTATATACAGGCCCTATAATAAATACATATATAAACAAACTTAGATACAAAGGTAGAGAGAGAGAGAGAGAGAGAGAGAGAAGAGAGAGAGAGAGAGAGAGAGAGAGAGAGAGAGAGAGAGAGAGAGAGAGAGAGAGAGAGACCGATAGGAGGAAACATACACTTGAAATGTCAGGATCCCCATCTCGGTAGATCCCTGTCTCCATAGATCCCCCACTACATGTGGACGAATTTCCGTCTCGGTAGATCCCCGTCTCGGTAGATCCCCATCTCGGTACATCCCCGTCTCGATAGATCCCCCACTAAGTGTGGACGAATTTCCGTCTCGATAGATCCCCGTCTCGGTAGATCTCCATCTAGGTAGATCCCCATCTCGATAGATCCCCGTCTCGCTAGATCCAAAAACAGTAACAGGGATCCATCGAGATGGGGATCTATCAAGACGGGGATCCATCGAGACGGGGATCTATCGAGACGGGGATCTATGGAGACGGGGATCTATCGAGTGCCCCCCGAAATGTCAAAACCCGCAAAACTTTTCGAAGACCACTCTGCCCATGTGTGCCCCTAAGGCTCAGTTTGAAATCGGTATCCACAAAATAATCACGAATAAACAAAGAAATTCATCATCATCATCCCCCCCCCCCCCTCCCCCCCCCCCCCCCCCCCCCCCCCCCCCCCCCCACACACACACACGTACAAAGCCAATGAGTTGCGGCCCCTTAAACGTCGGCAGTAGTACTGCACTGTTCGGTATTGTCCTTTTCTTCTTGTTCCTCTTGTTCTCGTCCCTCTTCCTCTGTCTCTTCTTCTCCCCCCATCAACAGTTCTTGTTCTTCCTCCTCCTGTTCTTCTTCTTGTTATTATTACCAATATCAATATCAATATCATCATAAAAGAAAACAGCATTCATCCACCTGAAGACGGTGTATGGCCGCCCATACTGCGGGATGAAGATGGGTTACACACACAAAAATCCATCCCCCTATGGGGGCCCCACAGGAGACAGCATCTTGGGCGCGTGGAAGGCGAAGATAATTCAAAACTTAAGTTAGCACTAAGCAATAATGACATGGCTAACTGCAATTGTGCACGGGCAAAAGAATTAACAACCGAGCACGATGTTCATGTAAACGGCATAACACGAAGAAACGCACAGTACACAATAGATAACTTTTAAGATGAGAGCATGGCATACTTATAAATGCAGTTCACCAAGACTATTATAAATAAAGAAATATTGACTACACTATATATTCTTCATTTTTCTCTCCCTTTCTTACTCAATCCCAATCCCATTCATCCCGTGACACCCAAGTAGCCACAATTAAACAAGTCATTCGTCCATGACCACGAAGAGGCTTCCTACAACCATATGTCAGAATAGGTTGTACTTGAGTGTCAAATATCTTAAAGAAAATCCTAGGAGAATTTTCGCCTATAGACCAGAGGAATCTAAAGATACTGAAAACACTTTTTTTCTTTTGCTTTACGTGCCAAATCTTCTAATGAGTAAGAAAATGTCAACCCCGTGGAGAAAAATATTCCCAAATACTTATATTGATTTACCACTTCCATTTTTACATTTCCATAGAACCATTTTTCTCTTGCAGCAAGGTAACCCCCTTTCCTAAACACTACTATTTTTGAATTTTCATTATTAACTGTAAGACCTAGTCTGTCTGCCGTGCTTCTTAAAATGTTCAGTTGGTGCTGGAGCCCGATAACAGTGGTAGAAAGGAGGACAACATCATCAGCAAATAACAAAACCAGAATCTGCATCAAATCAGGTGACAATCTTACCCCATGTCTACCATGTTGTGTTATATCATTTGCAAGCTCATTGATAAAAAAAGCAAACAAAATAGGACTACAGTTATCGCCTTGTTTCAATCCTCTAGGACACATGAATGTTTCTGTAAGACCACCGTTAGTTCTGACCCTAGCTTTAACTATTTCATATACATACTTTGAATAGCTTTGAACATTTTCACTTTGATACCATTTTTGCGGAGTATAAGCCAAAGACGGTTTCTGTCTATGAGATCAGAGGCTTTCCTAAAATCAATGAAAGCTGCATATAATTTCGTTTTGTTAGTTGAAAATTGCTTCTGAACTAGTGCAAGTAGAGTAAATATGTAATCGACTGTATTGTAATTCTTTCTAAACCCTGCCTGCGTTTCACTTAACAAATTATTGCCCTCTGCCCAATTTGTCAATCTCTTATTAAGTATAAATATGTACATTTTGCTGTTGATATGAGAGATGATGATGATGATGATGATGATAATCTTTATTTCCAAGGGTAACAGATAAGCAAACACATGCTTTTTTTTTCATCCGGCCCTTGCCCCGTTAAGGGACTAAGTATGACTAGCGATGAAAACTTACAAAACTTTTAACAAACACACATATATTCACAACATTAAAAAGTTTATGCATTAACAGTTCAGGCGTAGATGACTTTAAAAGGAAAAAGAAACGATTTAAACAACAAACAAGAATAAAGAAATTGATTACAAAGAAGAAAAGAGTTAGCACACACAGATATATGGAATAAGCGATCCTCCTATCGAAGGGGGGAGAGAGAGAGAGAGAGAGAGAGAGAGAGAGAGAGAGAGAGAGAGAGAGAGAGAGAGAGAGAGAGAGAGAGAATTACATTCCTTGTAAAAGATTAACATACAACAAACTGCTAAGAATAATAAACTAAGACAATTACAATGCATCAATAATATCAACATTTGTTCTTTCTTTTACATTTATATGATGTGGTTATAAGGCAAAACGAGAACGAACAATTAATTATCAGTAAGCAGCAATAAATTCATAGCATCAATAATTATAACATTTATTTTTCATGATGCGTACGTGTATGTGTGTGTGTGTGTGTGTGTGTGTGTGTGTGTGTGTGTGTGTGTGTGTGTGTGTGTGTGTGTGTGTAGTGCGTGGTGTGTGTGTGTGTGTGTGTGTGTGTGTGTGTGTGTGTGTGTGTGTGTGTGTGTGAGAGAGAGAGAGAGAGAGAGAGAGAGAGAGAGAGAGAGAGAGAGAGAGAGAGAGAGAGAGAGAGAGAGAGAGAGACAGAGAGAGATGCCATTATTATTTACCTTCCCCCATCTTTGTTGTTTTCTTCTTTACCATTCATACACTACCCAAATTTACAATTATTAATTAAGCGACAATCCATCGAAACGCAGCCGTAGTTAACGAACAGAGAGAGAGAGAGAGAGAGAGAGAGAGAGAGAGAGAGAGAGAGAGAGAGAGAGAGAGAGAGAGAGAGAGAGAGAGAGAGAGAGAGAGAGAGAGAGAGAGAAATTATAATTCCATTTTTCTATCCAAAATATCACATGCTAAACATTACTATAAATGTGAATAAAGAGCAATACATCAATATGATCAACAGTAATCCGGACACACATTTATCACCTTGCAGTTACAGTGCTCAAAGAAATCAAAGTATTAAGACATCAATCAATTCGTGACAATGCACCAATAAAACCAGCAACCACAATAGTCATTCATCATGATATAATTTCAATCATTAATATAACCAATAGTAACCATATCTCTCATTTATCATTATCTGTTTTTAAAAACATCAGTGGAAAGGAAACGGCGTATCAGTTTTAATATGCAGCAAAACAGAGGGTGTGCCCTGGTATATGTATTTTGTTCTAATAGCAATGGTCTGCTGTGAAATGTGTGATTAGTTTTTCCCTGAAGGATTCTGTAATATGAGTACATCGGAAATGTAGTGGAAGTGAATTCCAAACCACGCTACCTGAGTAAGATAAGCTTGATTTAAATAGATCTATTCTAGGTGTGGGAACCTGGAATTTGGTTGAATCCCTAGGGTTTATGCTAAATTTGGACTGAAGAGTTTGTGGTGCTAAACCCGATGCAATTTTTTGCATTAGCTGACATTTGTTGACAGCAAACAAAAAAGAGAGAGAGAGAGAGAGAGAAAGAGAGAGAGAGAGAGAGAGAGAGAGAGAGAGAGAGAGAGAGAGAGAGAGAGAGAGAGAGAGAGAGAGAGAGAGAGAGAGAGAGAGAGAGAGAGAGAGATGACAAACAGACAGACAGGCATGACATTGACATTGACAAAAATGAAGATGATGTGGAAGTCGGTTTGTCAGATGTAGGACTTCAGTCGAATTCTGCTTAAAACAAAGCGAAAACTCAGGAAGTCTCCCATGCTCAAACCCAGTTAGCATTAAGAGACATTTAAATCCATCGTTACGCTTATCTTTGCTGACACTGCAGACATTTGAACAGACCAGGTCTACCGTGCCTGTCGCCCGAACAGAACCAACACAAATTAGCCATCGTCTGTCAGGAGGTTGGGTCGCATTCGGCTGGTCACAAACATACAAAGTGACATTCCATGATGGATTTGCTGCCAACAAACAAAACACACGGAAAGCAGGCTCTCGGGAGTTTTCTCAACAACATTTGCTGGAACTGATATGGTGTTCACCGAATGATCATTAACGTTTTATACAGAGACACTGAAAATGTATGTTTGCAAAGTAACCGACTTGGTAAAATCGAATCGCTGTTCCTAAATGCATTACTTCTAAGCGATCAAGAACACGCTGTATCTCGGATTTGTGCGGATTTTGAAGCGTTTGTATGATAAGCGTATCCTATTTGGAAAACAAAAAAATGGATGAACTTTAACCATGAAGCGAGAGGTGTGGCATTGAGCAGTGTATCATTCTCAGACAAACCGTTGCAGCCCATACATCTCTTTCTCTTTCTCCGTCCCTCCCCAAGCTGTACCTAAACTCCATGCTATCTCTGAATCAGTTATTCCTATATACCCCCGAAATACACCCTCTATAACAGTGAAAAGTCATAAACGTGATAAGGCTTTCCTTAAGTGTAAATGTTCCGCCACTATCTTCCACACTGCTTGGTGTTATTTTAAAGCTTAACGAGAAAATTATCGGGGCCGTATCTCTCAAGACCGAAATTCAAAAATGAAGTTCAGTTAACAAAAACAGGTCGTAAACATGGCTCTCTATTTCGCATCCAAATCTGTCTCATCTTTAGAAAAAAAATCAGCTTTTATCTTTGTTGTTGTTGTTTTTACCACATTTACTGCGTTTTGAATAGAAATACAAGTGTTAAAGGCAGTGGTGAATGGGGATGGAGCAGAGGTGAAGAACAGAAGGCGACTTACCCTATGCATTTGATTTGCTCTTTGGTGTCTTTCAATCCTCCTCTCTAACTAGCGCATGCACGCCCGATTGTGTTGTGTGTGGAGGGTGTACGTCTGTGCAAATGTGTGCGTGCGTGCGTGCCTGCGAGCGTGCGTGACAGACAGACAGTGGCAGAGAGACAGACAGACAGAGACAGAGACGGAGTTTGGCACCGTTAGAACTGTGGCCGAATGAGAGGTCCACAGGCATACAGTATTTCCTCGCCCCCATCCCCCCATCCTCCTTCACCACACCAACTGACCATAACCACAGTGGAGCGGAGCGCACTTTGCTTTACTAGCAGCCAGGGAAGTACTGTGAGAGATGGGAGAGAGAGAGAGAGGGTGGGTGGGGGGTCTGGACTGAGGTGGGGGACGGGAGAAGAAGAGGGAGATGAAACGAGGTAGCCCCAAACTGTCCCACCATGGATAACGTGTGCTAACCTGTCCGGGGGTGACAGTCTGGGCCGGGACGGTTTACGCAGGAGCACCGAGGGCCGCCATGACGGTACGGGGCAGTGCGATGAACAACGCTGCATTAGCTGTCGTCAGCTCTGACAGCTATGGGAGAGTGCCCGGCTTGCGTCAGAGCTCCTCCCCGTCCCCTCGTCAACGTCATCTGTCCACCTCTTCATCCCTCCACCTGTCTCCCCTCCCCTCGGCTGTACCTCGGAGGACTGCCCTCAACAGTCTGCTAGATCCTGCCCGATGTCTTGAACACTGCCTGATCCTGTCAGATGTCTTCAACAGTCTGCTAGATCCTGCCCGATGTCTTGAACACTGCCTGATCCTGTCAGATGTCTTCAACAGTCTGCTAGATCATGCCCGATGTCTTGAACACTGCCTGATCCTGTCAGATGTCTTCAACAGTCTGCTAGATCCTGCCCGATGTCTTGAACACTGCCTGATCCTGTCAGATGTCTTCAACAGTCTGCTAGATCCTGCCCGATGTCTTGAACACTGCCTGATCCTGTCAGATGTCTTCTACAGTCTGCTAGATCCTGCCCGATGTCTTGAACACTGCCTGATCCTGTCAGATGTCTTCAACAGTCTGCCTGATCCTGTCAGATGTCTTCAACAGTCTGCCTGATTCTGTCAGATGTCTTCAACAGTCTGCTAGATCCTGCCCGATGTCTTGAACACTGCCTGATCCTGTCAGATGTCTTCAACAGTCTGCCTGATCCTGTCAGATGTCTCCAACACTCTGCCTGATCCTGTCAGATGTCTCCAACAGTCTGCCTGATCCTGTCAGATGTCTTGAAAACTGCCTGATCCTGTCAGATGTCTCCAACAGTCTGCCTGATTCTGTCAGATGTCTTCAACAGTCTGCTAGATCCTGTCCGATGTCTTGAACACTGCCTGATCCTGTCAGATGTCTCCAACAGTCTGCCTGATCCTGTCAGATGTCTTCAACAGTCTGCCTGATCCTGTCAGATGTCTCCAACAGTCTGCCTGATCCTGTCAGATGTCTTCAACAGTCTGCCTGATCCTGTCAGATGTTTTGAACACTCTGCCTGATCCTGTCAGATATCTTCAACAGTCTGCCTGATCCTGTCAGATGTCTTCAACAGTCTGCCTGATCCTGTCAGATGTCTTGAACACTCTGCCTGATCCTGTCAGATGTCTTCAACAGTCTGCCTGATCCTGTCAGATGTCTTCAACAGTCTGCCTGATCCTGTCAGATGTCTTGAACACTCTGCCTGATCCTGTCAGATGTCTCCAACAGTCTGCCTGATCCTGTCAGATGTCTTCAACAGTCTGCCTGATCCTGTCAGATGTCTCCAACAGTCTGCCTGATCCTGTCAGATGTCTTCAACAGTCTGCCTGATCCTGTCAGATGTTTTGAACACTCTGCCTGATCCTGTCAGATATCTTCAACAGTCTGCCTGATCCTGTCAGATGTCTTCAACAGTCTGCCTGATCCTGTCAGATGTCTTGAACACTCTGCCTGATCCTGTCAGATGTCTTCAACAGTCTGCCTGATCCTGTCAGATGTCTTCAACAGTCTGCCTGATCCTGTCAGATGTCTTGAACACTCTGCCTGATCCTGTCAGATGTCTCCAACAGTCTGCCTGATCCTGTCAGATGTCTTCAACTGTCTGCCTGATCCTGTCAGATGTCTTGAACACTCTGTCTGATCCTGTCAGATGTCTTCAACAGTCTGCTAGATCCTGTCAGATGTCTCCAACAGTCTGCCTGATCCTGTCAGATGTCTTCAACAGTCTGCCTGATCCTGTCAGATGTCTTGAACACTCTGCCTGATCCTGTCAGATGTCTCCAACAGTCTGCCTGATCCTGTCAGATGTCTCCAACAGTCTGCCTGATCCTGTCAGATGTCTTTAACAGTCTGCCTGATCCTGTCAGATGTCTTGAACACTCTGCCTGATCCTGTCAGATGTCTTCAACAGTCTGCCTGATCCTGTCAGATGTCTCCAACACTCTGCCTGATCCTGTCAGATGTCTCGAACACTCTGCCTGATCCTGTCAGATGTCTTCAACAGTCTGCCTGATGCTGTCAGATGTCTTCAACAGTCTGCCTGATCCTGTCAGATGTCTTTAACAGTCTGCCTGATCCTGTCAGATGTCTCCAACAGTCTGCCTGATCCTGTCAGATGTCTTCAACAGTCTGCCTGATCCTGTCAGATGTCTCCAACAGTCTACCTGATCCTGTCAGATGTCTTTAACAGTCTGCCTGATCCTGTCAGATGTCTCCAACAGTCTGCCTGATCCTGTCAGATGTCTCGAACACTCTGCCTGATCCTGTCAGGTGTGAACACCACGGATCCGAAACTGCGTCAACGGTAGAGGATGATCAATGGAACCTGAGCAAGTTTGGAAGAGGTTTGGAACAGGTTGTGCCCCAGCTGCTTTCTAGCTAGTTTACGGACAGACAAGCGAACGGACAGACAGGACCGAGAACTACATCCCGATATAGAGTGTCTGGTCCGCGAGCATAAAAGTCCTTGGAAATAAGACTTTTAAACAGTAAAGGCCACCGGACAACATCAAAGTCAGAAAATAAAAGCGAAAAAAAAAGGAAAAAAAAACAAACGAAAAAAACCCACACGATATAGTGAAAACTTATTGAAAAAAAAAATCGAAAGAGCAAAATAAACACTTGCTTCACTTTCAAGTTGAACGCATTCGGCCTCCATGATGAAATAGAAATTAAAAAAAAAAACCATGTTGAATTCTGATTCTATAAACAATAAAAGTGAACATTATCTGACGTCACGAAGAGTTCGCTTGCTTCATTGAATCAACCGTCAACACGCACTTTGTAAAAAATCAACGGGGATTATTTTTTTTTTCTGTTACGTCACAAAAACAACACTTATGTGACTTAATCTATAAAGGACACACACACACACACACACACACACACACACACACACATTTCGATCATTAAATCTACTAAAAGCATAAAGGGTGATATTGTCTCCAACGACAAAGCAGAATATATCATCATCCCCCATTTCCTTTCTCTCCTTCTTCCCGCCTACTCATACACATATCCAAAAAAGACGTTTTTGAATGGCGGCTTTTGGGGAATATCTAGAATTCAGAGAAACACGGTTTTACAATTTTGAAAATGTCATACCTGTTGTGAATATTGATAAATATTAAAGATTGAATTTTTCAAGAAGGTTGGTTTTACTGTGATTTGCAAGGCTTTATGTTGTCCACAGAGAAAATCATGCTGCCCTTAGCATATGAATGAACAAAGAAACAAGGAAAATAACAATATGGGGGTCAGCCTTTTGAAGTGTGTATTAAAGCGTTTGATTCACAAATTCACCCTGTTGTAGTATCTGTGGTCGTAATAAGAGGCCTCGATAATGGTGCAGTTTACTGCAAGAAAGTTCATATGCTTGCGCTCAAAAGCTTTTGGGGGAGGGTTCTCTAAAAAGCCTAGACTGATCTGATATATACAGCGAAACAGATCTCCATAAACCCGCCGTCTGCGGTTCGAACGTGTTCTTCGCAAACAAAGGAATCAACATTGCCAAAGAAAGCCCAAAATGGTGACGAAATTCAAAGTAAACGTGTGTGTGTGTGTGTGTGTGTGTGTGTGTGTGTGTGTGTGTGTGTGTGTGTGTGTGTGTGCGTGGATGAAAAGGATATATCTGAATGAATCAAGCAAAGAAAATTCAATGCTAAAAAGATATATCTGAATGAATCAAGCAAAAAATTCAATGCTGTTGTCTATCTGGCGTACCAAGTTATCGGACCGTAGTCGGTAGGATTTCAGTCAGGAAAGACAGATGTGACACGTAGGCTTATAAACAGTTTAACACTTTTCACTGTGTTTCGGTATATTTCTTTCTATTTATTCACATTTGAAATACACACTGAGGAGATGTTACTTCGGACAATCAATATTTCGGTTCAATATCTCCCTTACACACATCACACACCCCTCACTTCAACCCTCCCCCCCCCCCCCCACCTTTATACACTGAGGACCAAATTGTGTTCTGTAATACAGTACCAGCTCACTGTCAAGAACGATGAATACCTCAGCCTTGGCAGCCTTCTTCGTTCCCCCTTGCTCTCCTCACGGCATCGCTCATAGCTGTCCAACTGGTTTTACAAAGCGTTCAAACTTCCATCTACAAGATGTCAACAACTGCTCAATGTTGTAACGATGATAGGGTTGTGTACTTATCTGTTTACTAAAGTGAATACATGTTTATAGGGCAGTGTATGTTCAAGGTTGGACCAGCGCGCTAGCTTAATGAGTAGGACAGGCATCAGCTAAGTCGTAGCCATGAGACCCTCTTCTTCAATTCTGAGTCTTTAATTCATTTATGCATTAGCTTTAAATCATGCGTAGCGTGGTCTCGAAACTTTGCGAATGTGGTAAAGCGTGTATGGACAAGTCCGCACGCAGTGACACCTCCTTGATGAAACTGAAACTGAAGCTGTATGTTCTATTGTGTATTTCTATTGTGTGATCACCCCTTCCTTTCTTTTCACAATAGACTAACGCCGTTATTGAACCACTTTGTTCGACCTTTTATTTCCAAACATAATCCGTACAATTATTTCCACTCAAAGAAATATCATTATAGACATTTCTGTGACGATAAACCACGCTGTGAAAGCTGTGTGTCTGTTAAAGGAAGCATATTACTGCGATCACATTGAATAAACACATTGTTTTGCTTTTTGTGTCCGAGTATTTGCACGCTTGCTCTTCTATTATTTTGTCTTACCAGATTTGACTATTGACTTGAACATACATAGGAAGACAGACGATCAGTTTCAGTTGAACTTCTCTTTCATTAAAAACTACTTTTTAACACAGTCTTTTCATTTCGTTTCCGCATGTGTGTCAAGCTTGGGTACAAGCGACTACCTAGAAAAGTACATTCTGAGTGCAGAAGCACCGTTACAAAAAGGTCCATTCGAAATAACGTGGCGCGTATTGGCCCGGAAACGACCCGTTATTATCTGATCCCATGCTAAATATAGATTATGATTTTGGTGGGCTTGGTGTGTATGGGGTCGCCAGGAGGGAACACTCTCTCTCATCTCTCTCTCTCCTCTCTCTCTCTCTCTCTCTCTCTCTCTGTTAATCGCTACTTCTCACTCTCTCTCGATCCTCTTTCTCGTCTCTTTCTCTCTCCTCTCATACATGCAAAATGCGCGCGCGCGCGCACTACACACCCACACAACACACACACACACACACACACACACACACACACAGCACACACATTCATGCAGGCACCACAT
>CM031600.1:2932786-2940286 GCA_018398815.1 Conus ventricosus
ATCTCTCTCCCTCTCCCTTCTCTTCTCCCCTCTCTCTCTCCGCAAGGGACTCTCAGTCTTCTCAATCATTCCGTTCCACTCATCACTCCTTTCTCGCCTCCTCCTCCTCGTTCTGGCCTCTCTGTCTCACCACGAACCCACACAACAAGAAAAGGACACCACAGAACAAACAGCCAGCTGGGTACACAACCAGAACCCACAATAGCCGGGCACACCCAGCCAACAGAATGAGTTCACCACACAGATGAGAAGCCGACATCAACCCACAAACCCAGCACAGCCACAAACACAAACGGCGTATCAACACAAACAGTCTACACACAGAAGACTCGGACCTGGGTCACCGTGCCTCGCCTCGCCCTCCCTCTCATTTCTCACCGCCGTCTCTCTTCTCTCACCGCCTCTCTCTGTCGCACGGGTCCGGACATCCTCATCATCTCCTCACCATGGCGTCCACTCCCTCGTCTCCTCCACCTCCGGGAGTCTTTTGCCTCCCCCTCATACAAACAACACAAGCAAACAGGGCAACACCCAGGCACCAGGACAGAACCAACGTGCACAACCAAGGACGCCGAGGCCCAACCGGTGAGCCGGACCGCCGCCCAACACAAGGAGGGGAAGCGCACCCACCCACACACACTCGAGCCCAACCCAACAGGCCCCCCCGAACCCCATGCGGTGCCAACGAACTACCGCGCCGACAAGTTGAAGGGCCCCCCCGCACACGCCACTGGTTTTGGCAGCGCCGCGGACACCCAGACGACAACGCCAGAGCGCTACCACTGCAAGCGACACCCCCCCACTGCAACGAAGCAAGAACGACCACACGCGCCACCCTCTCGCACAGGGGGGGGGACGTGGACTCGCGGCCTCTACCTCGTTCACCCTGACACCTCTCTCGCGTCATCCCTACCTCCTCCTCCCTGGAGACGGTCCTCCCACCTCTCTCTCCTCCATTCTCTTCCCGCTCTCCTCACCTCTCCTGTCTCCTCTCTTCCACTCACTCAGGGGGGTTCCTCACTCACAAAATACACATTATGTCGAGGGACCTGAATAAGCGTGTCACTCTTTCTCCTCCTCATGTGGTGGTCTTTTGTCTCTGGGTCTCTTTTTCCATCTTTTCT
The DNA here is from genome assembly GCA_018398815.1 of Conus ventricosus. Classification (NCBI taxonomy): domain Eukaryota; kingdom Metazoa; phylum Mollusca; class Gastropoda; order Neogastropoda; family Conidae; genus Conus; species Conus ventricosus. Next base: position 2,933,911 of record CM031600.1, read on the forward strand.
TTCTCTCTGTTTGGTCTTGTTTTTTTTTACTATTTTTTTTTTTTTTCTTTTTATCTCTGACGATGTCTGTCGTCTCCTGTAGTTCAGTGATTCCGGTAGTCAGTCTCTGTCTGTCCCATTTCATTATCCTCCTCTCATGTCTGGTCCTCCTCTGTCTTTCTCTCTTTTCAGTCCGTTGTCAGTACCTGTGTCCAGCCACCCCCCCGCCCACCCCTGCTCCCCCCCCCGTCCTCGTCTCGTTCTCTCATCCTCTCTCCACAGTCGCTCGTCACTCTCTCTCACCGGGTCCTCTCTCTCATCATCTCCTCTCCTCTTCTCTCTCTTTCCTCTCTCCTCTCATCACTCCACTCTCTCAGTAAGCTCTACTCCCTCCTCGTGCGCTCCCTCTCTCTCACGTCCTCTCTGTCACTCTCTCTCCTCTTTCCCTCCCACCGAATGGAAAAACCCTTTGCTTGGATCTTTTTTTAATAAAAACTGTATCAAGTTGGTCAGGTGGTGGGGCACCGAGGCGAGGACAGCTGTCCGTCAGGAGCACATACCCAGGGGTACAGAACGTTTCTATGGAGCCTAGTAGGTGGAAACACCCCCTTTTTGGTCCCCTGGTGTTCGCCCCCCAACATAAATGGCCTGGAATGAGACGGCGCGCTCGCGGCTCTGCGCGCGCGCAGCGAGATGAGCGAAGAGAGAGATACGCGGGAGAGCAGAGAGCGCGCGCGTCGGTGGAGCCGCGCGCGCTCTTCGCTCGCGCCCTCGCCGCTCTCTCTCGCGGCTCCTCTTCGGCCTCTGCCTTTTCACGAGCTCTCTCTCTGCGTCGCTCAAATCACCCCCAGATCAACCGCCACCCCCCTCTATGCCCCCCCCCGCTAACCCCCCGGCCCGACCCCCCCGTCGCCCGCCCTCCACCCTCCACCCCCGTACGCCGACCCCAGTGCGCCCCCGCGACCTCCCACCTCGGTACACACCGACGAGGGCCCCCCGTCCGCACCACCCGCCCCCGCAGGCCCAGTCCGCCCAAGCCCCGCGGCTGGGCGCCGACTCGGCTGGTGGCTGCGTGGGTCGCGCTCTTCGGTCTCGCTTGCTGCTTCTGCTCTCTCTCGCTCGCGCTCTGCGCTGCGCGCTCGCTGCGCGCTATACCTACCCACACCTCTGCGCCCAGCGAACCCACCACCCCTAGCCCCCACTGACCCCCCCCCCCCAAAACACAAGCCACCCCCCACACCCCCCACACGCTCACAACCACCCACGGCGGCTCCACCCCGGCGGATCCACTCCCCCCCCCTCACCCGCGGCGCCCGCGTCGATATCTCGCGGGCTCTCGCTCGAGCGAGAGAAGAAGAGCGAGGTTTCCCATAAAAAACCACCCTACTGCCCACTGAGGTTAGCTACATATACTACACCCACCGTCCCCACAACTGCCAATTCCGCCCCCCACACCAATGACCCGTCCACTACAACCCCCAACTCCCCCACCACACGCGTACACCCGCACGCACCTGAGCCGGAACTAACTGGGGCCTAATACGACCCGCGCGCGCGCGGGAGCGACCGACAGCTCCTCGCGGCTCCTCTCCCTTCTCTCTTGCCTCGCTGCTGTTCGTTTTCGCCCTCTCTCTCTCTCGATCCCTCTGCTCCTCTACAACCCCACATCCCCCAGCGAACCCAACCCCCCTCGCCCCCCCCCCCCCCCCCCTGACGCCTCCCGCCCCCCCCCAACCCCCCAGCTGCCCCCCCCCCAACGCCCAGCACCCCCGACCCCCCAAGCGCCGCCCTATCCGCCCTCCCTCCCCCCCCCCACACCTGATCCCCCCTCGAGCTCTCTCGCTCTCGCCGCTTTTTGAGCCTCGATCCTGCACGGCGCGCTCCGCCCTCGCCCTCTCCATCCCCCCGCCGCTCGACCGGTGGGCGCGCGCCCCCGCGGCCGCCCAAGATCCCGCGACCCTCAACCACCCCGCTCCCGCCTCCTCGCACTTTCGCGCCCCCGCACGCGGCGCTCGCGCGCTCGCTCTGGTGCTCGGCTGCGCTGCTCGCGTCTCGCTCGCGCCGCGCTCGCGCGCCCCATCTACCGTCGCCCGCTCCCCCCCCCACGCGCTGTCGCCCGCGCCCGCAGGACGCCCGCCCCAAGCCACGCCGCCACCGCTCGCGAGCGGGCGGTCGTCTGCGCTCTTTTGTGCTGGGGGGGGTCGGTCTCTCGCTGCTCTCGCTCTTCGCGCGCTCTTTTCAGATCTAGCTTGTTTTTTGGTGGTTTTTTGTGGTCGCTTCCCCCCCCTCGTCCAACCAGATCACCTCACACCTTGTCCGCATCTGCGTACGCCCCTCACCCACACTCCCTGTGCGTACGTCTGGCCGGGGCGGGGGCCTCGGTCGGCGGCTCCTATTGCCGCCAGCCCCAACGGCCGGGGTCCCCCGGGCGGTATGACATCCGCTCATGATCCGAGAACTGTGGCGTGTCGACTGCTGGTGAACGGACAGCGGAAAAGGCCCTAGCCGCCGGTGAGGTTGGGACCCGGTCGTTTAATGTTAATAACGTGGAGAAGGACGGCGGCGGTCCAATGAAGTGGATGTGTGCCGGAAGTTATGACTGCTCGGATGCCTCTAGTATAGGAGTCGAGGATCTGATTCACAAATCCCACGGCCATACAACCTGGATGACACCACTGGAAACAGTCCGGTTCATTGACCACGGAGCTGTGATTGTTACGAAAATCTTCCTAGAGGTGGGCCGGAAATATAATAAACAATATAGGTGGCGGAGGAACAGGTACCCTAAACACGCTCACTTTTCGCTTTGAGATTGGAAAAACCCTCAACCATTACAGGACTCTGTGAGTGTGTGTGTGGTGTTGGTGTGTGGGTGGAGTGTGAGTGCCTGCGTGCGCGTTGCGGTGCGTGCTGCGTGCGTGCGTGCATCATGCATGCGTGGGGGGGGGCCGTGCGTGGCGTGCGTTCTTGAAGAGCGTGTGTGTGGTGTGTGTGTGGTGTGTGTGTGTGTGTGTGTGAGTGTGTGTTGTGTGTGTGTGCGCGTGCGTGCGTGCGTGCCTTCATTGCATGCGTGCATGCGTGCGTGCGTGCGTTCTTTTGAGTGCGTGAGTGTGTGTGTGTGTGTGTGTGTGTGTGTGTGTGTGCGCCGCGCGCGCGTGAGTACGCGCGCGTTCTTACGCGCCAGCGCGCGTGAGCATAGGTGACTGTAGGCATGGAAAGCAGCTTGTGGAAGATCTAACTCATACCGGCAAAGGAAGTACCGACAGATGCAACATTGTGAAAACAAAATGAAGTGGTAAGTGGTTACGGATATCACAAATCAAAAAGGTGGGGGAGACGTAATTTACAGCTAAAATATACTGACATGCGAGCGTCAACTCAACAAGCCTTTCAAAAATGGTGTGTGTTTTTTTAAGATTGGGATATGTGTTCAGAGAGCCTTTGCTTGGACACATTCGCTTCAGAAAAGAACAGGTCCGATTATTACGTGGTGGAATTTGGCGGAGCTAGACTGTGGAAAAATGGAAGGAGTTTGACAGAGACATCGTGAGCCTGATCACCCACCACCAGCAACATCTAATGGACAGAAAAGAAGACTGTTTCCATTCTTGTCCCTTCTCTGCTCCGATGTCTGACACTGCAGAACACACGGACCCTTTACGGCGAAAGTAAATATGAAATGAGGCAGGGAAATGAGGCAGGGAACAATAAACCACAAACAAGTAGGGTAACTCTTGCTCCCACAAGAAAACATAACTCCGAAGGAATGCTGCCTACGACACCGAATTGCCTAGCAGACATGACAACACAGAGCACACAGAACAAACAAGGAAACACCCCCCCCCCCCCCCCCCCCCCCCCCCGAAAAAAAAATCCCCCCCGCTTGCCCATATACCTCGAATAAATATAAAGTAACTTTTATTCAAGACTGGCACAGCCTTTTAAACTTGAATGAAGTCAGACAAATACAAGGACGGACAGACACAAATACAAATACCCTTGATTTAATTGAAACGAAAGTAAATATGAACTGAGGCAGAGAACAGTAAACAATAAACACATAAACAAGAAGGGTAACTCTTGCTCCCACAAGAAAACATATCTTTACGGTGATTTCCTCCAACACACGCCAACATTCCAAGAAGTGGTCAAGTGGTAAATATACCCGCCTCGACAGCCTTGGTGTACCGGGTTCCAGTCGCCGGGAGACTGGGTTCTCAGTTCTCGTTCTATTCCCCTCCACACATACACACATCCATTTCTGATGCGGGTGTTTGTCCTCCGGATGGTAGCAGAACCCGCGTACAACCATGAATGTCAACAAAAGAATTGTCAGTGGCAAAACTGACGTATGTCTTACTCTTCATTATACCAGTCAGTCAGTCATCCTGAAGGTCGGGACCCAGGTCTGGAAAATTCCAATAAAAAATTGTCAACAGCTTTCTGCATTACTTGATTTACCGGCAGCGTTTGACATAACGGACCACGTGATTACGCACTGCTGTCTTCATAGCCGCTTTGCTATGGGCTCTTTGCTGTCCTGGTTTCGTTGCTATCTCTCTGATCACACGCAGACTGTACTGTGACTAGACTGTTCCCACCTCCTTCAGTTCTGTAGAATGGTGTTCCTCTGGGCTTTATTCTGAGTTCTACCCTGCATGTACTTTATACTCGATCACTTTCTGACGTGGTCTTCTGCCATTCTATATCCCAATATAGCTTCTGATGACAATCAGTTCCCTTAAATCTTGTCATATTTCCTTACATAAATGTTATACATCGTACAGACCACATAAGTCTGTTGCAGTTAAACTGGCATCATTCTCCTCCCATCCCCCATCCGCAGCTCCTCTATTTCGGAATTCACTGTTGGTGATATGTTTAGCTCCCAGCAGCTTGTTGCAAACACCTACCATCACCCTGCTATATGGAGCTTCCCAAAATAACCATCTTCTTATAGTCCGTACTTCTAAAACCTTAGTCTCCACATTTGTCTCTTCTCGTCTGCATTACTGTAGCATCCATCCTACCGCCCACATACCCAGACCTCACCCTGACAGACCAAGAAGGGAAAGAACCAGGCCACTCTCTAATTTCCTGTTCCTCTAAAGTCCAACGTGTTTCCCCGCGATTTCCGTCAGCTTCGTGTAGCAAAGCAAACCCGGCATAAAACTTGCAACACGTGATAGATCCTTTACAACTCTGTTCCGTCATGTTGTATTGTACCTGCATTAAGCTATCCTCACAGGACATTTATCGTACACATGTAAAATCCCGGTACAGGACCATTTATCGTACACATGTAAAATCCGGGTTAAAGTCTCTGGAAAGAACGCATTTACATTCAATAGCACTATCCATTTTTTTCCATCTGCGAATCTCTGTGTGTGTGTGTGTGTGTGTGTGTGTGTGTGTGTGTGTGTGTGTGTGTGTGTGTGTGTGTGTATGTTGTGTGTGTGTGTGTGTGTGTGTGTGTGTGTGTGTGTGTGTGTGTTCAGTCTGCTCATGTTTTTGTTTACCCACCCCCTACCTTTCTATTTACCGTATGCTGTATTGTCTCATCCAGACGACTGGCTCTCAGACCGGCACGTGGAGTCTAGTAAGCAAGAAGAAAAGGAAAACAAGATGCAAAGCATATACACGTACTCCCAGTTTATCAACAAGGTGCAAAGCATATACACGTACTCCCAGTTTACAACAAGGTGCAAAGCATATACACGTACTCCCAGTTTATCAACAAGGTGCAAAGCATACACACGTACTCCCAGTTTATCTTGAATACGCCTGAGATATTCCATAAAGAGGAAAAACCGTTTCGGGCCGTTATAGCCGTTAGTAACGTCTATAACGGTAAACATCGGCCATCATCTGTGATCCATAATGAATATGCCAACAAATTTTCAGAAAGATCGGCCAAGTACTTTCTGAGGTATTCTATAAAGAAGAAAACCCGTTATGGGCCGTTATAGCCGTTAGTAACGGCTATAACGGTAAAATAAAACAACGGGCATGATCCGTGACCCATAATGAACCTACCAATTTTCAGAAAGATTGGCCAAGTACTTTTTGAGACATTCTATAATGAAGAAAAAACCGTTATGGGCCGTTATAGCCGTTAGTAACGAGTAATGAACATACCTACAAATTTTCAGGAAGATCGGCCCAGTAGTTTTGTCTGGAGCGAGTGGAATACATTTTGACCACGGACGGACGGACGGACAGGCAGACAGACACACACACACACAGACACACACAGACACACAACACACACACACACACACACACACACACACACACACACACACACACACACAGCATTTCTTCGTTCCCATTGTAAATAGTACTCCCTGCTCTATAAGAACTGGGAGTACAACAAAAACCCAAAGCAACAAGTTCC
>CM031600.1:2945286-2957786 GCA_018398815.1 Conus ventricosus
GCATATGTATATAAACCATATGAGAATGTGTATCAACCACGGGAGAATGAGAGAGACAGGCGGACATCCAACACATACCTGTAACGGTAGAGTCACAAGGCACAAAGAAGGTCAGCCTCCCTGACATCAGCCTAAAGATCAAAACTGTGTAACCATACAAGTCTGATGGGGAAAACAATCCACGACTACACGGTGCCGTCAGCTGGCCCAGAGATCCTCAGCAGTCACCAGCATAACACGCTTCACTGGACTGAGGGCGGCTTTTTCAACATGGCCCACGGAGTCGTTCAAGCACGCGTCCACATTGGAAAAACAAACAAACAAACAAAAAACCCACCCTACTCCTTCGGATAATGTAGCATTGTGTCAACAGTAGTCAAACTGCACTTGTTTTAGAGTTGATTTTCCGTCGAATGTTGACATTAATCAAGCCAGCTGCTTGAAGTCAACATCCTGCGAAACGGCCTGCTTAACGTTGATGTTTGAAAGCTTGCTTTCGTATTGTGGAATTTAGGTCATTGTCAACATCCAGCGTGACTCGTACGCCTGCCGCAGGCCAGTTTTAGGTCATTGTCAACATCCAGCGTGACTCGTACGCCTGCCACAGGCCAGTTTTAGGTCATTGTCAACATCCAGCGTGACTCGTATGCCTGCCGCAGGCCAGTTTTAGGTCATTGTCAACATCCAGCGTGACTCGTATGCCTGCCGCAGGCCAGTTTTAGGTCATTGTCAACATCCAGCGTGACTCGTATGCCTGCCGCAGGCCAGTTTTAGGTAATTGTCAACATCCAGCGTGACTCGTATGCCTGCCGCAGGCCAGTTTTAGGTCATTGTCAACATCCAGCGTGACTCGTATGCCTGCCGCAGGCCAGTTTTAGGTCATTGTCAACATCCAGCGTGACTCGTACGCCTGCGCAGGCCAGTTTTAGGTCATTGTCAACATCCAGCGTGACTCGTATTGCCTGCCGCAGGCCAGTTTTAGGTCATTGTCAACATCCAGCGTGACTCGTATGCCTGCCGCAGGCCAGTTTTAGGTCATTGTCAACATCCAGCGTGACTCGTATGCCTGCCGCAGGCCAGTTTTAGGTCATTGTCAACATCCAGCGTGACTCGTATGCCTGCCGCAGGCCAGTTTTAGGTCATTGTCAACATCCAGCGTGACTCGTATGCCTGCCGCAGGCCAGTTTTAGGTCATTGTCAACATCCAGCGTGACTCGTACGCCTGCCGCAGGCCAGTTTTAGGTCATTGTCAACATCCAGCGTGACTCGTATGCCTGCCGCAGGCCAGTTTTAGGTCATTGTCAACATCCAGCGTGACTCGTACGCCTGCCGCAGGCCTGTTTTAGGTCATTGTCAACATCCAGCGTGACTCGTACGCCTGCCGCAGGCCAGTTTTAGGTCATTGTCAACATCCAGCGTGACTCGTACGCCTGCCGCAGGCCAGTTTTAGGTCATTGTCAACATCCAGCGTGACTCGTACGCCTGCCGCAGGCCAGTTTTAGGTCATTGTCAACATCCAGCGTGACTCGTACGCCTGCCGCAGGCCAGTTTTAGGTCATTGTCAACATCCAGCGTGACTCGTATGCCTGCCGCAGGCCTGTTTTAGGTCATTGTCAACATCCAGCGTGACTCGTACGCCTGCCGCAGGCCAGTTTTAGGTCATTGTCAACATCCAGCGTGACTCGTACGCCTGCGCAGGCCAGTTTTAGGTCATTGTCAACATCCAGCGTGACTCGTACGCCTGCCGCAGGCCAGTTTTAGGTCATTGTCAACATCCAGCGTGACTCGTACGCCTGCCGCAGGCCAGTTTTAGGTCATTGTCAACATCCAGCGTGACTCGTACGCCTGCCGCAGGCCAGTTTTAGGTCATTGTCAACATCCAGCGTGACTCGTACGCCTGCCGCAGGCCAGTTTTAGGTCATTGTCAACATCCAGCGTGACTCGTACGCCTGCCGCAGGCCAGTTTTAGCAGTTTGCAACCGGAAGGTGTACAAACTGAATCCATTTGTACACTCTGATCCTGCTGCCATGTCTGAGAAACAGCCGCCGACAAACAAACCAACCAACAAGTCTGAGAAAGAGCCGCGACAAAACCAACCAACAAGTCTGAGAAAGAGCCGCCGACAAACCAACCAACCGACAAGTCTGAGAGTTCATTTGAAAAAAAGGCCGCATTTCTAGCCATATCCTAAGAGAATGGGGTAGATATCCCCATATTAAAATGATTAGCAACATGATTAAGTTTAGTTCCATATGATTACATTTTGGCTCTGTATAATTCAATCGAGGGAAGACTTGTTAACTTGTATACAATGACATGCTTTGAAAAGAAATTAACTGGACTACATGGATTTATTTTGTGATATTGATATTAACATCTTAGATCAAACAATATCTGGGACACACACACAAACACACACATACACACACACATTCACACACACACACACGAACGCACGCACACACACACACACACACACACACACACACACACACACACACACACACACACACACACACAAAAAACGCGTGCGCGCGCGCGCTGTGCGCGGAAAATAAACATATAACATTTCCATCTGTATTGTATTAAGGTATCATTCCAGAAGACGGAAAGTCGTCTCTGGGAGTTCTTGTGGAAGAAGAAAGAAATAGGATTTACCAGCTTCAGACCGCCCTAACTGTAAAGGAACGCCTGTTGGGAAGCAGATGCAGCTCCATGTTAATTGTGATCACAGCTTGCTGCCTCATCTTTCCTGCCCTCTCTCACACCGATCTATCTCTCACATCCTGGCGCTTCCTCTAGCAGCCTCAGCACCTATAAACTGACAGGGAATAGTGCTAGTTCGGCATCAGGTCAAACTGACAGGGAATAGTGCCAGTTCAGCATCAGGTCAAACTGACAGGGAATAGTGCTAGATCAGCATCAGGTCAAACTGACAGGGAATAGTGCTAGATCAGCATCAGGTCAAACTGACAGGGAATAGTGCTAGTTCAGCATCAGGTCAAACTGACAGGGAATAGTGCTAGATCAGCATCAGGTCAAACTGACAGGGAATAGTGCTAGTTCAGCATCAGGTCAAACTGACAGGGAATAGTGCTAGTTCAGCATCAGGTCAACAGCATCAGGTCAAACTGACAGGGAATAGTGCTAGTTCAGCATCAGGTCAAACTGACAGGGAATAGTGCTAGTTCAGCATCAGGTCAACAGCATCAGGTCAAACTGACAGGGAATAGTGCTAGTTCAGCATCAGGTCAAACTGACAGGGAATAGTGCTAGTTCAGCATCAGGTCAACAGCATCAGGTCAAACTGACAGGGAATAGTGCTAGTTCAGCATCAGGTCAATGCGGGGAAACTTGCCAGAGAAGACACTGCACCGCTGCTGAAATCTTTGATGGCTTTCACTGGTACCTGTTCCGATCCACCATACGCACTGTTTTGAAAGGAATATGACGGATTCAAACTAGGATATGATATTTACTACGATATGACACATTATATGTATTGCATTATCTTGCATCGTGTCATATATTCATTCGTTTTCTTACATAATGATACGTCTGTGAAAATATTGAAGCTAGAAAAGAAGGGAAGTTGAGTGATGGTGAGGATTTGTTCTGTCAAAAGAACACGATCTAATCACAATTCTTAGGGGGAAAACTCTGACATTTCAGCTAGTTTGTAATACTCAAGAATTAATTTCTCTGGGCTAAACGTCCGTACTGAACACATAGAAACCAACAACAAAACTCCACTTGAAAAAAACAGTTTTACAAGCTGCTCTGTGACAACCGTGTACATATCCAACAAACAAAGGTAATCTTTCTTAATTTCCAAGAGCGTCAGCGACCTCCTCTTCCACCCCAACCCCCCCCCTCCAAGGGAACAGCCCACCTCGTCCACCCACCAACAATTGTCAAGAACTTGCCGCCATCTCAGGCATTCAAACAAAATCATCACCGACACACAGTTGTCAAGAACTTGCCGCCATCTCAGGCATTCAAACAAAATCATCACCGACACACAGTTGTCAAGAACTTGCCGCCATCTCAGGCATTCAAACAAAATCATCACCGACACACAGTTGCCAAGAACTTGCCGCCATCTCAGGCATTCAAACAAAATCATCACCGACACACAGTTGCCAAGAACTTGCCGCCATCTCAGGCATTCAAACAAAATCATCACCGACACACAGTTGCCAAGAACTTGCCGCCATCTCAGGCATTCAAACAAAATCATCACCGACACACAGTTGCCAAGAACTTGCCGCCATCTCAGGCATTCAAACAAAATCATCACCGACACACAGTTGCCAAGAACTTGCCGCCATCTCAGGCATTCAAACAAAATCATCCCCGACACACAGGAAGTGGAGAACAAAAACAAACATAGGTAACCATGTGAGCAGGACATGGGGAGAGGGAGGGGGAGAGGGGCACGGAATTGCATTTTTTTTTTTGATTTGGGGGTCAAACTGTAATGGCGAAGACGATGCTGTATAGGTCTATTCTGATCTCGGACCGCGTCACTCCACCCTGTCTTTCATCACACATACCGGAGTCCCCCAGGCTCAAAGGGGATACCACTACAGCCCTGGTGGGGAACGTCGAGTGAAACTCTTCTGTGACGCTTCCATGAAGAGGGTGACACTCAATCTGAGCCCCTAGCAGTGAAACTCTCTGTGACGCTTTCATGAAGAGGGTGACACTCAATCTGAGCCCCTAGCAGTGAAACTCTCTGTGACGTTTCCATGAAGAGGGTGACACTCAATCTGAGCCCCTAGCAGTGAAACTCTCTGTGACGTTTCCATGAAGAGGGTGACACTCAATCTGAGCCCCTAGCAGTGATACTCTCTGTGACGCTTCCATGAAGAGGGTGACACTCAATCTGAGCCCCTAGCAGACAGGACAATTCTGGGTAAGAACAGACTGCTTCCGAAGAAAAATGCCAGTACATGCCTCTGACAAGACTCGAACCTACGACCCCCCTCCCCCCCCCCCTCCGCCCCCAGCCCTGCAAACAGCGATGCCACCCCCTACGGTCGATTTTGTCTTCGCAGGTCATACGATGTCTGGAGTTTTAGCAGCCATGAAGGCTGCTTCGGTGCCATTACACTCGAACCTGGCAGGTTTGGAGCCAAGTGTGCAGTGTTTTGATGCAACAGTTGGATACTTTCGGCACAAGACAATTGGTGTGACTCTGTTTCAGTGGTCTGTTGGCACTGCTTCCACTGAGAAAAGGGAGACATACTTCTGATCTGAAGATCCTGACGGAGATAAAGGGACAGAGAGAGAGAGAGAGAGAGAGAGAGAGAGAGAGAGAGAGAGTTGGTCGTGTGAGTATGTGTATGTGTGTGTGAGCGCGCGCACGTGCGCGTGTTGTGTGTCACTCTGTGTGTGGTGTGTGTGTGTGTGTGTGTGTGTGTGTGTGTGTGTGTGTGTGTGTGTGTGTGTGTGTGCGTTCTGTTACACTCTGTATGTGTGTGTGTGTGTGTGTGTGTGTGTGTGTGTGTGTGTGTGTGTGTGTGTGTGTGTGTGTGTGTGTTACTCTGTGTGTGTGTGTGTGTGTGTGTGTGTGTGTGTGTGTGTGTCTGTGTGCGTGCGCGCGCGCGCGCGTGCGCGTGTATGGATATTGTTAAAATATCAATACTATAGTTCAGCTATAGAAGGCCTGTCCTACAAGTAGGCAGCGCAGCCCTTCACAAGATATGGAAGGAGAACACTGGGACCAAACTGATTGGGGCAGCGACACAATAGCGGCAGTCATAACCACCCGCTGAAGCTTTCCACACGCACCAGGCGATATTCTTCACACATCAATACAAACTCGCGCACACCACACCCACACTTCAGTTTTTCTGTGCACACCCCCACACTTCACTTCTTTATGTACAATCTCATGCACGTGCTTCTAAACGCGTTCTCCGGCCAGCAGGGCGAGACGAACACCGACAAACACACCCCATCCAAACAATTGATCCGACACGTTTATTGGCAACGAACTCTCTCCAACACCAGGCAACGTGTCCAAAACATTGCATCACTCGGTCCACACTGACGGCACAACCAGTCCAACGCCGCGCTGGCTCCAATCCACCGTTGCTGAAAAAGGTCATCACCATCGTAACATGCCATGAGGGCCAGACAAGTAGCCCTTGTTGAGAACAGTGGATAAAGCGTGGTTCTCTTGGTCCAAGTGTTCTGTGTTCAATCCCCCCCCCCCCCCACCCCCACCCCCGATTCTCCTCTCTCCAGAGTCGATATCTGTATTTAAAGAAAAAAAAGAAAAAAAGAAAGAAAGAAAGAAAAAAAAAACACACCTTCTACTCGCTGCCATGTAAGTTCTGCGGCTGAGACTTAAAAACCGAGGCTCCGTGTGAGAACGCAGACATTTCAAAGCAACCAATCAACCAAGCAACCTTGCACGAACGTGAAATCCAGTTCCGTCCTCTGTCCCAGAGTTAGGCCTTGGACTGCCGATGGAACGGACGCCACAAGAAACAAAACAGGAAAAAAAAAAAGCGCATTGGTGTAGTCTTTTGACATCATCCCCGAAAAAAAAAAGGGTTCAACTTAATCGCGGAAGTAAAATAGGGTCATATTTGAAACAACAACAACAACAACAACAACAACAAAACCCTCACAAATTGTGACTCTCGTAGATGTGACTGAGTGATTAAGAAGACAAGCAGAGTGTCTGAACCATAACCAACGCTAGTAGTGTCTGAACCATAACCAACGCTAGTAGTGTCTGAACCATAACCAACGCTAGTAGTGTCTGAACCATAACCAACGCTAGTAGTGTCTGAACCATAACCAACGCTAGTAGTGTCTGAACCATAACCAACGCTAGTTTCACAGTGAAGCGACTGCAGGCGGAAGATAAACAAACGAAAGCAAAGGCCTAAGAGGTCGAAACGCGTTGTGTTTTGTCTGTGATTCGTTTGTTCATGTTTGGCGGATGTATTACCTAAACTTTGTAAAGATAGATAACCAATACAGGGATGTATTACCTAAACTTTGTAAAGATAGATAACCAATACAGGGATGTATTACCTAAACTTTGTAAAGATAGATAACCAATACAGGGATGTATTACCTAAACTTTGTAAAGATAGATAACCAACGCTATTCTTCACTAAGCAATACAGGGACGTATTACCTAAACTTTGTAAAGATAGATAACCAACGCTATTCTTCACTAAGCAATACAGGGACGTATTACCTAAACTTTGTAAAGATAGATAACCAACGCTATTCTTCACTAAGCAATACAGGGACGTATTACCTAAACTTTGTAAAGATAGATAACCAACGCTGTTCTTCACTAAGCACTGCAGGGACGTATTACCTAAACTTTTTAAAGATAGATTACCAATACAGGGATGTATTACCTAAACTTTTTAAAGATAGATAACCAATACAGGGACGTATTACCTAAACTTTTAAAGATTGATAACCAACGCTGTACTTCACCAAGTAATACAGGGACGTATTACCTAAACTTTTTAAAGATAGATAACCAACGCTGTTCTTCACTAAGCAATACAGGGACGTATTACCTAAACTTTTTAAAGATATAAAACCGACGCTGTACTTCACCAAGCAATACAGGGACGTATTACCTAAACTTTTTAAAGATAGATAACCAACGCTGTTCTTCACTAAGCAATACAGGGATGTATTACCTAAACTTTTTAAAGATAGATAACCAACGCTGTTCTTCACTAAGCAATACAGAGACGTATTACCTAAACTTTTAAAAGATTGATAACCAACGCTGTTCTTCACTAAGCAATACAGGGACGTATTACCTAAACTTTTTAAAGATAGATAACCAACGCTGTTCTTCACTAAGCAATACAGGGGCGTATTACCTAAACTTTTTAAAGATAGATAACCAACGCTGTTCTTCACTAAGCAATACAGGGATGTCTTTCCTAAACTTTTAAAAGAAAGATAACCAACGCTGTTCTTCACTAAGCAATACAGGGACGTATTACCTAAACTTTTCAAAGATATATAATCAATACAGGGACGTATTACTTAACATTTTTTCAAAGATAGATAGCCAACGTTGTTCTTCACTAAGCAATACAGGGATGTATTACCTAAACTTTTTAAAGATAGATAACCAACGCTCTTCTTCACTAAGCAATACAGGCAGGGAAGATATTGATCGCTTTCGTGACCTTTCTTTTTCAAATTAAGACTCGCAATCACACCACTTTGTTCGTTGTTTTTTTGTTTAAAAAAAATAATTTCCTTTCATTCTTTTATTTGGTTACCTTTTTATGACACGTTTGTGAGCGTTACAACTCTCGAAAGTTTGGTACACAATAGGCTACTTTCATGGCATGTCGTGCAACATGCAATCCTAAGCGTGAACTGGGTCACACAATACAAGCTGACGTTAGACGTCGCCATCATCATCTTCATCAGTGACTGAGCGACTTCTTGAGAAACTGTCCATAACTTTTAATGCCACACTTGCATTCAGGACACACATAACACTTGATTAGTGAGCAGAAATATACCTGGATAAAAAAAAAAAATAAAAAAAAGACAGGAAAAGGAAAACCGCCCTGCCACGACCAAGATGATGACAGTGCTTACAACGCATTAGAACTGAATTATAACAAGCTACAGCAGTAATTATCCGTGACCCGTTCCCACAAAAGCTCAAAAAGAACACCGAGTAAGACTCGTCCTCGAGGTAAGAAGACACCTCACATGATTGACTTCCTTTGTGCTTCGCGGGGAAGCAAGTTGACTCTAACCCCCCCAGCTTCGCGGAAAACGCTGATCGATGGTTTGGGGTGGAAAGGGTGGAAGGGGTGTAAGACGGGGTGAGGGCGGGTGGGGCTAGGGGGTGGGGGGTGATGGTGATTCTGCCGACACCAAGACTACACGGGGTGTTTGGTTACAATGTTTTCAGGTCAACACCCAGGACCACACGGAGGGCAATAGACAGCCGTCAATCAAAGAGTGGTTATGCAAATGCGGCGGAGATTCCACGCTTCGCTGAGACAGACAGTTCTCGGCGCCATGCTTGTGTCGTCCCTGCAGGTTTACGCAGAGAACAGGTTAATGCACAGTGACCTTTTATACAGCAGGAACAGTCCCCGCCAGCACAAGGGGCGTGCAGTGACAGGGTGCCTACCACCGGGGAGCCAAAGAAATCGGTTTTAATGCTAATGCCATTGTAAGCTTTAGAGCTTCTTCTTCTTCTTCTTCTTCTTCGGGCCGTACACTTCGTGGAAAGTTAGATCGTCGGGATTCCCTGTGCTACACATTAATAATTGCAGACGCTGATGCAAGAACTAAACACAGTGTCTTTGATTGATTGATTGATCGGTTGACTGATTGATTGAGAAAGAGAGATGAGAGAGACAGAGAGAGAGAGAGGAGAGAGAGAGAGAGAGAGAGAGAGAGAGGACAGTCAGACAGACAGACAGACAGACAGAGCGCAGAAATCCTGTCGTGAATATCTCTCTCTCTCTCTCTCTCTCTCTCTCTCTCTCTCTCTCTCTCTGTGTGTGTGTGTGTGTGTATTTCGGGGGGAGGGAGGGGAGGGGGAGGGGGGAGGAGTGGAATTTTTGTTCATCTGACGACTGACAGATGACCACTTTGAGCTTCTGCATGAACACGCTCTCTCTCTCTCTCTCTCTCTCTCTCTCTCTCTCTCTCTCTCTCTCTCTCTCTCACACACCACACACACACACACACGGACGAGGAGTAAAAGAAGAAAGAAAGCATGAGAGGAGAGAGTGAGAGAGAGAGAGAGAGAGAGAGAGAGGAGAGAGTCGACTGTCAACATTGAGTAGGCAGAAGCTTACTGGACGAACCAGCGCCAGCGACTGATATCAAAGAAGAAGAAAATCTACGTGACGTCAGAATTGATCTTCAACAGTTCATCTTTCCCGGGGGAGGTGGGGGGGGGGGGGGGGGGGGGGAGGGTGTGGGGGTTCAGGAGGGGCGCGAGAGGAGGGACAGGAAGTGGGTGGGGAAGGTGTGGGCAGCGAAAGGGTAAGCGGGGACAGTGGTGGGTTGGTGTCTCTCACCTTTGCTTTGTGTACGTGTGGCTAACTTGTTAACGCCTGTTTTCCAAATGGATGGGGGAAGGTGGTGGAGAGAGAGAGGAATGGGAGAGGAGAGGAGGAGAGAGGAGAGAGAGAGGAGAGGAGAGAGAAGTGGGGTGAGGGTAGGGGGCGCAGTGTGTGTGTGTGTGTGTGTGTGTGTGTGTCGGGGGGGGGGGGGGGGGGGGCTTGTTATGAGAGTACATTTCATAAGCTTGATTTTGTTTCCAGTGGAGGGAATCGTGGGTGACTGTCACCTTTTCGTTTTGTACATATACAAACCTCTGTTACATGTTTCCGAAATGGACAGGGAACAACGGGACACGAAAAAGAAACCCAAGTCTGAGAGAGAGAGAGAGAGAGAGAGAGAGAGAGAGAGAGAGAGAGAGAGAGAGAGAGAGAGAGAGAGAGAGCGAGAGAGAGAGAGAGATTTCCTTGTTTGTTCTGTGTGCTCTGTGCTGTCATGTCTGCTAGGCGATTCAGTGTTGTAAGCAGCATTCCTTTGGAGTTAGAGGCGTGTATTTGTTTTGGTGTGGGAGCAAGAGTTACCCTACTTGCTTGTTGTTTATTGGTTACTGTTCCCTGCCTCATTTCATATTTACTTTCGTTTCAATCAAATCGATGTTACTCGTATTTATTTCTGTTCGTTCATGTACTTGTCTGACTGTATTCGAGATCGAAAAGGCAGTGCCAGTCCTGAATAAATGTTTATTCATATTTGTTTATTTCTCCAGTTGATGTGTCCGGTACAAGGGTATACACGCAAGCTTAATATTTTTTTTCTTGGGGGGGGGGGGGGTGTTCCTTGTTCTGTGTGCTCTGTGCTGTGATATGTGCTAGGTGATTCAGTGCCGTAAGCAGCATTCTTTTGGAGTTACAGGCGTGCATTTATTTTCTTGTGGGAGCATGAGTTACCCTACTTTGTTGTTGATTGTTTACTGTTCCCTGCCTCATTTCATATTTACTTCTGTTTTGCTTATATTTTCCCTCCAGTACAACGTGAATAATGTTGGCGGAAGTGTCACGCTCTTGCTACAAACGTGATTGGACAGAAGCACGGACAGCCAGAAGCAAAGGACACAGACCTCAGACAGGTTCCACACTCCTTCACTCTGTCACTGGCTAATCGTCACCTTGATTTTGTTTTGCTTCACGATACACCGACTCTGTCAGACCGACCGGGGCGAGACACAGGCCTGTGCATCCGCCACAGCGCCAAAGCCTTGATCCAGAGCCGCGCGCACTTTCTCCCGGAACAACCGCCTTCCTGGTCCAAGCTATTCCGAGCGGGCGACGACGATCTAAAGGCGGCGCAGCGGAAGTGTGACAAGATCTGCGTGGAAGAGGCGTTTGACCCACGGAACCATGGAAAGAATGGCGTCGGCATGGGGAGAACCCCCTCGATGGCCTGAGTCATGGGACGCCACTGTTGCTGTCAATGCACTGCCGGCTACACCGTGCCACGCACAAGACTGGAGCTTCCGTAAACACCGTATTGACGACCAGGCCGGCGGCACGCACTCTCAGCTGTCAGAGTGAAGAGGTGACATCTTCGCCTGGGTCCAAATATTTCAGTTATGGTCGGAAGTTGCACTTCCCACGTGTAAGTTAATGTTAGAAATCCGCGGAGTTTATTGAAGTTGCAGGCCGCGTTCACGCTCCATTAAGAGTTTTTGGTCGGTGACAAGGTCTGAATGAAAATGCACCTTTCCTGTTTCCTGTAGGGATGGAACAACCAGTTTTAAAATTAGGTGAAGGGGGGGGGGGGGGGGGGGGGGGGGGGGGGGGGGGCTGGTGGGGTGGGGGGGAGAGCAAACCATCACCATCTTCACCATCACCACCACCATCATTATCATCATCATCACAATCGCCAGCAACAACAACAGCTAAGAAAGTGATGACAATGATATGATGAACATGATGACGACAACATATACAGCATCACCAGTGGTGAAAATAATACGCTTAGTGATAATCATAATTCTGAAGAGGATTACCACGGCGATGATTGTGAAGATGACGATGACCACCACGATGATAGAAAGTAATCAGCCGTCTGGTTCGTCCAATACAGACCGATACAGACACAAGACAAATGTGTACTGCGGGTAGGCTATGCCCGAAAGACGGGCCACAGCTGTGACCGATCCATGATCAAAGAGTGCAGAACGTAGAGCCAAGCCCCTCGGCCGACAGAGTCTCGAGAAAAGACGAAGTTTTCAACATGAAATACTGCCGCCTTTTACGATCATATGTGGCTTAGAAATAATTACAATGTCGCCGAAAGAAACAAACAAAATCTAAGACAAACACGACGCGTTTCGACTTGTTTGATCTTTTTCAGGCAAGACAAACAACGTTGAAGACACTGACACGAAGAACGAACAGTCACTTATCTCATCAAATTGGGCGCAAAATGC
>CM031600.1:2962786-2972786 GCA_018398815.1 Conus ventricosus
AGGTGGCTCAGGCATTGTCGGAGATCGGTGCAAGTCTTTTCCAATGACTGGTGTCGTTTTGTGTGTGCGTGTTATGTTTCACACATATCCTCCTCCCCCATCTAAATAGCTAAGATGCATATCAGCCACGACAGAGAGAGAGAGAGAGAGAGAGAGAGAGAGAGAGAGAGAGAGAGACGGGGGGTGGGGGGCGGAAGGGTTGATGAATGTCTTTATGCTGTATAGTCATGACTCCGCAGAGAACAAGCGATATTTTGGAATTCAATGGTATGGGAAGAAAGAATAATCACACACACACACACACACACACAGAGAGAGAGAGAGAGAGAGAGAGAGAGAGAAGGAGAGAGAGAGAGAGAGAGAGAGAGAGAGAGAGAGTTCTTCTGTCTGCATATTTTCACACATCTTACGTATGCTCTCACTCAGGTAACGAAACAGACTGCAGCGTTATTGAAAGAGGCAAAATACAAATCAACACACAGGCCAAGGTGTGAAGCAGATTCTCCACTCTTCTTCAGAGGTTACGAAAAGCGGACAAAACTGCACAAACCACTTTCCCCCTGATAGCAATCACTACGTTACTTTACACCTTGTTTGGGAGTTTATATGTATTTTGTCTCTCTTTCACTCCAGTGTAAACCACCAGACCGTTAAGTCTAATTTTAAAACCGCCTGCCAAGAGGCAAGCTCGAACGAGGATATTCATCATTTCAAATCAGACCGTTTCAGTCTAATTTTATACTTCCCGTCTATCTGCCGTGAGGCACGTCCGACTGTTGGACTTCGTTTTAATTCATCCAATAATAGTCGGTACTGACCACATACAACTTCGTACAATAACACTACACTTCTCCACGGCACGTTACTACTTCTACCTACACTTCAAGTTTCAAGTGGAAAGGGAAGGAAGCCGCTGGCTGCTGCTTTCCGCACGCGTCGATCGAAAGCTGGCGCGTGCTGCCAAGAGAGAGGTGACTTCACTGCGAGGAATGGCTCTGGCGCTGGGGCCGCCGTCGTTTGCAAGGCGTCTGGCTTGAGCTATCGGGGAACCCTGGCCAGCCTGCGCGCTTCGCTGCAATCATATCGTTCCTATGCGCTGAACCGCGGGTTTTTTGGTGTGTTTTTTTCCCCCTCTCGCCTCTCAACTGTCATGCCTGTGAACCGCAAGGCGGTGGTGGTGGCGGCGGCGGCGGTGGTGGTGGTGGTGGAGGAGGTGCTAGTGGTGGTGGCGGGGGGCAGAGAAGGAGAGATGGGTGGGCCGTGTTTGGCCTCGTGACGACATTCCTTTTGCCCGCCTTCTCATTGGTTCCACGCCGTGGGCTGCGGGCTTATAAATAGCACTGTATGGAATCACCGAGTCACAAACCAAACGCTCGTGTCCACCAACAGGTGTCTTGTTTTCACGCCTCTTACCTTCACAGTTTTTGGGTTCGATCCTTGGAAGAGAAGACTGAATTTCTCCCGTGCATCGAGATCAGATTGTCTGCAGTATCTTTTCTACTTTCACGAAGTGATTCAACGTTTTGTATTTGAAACCCGCTGCAACCAGGAACAGCGCCTTTTTTGGAAGAAGTTTTGAGGGATTTTCATACTCCGTTCAAGATGACCACTCTGAATTTCTGGAAGAACTCCAAGCCTTGCCAGGTGGTGCTGCATTCCAGCAGTCTGCAGGTGTCTTACCTGAAGAAGTCCAACAAGCCAGTCACAGGTAACTGATTGTTTTTTGTTTTGTTTTATCATTTGTCACCTGATATTTTCCTCTTTGCTAATTAGCGAAATCTTCGTTAACTTGTTTTCTCATTTTTGAGTATCTTGCAGTATTACACGTCGATCTATGGGTATTCTGTTGTGACAAAATAATACCAGCTGGTTTCAAGAAATGTGAATTTGACCTTCTAATTGCCGAAATTGTTATCAAATGCATGTCAATAATTCACATATGAAAAGCAGTCTGCAGTCTTCGATGGATTTATGGTTTTTGATGATTTTCCACTGATGGTCGAGTTTGTTTGTTTTGGGGTTTTTTGTTTGTTTTTTTGTTTCGCTTTGAAGCAAACACATTTTAGGCCAGTTTTTCTGTGACAGATGTTTTTTTTTATTAAGTTTTGAACATGAATGAAGAAAAAAAACAACTTGAGATGTGCTGACCCTCGAAGCTACTGAGATGTGCTATGCACTGACATACCACACACTCCATCCAATAAGAACAATCAGCCGGAGGAGGAGGGGCGCTTGGGTGGAGGTGGAGGTGGGTTAGCCAGCAAAACTATCAGCATTTGTTTTAACAGTTTACTGTGTCACAGAAGAAAAACCCATGTGTCATTCTCTAAGACATCACAGCGCTAGCTTGCGTCACCCAGAGATTGAACAACAGACCAAGAACTGCCAGGGGGCAGGCCACTCAGTAAATTGAGCCTGCTTCTCTCGTGAACCTGCCTAAGGTCCACGTTGATCAGTGAGCGGGTGGTTTTCCCGGCCCCAGTGTGGTAAAGGGACAACGTGCACCCGGCCTGTCTGTGCGGGGTTAGGGAAGAGGTCAGATCGGCCCCTGAGAGGGCGACCCGTAGCGGGACAGAGCGAGAGACAAAGGCTGACACCGCACGGTGTTCCCTGCATTCCAGCAAAGGTCACCGCGGGCCGCCTGTCGAAGCACGCGCCGTGCATGCCCCCAATTAGGAGGAGATTACGAGGAGAAGACGTTTCGAGTGTCTCACCTTCCGTCAGGGATGGTCCCCGAGAATGCCATGAATGGGAAGAGACTCGCGCTCTAAATTTAGGGGAATCCGCGTCAGTCTGAAGTGATGTTGCGGGCCCTCGTTCCTCCCAGCCATGCAGTCGTCATCGACGTATATATTCCACTCTGTTCTGATCTTCGCTGATCAGAATTCGTCCCTTGCTATTCTTTCCTCCTTTGCCCCCCCCCCCCCCCCCCCCCCCCCCCCCCCTTCCCCCAAACTCCCTACAATCAGACTTATGGGTTACATGTCAGCTGTCAAGTAGAAACATTTCACAAAGGGCAGTGCAAAGATCACATTGTCGTTTTCAGTTGTTATCTACGCTGTTGCCCTGCTTCAGTTTTTCTGTATCGGGTGGCATAATTACCGCATATCACAAAATATCACCGCACATCGCTAAATATCACCGCACATCGCTAAATATCACCGCACATCGCTAAATATCACCGCACATCGCTAAAAATATCACCGCACAACGCTAAATATCAACGCACATCACTAAATATCGGGGTGTATGCTTATATGACAATCTTATGCCATAATTTTGAATAGATCTAGTGGAACATTGGTGTTGGTTTGTTCCTATTGTGTGTACCATATGCCATAAGAGTTAAACAGGGGGTGGGGGGGGGGGGCAACTCCAGATGTCAGCTGGGCTAAGGCCGCGCAACTGTTCTTGTTCTTTGGTCATTTACTAATGTAACAGGAGACAGAGAGAGGGGCAGAGAGAGACAGGGACAGAGAGAGACACACACACACACACAGACAGAGACACACAGAGAGACACAGAGAGAGAGAGAGAGAGACAGAGAGTCAGAGAGACACACACACACACACACACACACACACACACACAAGGTCACACACACACCCGATAATTGGGGATATGCGGTAATATTAAGCGATGTGCGGTGATATTTTTAGCGATGTGCGGTGATATTTTTAGCGATGTGCGGTGATATTTAGCGATGTGCGGTGATATTTAGTGATATGCGGTGATATTTAGTGATATGCGGTGATATTTAGTGATATGCGGTGATATTTAGTGATATGCGGTAAATAGCCGTCCCCTTTCTGTATCTGGCGACGACACTGCATGCTGACTTAGGTCGTGCGAGCTTTCAAATGAACAAGAATTAAAAACTATGATGCAGAGAATTACGATTCCTTCAGAGAAAAAGAGTTTGGCCCAAGTGAGGATTGAACTGGAAAAATGTTTCTCTCCCTCCCTCCCTCTCTCTCTCTCTCTCTCTCTCTCTCTCTCTCTCTCTCTCTCTCTCTCTTTCAGACACACACACACACACACACACACACACACACACACACACACCTAACCAACCACCACGACAGTGTTACCACTGTATGAACCACCAGTCACATTTTCGTTCTCTCTCTCTCACAGTGGACATCTCTTACGTCTATCTGCTGGCGGCGCGGTGTGACACCGACGGTGGCAACGACCACGCCGTGCACCTGCACTTCGTCCGGCCCGTGGTCAACCGCCGCCTGCGTGTGGACACCCTGACCCTGCACTCCGCTGACCTTGACACCTGCCAGCTGCTGGTCAAGGCTTTGGAACAGGAACTGATCGGTAAGTGTATGTGTGTGTGTGTGTGTGTGTGTGTGTGTGTGTGAGTGTGTGTGTGTGTGTGTGTGTGTGTGAGAGAGAGAGAGAGAGAGAGAGAGAGAGAGAGAGGAGAGAGAGAGAGAGAGAGAGAGAGAGAGAGAGTCTTCTTTTTTTTCCCCTCCAGTTGTCTGTTGTGAAGTTTTCCGGTCGAGTAGTGTCGTAGTGTTTTATTGACTGCACCGTGCAATAGTGTTCCGTTTTTATACAGTGCACCCCCACCCTAAAACATCCCAGAAGATAAATCACACGTGCAATAGAACTGTCGTCCTCTCAACCTTCGGAAACTCGATACCTGCGTATGCATATAAACTAGATATCAACCGCCAGCTCAAACACACACACACACACACACACGGAAGGGCGGCTGAAGGGGCGGTGTTTGGCGTTGGTTGCCTGTAACAACGTCACTCTCAACAGCCGGCCGTGGTGCATGGTGACGAAGTGTTCACCGACACGTGTCGCGCTGGTTGTCATTACATCGGACGGCCGACGTGCTCTTTACTGGGGCAAGGGAGAAAGGGAGGTGGGGGGGGGGGGGGGGGCAGGGGGAGAGGGGAGTGAGAGGGGTAGTATACAGGTATTCTTTGGAGTTGAGCAAACACCCCCCCCCCCCCACCACCACCCACCACCTCCCCACCCCTAATTTAGGCCCTGTATTGTCATTTGTTTAAATCGAGGTCGTATGAGATTAGATGATGATCAGTGTACATTTGTGCACAAGAGTGCGCGCGCTTGACTGGAAGAGAGAGAGAGAGAGAGAGAGAGAGAGAGAGAGAGAGAGAGAGAGGTGGGGGGGAGTGGGTGGGGGACGGCTCTGTGTGGTAATCTGAACCTCTTTGACACACACACAAAATATCTCACCGATGACGCCCCTAAGGTGATCCCACCGCTTCCCTCCCCACCATGCTGCATGTCCCGTGACCCGTGACAACCGATAAACCCTGATCAGTCGCGCTCCCCGCATGATCGATCGATCGATCGACAGATCCACGTAACTGGACCAGTCGCTATCCTAACCTCGGGCACACGCCGTTTCCAGTCACGCGCATGGGCGTGACCCCGTGACGACCCGCCAGTCTTCAGACATTCCTGCCCTTCACCACGCTGGCTGGGTCCGCCTTGGATCAATAACTTCATGACCGGGGTTATCTATCACCAGTCACCACCCTTCCCCCCTCCCACCCTCACCCCTCCGCTGACCATTATCTGTTTATCGCAGCCATCCGCGCGACCGTAATAATCAAGTGACCATAATTATTAGGTTGCCGGCCACAGCTTGATTGACACCTCAAGTTCTCTCTCTCCCCCTCTCTCTCTGTGAAGATTTAGTCCCCCCCCCCACCCCAAGCGAAGAAATCTACTTGTGTAGTACCACCCACTTTCAGCGATCAGTGGTAATCAGCGACCAAAACAGAAAAGAACCACTATGAGAAGTAAACTCCAAAGACCCAACGATACAAACCCAACAAGGAACATTTGTACCCTAACAGTGTGTCATCATGATGATGAAAGAACGTCCCATGTTTCACTCTAGCGCAGATACAAACCACCATAGGCACACAGCCCAGACTACAGCCCTTCACTCGCTCGCCCTACTTTAATCAATAGCTCAGGCTCGTGGACACTCGTGCCTGGAGTGTTTCACATTCCTGGTTTTTGTTGGTATAGATAAGCCGTGTGCATTCCACTGTCCCCCCTACCCCTCCCTCCTCTACTCGTATCCCCTAGTCATGATCTCACGCTGCCACGCCAGGCGTCGGTTCTTTTCCTTGTTGCGTAGCGCTGTGTTGACAAAACACAAACTTTCACCACCCCAATACATTATTTATTGCCTTCTTGGAGGAGTTCAATCGTTCTGTCCCATACAGACGCAGGAGAGAGAGAGAGAGAGAGAGAGAGAGAGAGAGAGTTTATAATTATAATCTCTTGTAAATCATCTTTGCGACGTTCCGGCTGTTTGTTTTCCTTGCTATATCTAATTGTGTATCCTTCGCACTGCGTTAAAAGTAAACCACAGTCCTTAGCAACCTTGTGTGAAACACAGTCAACCCGATTCGCTCAGTAGACGCGGCGTTGTGTTGTTTTTCTGAGAGGCTGCTTTTGAGGCCACAGTTCCTTCCTGGCTACAATGGGAATGGCGACAGTGGAATCTGATTAAGCCTGTTATGTTCTGCCGCCTCCCACCTCGCTCCACCTTCCTCTACCTGGCCTTAATCTTTTCTGGATGGTTGACACCATTAGGGCGGGCTCCTCTGATAGGATATGGTCAGTTCAAAAGGTCGCCGCGTTTCGTTTACTTTAACGCAGTACAGAGAGAGAGAGAGAGAGAGAGAGAGAGCATCGGCTAAAGATCTGTAATGTGTTGTACGGCTGCTCGGATGCCGACAGGAATTGGGTGCGTGTGTCTGTGTGGATCTTGCCGTGTGGTCTTCATGATGACGTGAGCCCCTAATAAAGATCTTTAATGTGTGATACGGCTGCTCGGATGCCGACAGGAATTGGATGCGTGTGTCTGTGTGGATCTTGCCGTGTGGTCTTCATATTATGACGTGAGCCAGTCCCTCCCACACCCCGTGCTGACCGCAGTCTGCCTGCTTGTGCTTGTAGGTACCGAGCGGCCAGAGAAGCTGGCGGTCATCATCAACCCCAACAGCGGCAAGAAGCAGGCGGAGAAGGTCTTCTACAAGAAGGTGCAGCCTCTCTTCACCCTCTGCGGCATCGACACCAAAGTGATCGGTAAGTCCACGGCCACAACCGCCTCTGAATTAATTAAGATCCATTTGAAGCTGAAAAACAGTAAACATGATGACACTGAAAAATAACGTTGAAAAAGCCTAATAACAATCAAATTAACAAAATGTTTTCACGAATTCTTTGTTCCGTTTTTCTGCGCATCAGTCCATAATAATTGTCAGCAGTTTCGCACACACTGAGCGGCTTTTTGTCTCTATTTAATTAATGCAAAGACAGCCACAACGCATTAGAACGTCATCGCACACAGCACGGCTACACACTTTAAAAAAGAAGAGGAAAGATCATTTCCACAAAAGCCACAGTGGGTCATATGTGCTGAGGCATGTAGTGACGATG
Source organism: Conus ventricosus (assembly GCA_018398815.1). Taxonomy (NCBI): domain Eukaryota; kingdom Metazoa; phylum Mollusca; class Gastropoda; order Neogastropoda; family Conidae; genus Conus; species Conus ventricosus. The sequence goes on from CM031600.1 coordinate 2,970,239, forward strand.
ATGTCTGGCATGTCAGTGTGGGGTGACGAGGTGCTGATGAGGGGTCTGTCTGGTGTGTTGCAGTGACCAAAGCTCCCAAACAAGCACGGGATGTCCTGCAGACCATCGACCTCAACGATGTGGATGGGTAAGCATCGGCTACCACTTTCTTTTCCATCACACACACACACACACACACGCACAGAGAGAGAGAGAGAGAGAGAGAGAGAGGGAGAGAGAGGGAGAGAGAGAAGTTGGAGTTGTTTATTCAGATTGCCTTGGCCCTTTCTAAAGAGAGAGAGAGAGAGAGAGAGAGAGAGGGGGGTGATTGCAGAGGCAGTCTACTTCTGTCTATATTCCACTTCCATTTTAACATTCGTTTAAAGAAACAATGCTATCCAATCACCACCCCTCTCCAAAACGCATAACCCATACAACCGAGACCAGAACTCTAACCAGAACTCTAACCAACCCCTTTCCTGTGTTCTCCTTACAGAATCATCACAGTGGGAGGGGACGGCCTGTACTGCGACAGAACTCTAACCAACCCCTTTCCTGTGTTCTCCTTACAGAATCATCACAGTGGGAGGGGACGGCCTGTACTGCGAGGTCCTCAACGGCCTCATCCTGCGCACCCAGAAGGACCACCAGGTGGACGTGCACGACCTGCACGCCAAGCAGGTGTCCAGCCGCCTCCCTCTGGGCATCATCCCGGCGGGCACGGGCGACATGGTGGTGCAGTACCTGCACGGCACGCGTGACGTCATGACCGCCGCTGTCCGCGTCATCTTGGGCGCCACCATGCCCACCAACGCCGTGTCCGTCCACCAAGGGGGGCAACTGTCTGCCTACTCCGGCCTGGTGCTGGGTTTCGGCCTGCAGGGCGACATGATGGCCGACTGCGAGCGCTTCCGCTGGATGGGCCACAGCCGATATAATGGTGAGTGTCTGGTGTGTGTGTGTGTGTGTGTGTGTGTGTGTGAAAGAGAGAGAGAGAGAGAGAGAGAGAGAGGAGAGAGAGATCTTGAAAGTTGGCGGAAAACAGTACGGGGCAGCTACAAAAAAAACAACAAAAAAACAAAAAACGAAAAACACCAAATGACGGAGATTTTATTGGAAAAGCTTAAAGAAAGAGAAAAGAATGTATGCGCGCGCCCGTGTGTGTGTGTGTGTGTAAAAAAAACTAAGTTGAAAAAAAAAACCCAGGGTTGAAAGTGTGCGTGCGTATCAACTTAACTCTTTCATTTCCACCGTATATATATGCGACCGTCTTCATGATTATTTGTACGTCAGCCGACACCCCCACTCATGCCCCATCTTTCTGTTTCTGCCCTGACAGTGATCCCAATCGGCACGGTCCTCAGCCGCCGCTCCTTGGACCTGGAGGTGGAGTACCTGAACGAGGACACGCAGCAGGTGACCAAGGTGGGCGACGCCATGTACAGTGTGGACACCTACGTGGTCTCCAAGCAGGAGAAGGGCGAGCAGATCCACCACGTGTTCGGCACGGATTCCATGCACGTGCACATGACCAGCAAGTGCGCCCTGGGCAAGCACGTGCAGCAGCTGACCAAGCTGAAGGAGAACACGGCCGGAGCTGTAAGTATTGGCGCCTTTGTTACTGATTTGAAGAATGCGACTGTGACATAAGAAAACTGTGGAGTTGTTTGTTTGTTTGTACGGGTCTGTTTTATCGTTGAACGTTTGTTTCGTTTTCACCTCCAACGTCTAAGTTTGGCATTTTTCCCATTTTGTTTATTTCATTTCAATCAGTGTTGCTTTTTTTCTGCATGGGAACTCTGGTTGTGCGGAGAAATGGGGATAGCATCAAAAGTGAAGTTGTGGATCCACTGCCCTCCCGCATCTATTGACGTCATTTCTCTTTAAAGATTTCCGTTGTAATCAGCGACCGGATACTTAGTCACTTCCAATGAACCCATTTTAAAGAACAACAAAAAACGATCTTGACGTCATCTCATTTAGAACAGCCGTTCATATTCACCATCCTACTGCAGCCATTGTCAAGAAGCCTCTCAACTTTTGAACTCCCTTTACGAAACGGGTTCATGTAAAATATGACCACAGACACGAGGAACCCAAGCAACAAGCCGGCTGCTTATATGGTCGAGATGTTAGATGTTTGATTGCAAGCCATTGCAGTCTTCGAACTTTGGCACTCTCTCTCTCTCTCTCTCTCTCTCTCTCTCTCTTTCTCTCTCTCTCTCTCTCTCTCTCTCTCTCTCTCTCTCTCTGTGTGCAATATGTACAACACGCTGACTTGGCACGGACGTCGTTAACCCGGGGTGTGTCCTTTCTGTGTGTTCCCACAGTTTGCCTACGACTTCATGACCACGGCCAGGGTCCAGAGCTACACGGTCCGTCTGACCAAGGCGCCCACCGTGCTGCAGGAAGGCAAGAAGGTGCTGAAGGACGCCTACAACATCAACTGCGACGGTGAGATCCTGCGCGTGACGCACCCCGAGTTCCACGTCAGGCTCCACCGCCACGCCGTCCGCGTGTTCGGCGAGACCATCGTCTAGGCCCCGCCCTCCCCCTCCACCCCCCCCCG
>CM031600.1:2977786-3005286 GCA_018398815.1 Conus ventricosus
GTGAATAGCTGAAATCTACAAACACCTGCAATGCTGGTAGCAGACTTGAAATATGTATACACCTGCTATGCTGCTTCGGGTATTGTTGACAACAGCCTCGGAGAACTTTTCGTAAATAAATTCAGAAGCGCCCCAGAGTTCCTCTCTGTGCGACATGCACCTGGAGAATACTAATCATGTGGTACTTCAGGACTTCACCACTCCAATACCACAGGACCGCAGCACCTCTGGTATCTGTGTTTAGCTATTGGCATCAATCAGTGAAGAGTGGAAGCAAACCTGCATAGAATCAGGCAGCACCCTGACCGGGTAAAGCATACATCGCTTATAGCTCAGCCATCCACAGGGGTCACATCGGAACTGCAAACCTGTTAAATTACACCATGTACAAACTGAAATGTGAAGACTACTACAATCCTCAGACAGGCCAAATCCTATAACTAGATAAAAGCGATCTAAAACAGGTCAATCACCAGCCACTTTTCAGTCAGACAAGACGTAAAATAGCAATACCCTTTACAAAATAAACAGCCGCATCAGGTGGAACGTATCTGCATCTGAATATGCAGTAACACGCTCGGTCTGCTGCGGTGTACGTCCCAGCACTCAATACGAAGATATTAACGCCGGCAGGTTTGTCACGCTGTACGCCCCGTGAGGTCCCCTCTCCCTTTAAAAGATCAGAGGTTTCAGACAGTGTGACCGGTATGCAGTCTGCACAACATTGTCTCTTGGACACGGAGAAAAATGTGAAGAATTTTTTCGCGTCTGGACAGACCTAAAAGAGTTCATTGTCAGTCTACTGTCACCAGCGATCTTCAACGTGTCCTTGCAGATTCACTTTCGGATCTTAGACAGCAAAGGACGTACTTTTTAAGTTCTTAGATCGTGGCATTCCGCAAACTGGTCGGCAACCTCATTCCCTCGAATGCCAGCTTGACATGGAATCTAAGTGAAAGCAACATAGTTACCATCGTTTTAAGATAGGCATGCAGTTCATGAAATTCCTGGGCACACGATGGTTGATGAGCCAAATGACGGTGACCTCCAGAGTGACAAAGGGAATCAAAGAACATTCATGTCCTGTGTTGCCTTTGTCTCTGACAGTTGTGTTGCCAATCGTGAAATGCAACAATGCCATACAATCAACGGCTTGGATATTTCACCTGATACCCATTTTGTCAATCTCTGACTCTCACATCCTCGTAGGATACTACGATTGACCTTTCGAGTTTTGTCAACACCAGGAAGTAGAGAAAACTGGTCTTCACACATTCGCTGGTCCATCAATGCAAGCACTGCCAGCTTGAGCCTGACCTGTAGTTTGAGGCTGTTGGTCAAGATGTGCGTATCCCTGCTGGACCGGGGTATGACGGGTGAAAGGTGAGGAGCCGTGGCGTGTAGCATGAAGCCATGTCATTAATCCCTGGTGGACAGGGGTATAACGGGTGAAAGGCGTGTAGCATGAAGCCATGTCATTAATCCCTGGTGGACAGGGGTATAACGGGTGAAAGGCGTGTAGCATGAAGCCATGTCATTAATCCCTGGTGGACCGGGGTATAACGGGTGAAAGGCGTGTAGCATGAAGCCATGTCATTAATCCCTGGTGGACAGGGGTATAACGGGTGAAAGGCGTGTAGCATGAAGCCATGTCATTAATCCCTGGTGGACAGGGGTATAACGGGTGAAAGGCGTGTAGCATGAAGCCATGTCATTAATCCCTGGTGGACCGGGTATAACGGGTGAAAGGCGTGTAGCATGAAGCCATGTCATTAATCCCTGGTGAACCGGGGTATAACGGGTGAAAGGCGTGTAGCATGAAGCCATGTAGTTAATCCCTGGTGGACCGGGGTTTTACGGGTGAAAGGCGTGTAGCATGAAGCCATGTAGTTAATCCCTGGTGGACCGGGGTATAACGGGTGAAAGGCGTGTAGCATGAAGCCATGTAGTTAATCCCTGGTGGACCGGTGTATAACGGGTGAATGGCGTGTAGCATGAAGCCATGTAGTTAATCCCTGGTGGACCGGGGTATAACGGGTGAAAGGCGTGTAGCATGAAGCCATGTAGTTAATCCCTGGTGAACCGGGGTATAACAGGTGAAAGGTGAGGAGCCATGGCGTGTAGCATGAAGCCATGTCATTAATCCCTGGTGGACAGGGGTATAACGGGTGAAAGGTGAGGAGCCGTGGCGTGTAGCAAGAAGCCATGTCATTAATCCCTGGTGGACCGGGGTATAACGGGTGAAAGGCGTTGTAGCATGAAGCCATGTAATTAATCCCTGGTGGACCGGGGTATAACGGGTGAAAGGCGTGTAGCATGAAGCCATGTAATCAATCCCTGGTGGACAGGGGTATGATGGGTGAAAGGTGAGGAGCCGTGGCATGTAGCAAGAAGCCATGTCATTAATCCCTGGTGGACCGGGGTATGACGGGTGAAAGGTGAGGAGCCGTGGCGTGTAGCAAGAAGCCATGTAATCAATCCCTGGTGGACCGGGGTATGACGGGTGAAAGGTGAGGAGCCGTGGCGTGTAGCATGAAGCCATGTAATTAATCCCTGGTGGACCGGGGTATGACGGGTGAAAGGTGAGGAGCCGTGGCGTGTAGCAAGAAGCCATGTAATCAATCCCTGGTGGACCGGGGTATGACGGGTGAAAGGTGAGGAGCCGTGGCGTGTAGCATGAAGCCATGTAATCAATCCCTGGTGGACCGGGGTATGACGGGTGAAAGGTGAGGAGCCGTGGCGTGTAGCATGAAGCCATGTCATCAATCCCTGGTGGACGGGGTATAACGGGTGAAAGGTGAGGAGCCGTGGCGTGTAGCATGAAGCCATGTAGTTAATCCCTGGTGGACCGGGGTATAACAGGTGAAAGGTGAGGAGCCATGGCGTGTAGCATGAAGCCATGTCATCAATCCCTGGTGGACCGGGGTATGACGGGTGAAAGGTGAGGAGCCGTGGCGTGTAGCATGAAGCCATGTCATTAATCCCTGGTGGACCGGGGTATGACGGGTGAAAGGTGAGGAGCCGTGGCGTGTAGCATGAAGCCATGTAATCAATCCCTGGTGGACCGGGGTATGACGGGTGAAAGGTGAGGAGCCGTGGCGTGTAGCATGAAGCCATGTAATCAATCCCTGGTGGACCGGGGTATGACGGGTGAAAGGTGAGGAGCCGTGGCGTGTAGCATGAAGCCATGTAATCAATCCCTGGTGGACCGGGTATGACGGGTGAAAGGTGAGGAGCCGTGGCGTGTAGCATGAAGCCATGTAATCAATCCCTGGTGGACCGGGGTATGACGGGTGAAAGGTGAGGAGCCGTGGCGTGTAGCAGGCACTGTGCAGAGATGAGCTCGGTCTGGTTTGTTGGAGTATGATATGAAGATAATAAAAGAGAGAAGAAACCAATGAGCTGGTGTTGATGTGGAAGAGATGGTGTCCACTCGCTTCCCTTCTTCTTCTACCCGTACAAGCTGTCACTCCCCTTCTCTTGTCACTATACATTATATTAGTGTGTGAAAAAAAAAACAAAAAAAACCTGAAGGCTATAACGACACACAACATTATTTTAACAATATGAAAACAAATTTGAAATGTCAGTGATAATACACCGCCAAAAAACGTAGACAAACGAATCACAAGACAAAACACGACGAGTTTCAACCTTTTAGGTCTTCTTCAGGCAAGATACAAAACACTCAGGACAACGAAAATGAACGTGCAATCACTTATCGTCAGCCAGTTTGCCTACCTTGCGCCGAATGGGCTGAAGAAAAGTGTTGCTCCTTCATTTTCGTTGTCCTGAGTGTTGTGTACCTTGCCTGAAGAAGACCTAAAAGGTTGAAACTCGTCGTGTTATGTCTTGTGATTTGTTTGTCTACGTGTTTTGCAGTGCATTATCACTGACATTTCAAATGTGTTTAGATTTGTGCCTGGAGTCGCCTCACTTTGCAACTAGATATGAAAACATTTCAACAAATTTCCCATTCTTCAACTCATCTTTCCATTGCTAGATGTGTGCTCTTTGTACGCTTGACGGGTTGTAAAATACCCTTGTGGTACCTCTACATATCCTGTCCTTACAGTTGCAGTGGAACACTGTAAATCTAAAGGCTGAAAGCATTAATTATGAGTAGTAGTGGTAGCTGAAATAGTTATAGTAGTAATGCCAGCAGTAGCAACAGCAACAGCAGCAGCACTAGTAGTATCTGTTTTTATGGTAGTAGTTGTGGTAGTAGGCTAACAGAAGAAGTGGTGTCGGTGGTCAGTTGTAGTTGTGGTAGCAGGCTAACAGAAGAAGTGGTGTCAGTGGTCAGTTGTAGTTGTGGCAGTAGGCTAACAGAAGAAGTGGTGTTGGTGGTCAGTTGTCGTTGTGGTAGTAGGCTAACAGAAGAAGTGGTGTCGGTGGTCAGTTGTCGTTGTGGTGGTAGGCTAACAGAAGAAGTGGTGTCAGTGGTCAGTTGTAGTTGTGGTAGCAGGCTAACAGAAGAAGTGGTGTCAGTGGTCAGTTGTAGTTGTGGTAGCAGTGGAAGTAGTGACAGAAGAAGTAGTGTCAGTGGTCAGTTGTAGTTGTGGCAGTAGGCTAACAGAAGAAGTGGTGCCAGTGGTCAGTTGTAGTTGTGGTAGCAGTGGAAGTAGTGACAGAAGAAGTAGTGTCAGTGGTCAGTTGTCGTTGTGGCAGTAGGCTAACAGAAGAAGTGGTGTCGGTGGTCAGTTGTCGTTCTGGTAGTAGGCTAACAGAAGAAGTGGTGTCAGTGGTCAGTTGTCGTTGTGGTAGTAGGCTAACAGAAGAAGTGGTGTCGGTGGTCAGTTGTCGTTGTGGCAGTAGGCTAACAGAAGAAGTGGTGTCGGTGGTCAGTTGTCGTTGTGGCAGTAGGCTAACAGAAGAAGTGGTGTCGGTGGTCAGTTGTCGTTGTGGCAGTAGGCTAACAGAAGAAGTGGTGTCAGTGGTCAGTTGTCGTTGTGGCAGTAGGCTAACAGAAGAAGTGGTGTCAGTGGTCAGTTGTAGTTGTGGCAGTAGGCTAACAGAAGAAGTGGTGTCGGTGGTCAGTTGTCGTTGTGGCAGTAGGCTAACAGAAGAAGTGGTGTCGGTGGTCAGTTGTCGTTTTATTTCACGTCCTCTCCCTCACGTGCTTTGTCATTAAAGAAAGAATCGTAGACAGGTAAACTGATCAACACTTGTATTGTTCATTGTAGACAGGTAAACTGATCAACATTGTATTGTTCATTGTAGACAGGTAAACTGATCAACACTTGTATTGTTCAGAATGGATTCTGACGGAAATAGAACGCTGCATTTTCTCTTTATCTTTGTATTCTGATTTCGTCTAATTAATTCAGACAAGAACTGTGGGACGGACGAAGCGATCTCTCTCTCTCTCTCTCTCTCTCTCTCTCTCTCTGAGATTCGGATTATCCGAATATCTCTCTCTCTCTCTCTCTCTCTCTCTCTCTCTCTCCCCAATCGCACAAACACGTGCCTTCCTGAATATCGGCCACGCGGGAAAACGATTGGTCAGCTTCCTGCGGTAATGATGACATACTCCGTTCCACAGTTCCCAAACCCGACACAAAGAACCGGATACAAGTGGAAACAACAACAAGCCGGCATCCAACCGGAGTGCAGCCCGTGGATGACCCCAGTCAAGAAGAGCTGCCGCGCAGACAGTGGGAGAGTCCGTGTCGTGGTGTCAGAGCCTCAGGCCCTCCAGCTGGGAAAATGGCTGCTAATTGTGTAGGCCGACCATGCTGACAACCACGGGCCTCGGAGTTCCGGTAACCTTGGTGTGATCCACTCGCACCAATGATAACGCCGGTTTCGGTGCTGTCAAACGGACTGGGGGATCCCCCCGTGCTGACCCACGCGACAATTAGGTAACCTGATAACACGGTGGACAGGAAGCAGTTTGAAAGAGAGATGAAAGCGCTACGGCGCTAGTGCAGGCAATAAATCATGGTGGTGGTTGCGGATTTATGGCAGGCAATAAATCATGGTGGTGGTTGCGGATTTATGGCAGGCAAAGAAGCCGGGAAGTTATCGACCACAGGTCTCCCACGCCCCGGATTCTCCGGGGAGACAGTCAGCCCTTCTTTTATGCTTCTTTCATCGCTGATGTCGGTGCCTCAGTAGACGTACAAGTTTCAACTTATACAACTGGATACCATGGTTTGGGACGTGTCTCGGTTGGGCAATTTACAACCTGAACCGAACTGAACTGAATTGTTGAGGCAATATTGCCGTGTGTTTCGATTCTCTCAAGTGATAGTTTTCTTGCCTCCTTGGGTTTTCATACCTACGAGATGAAGTCGAGTACAGTTATGCCATCTGTATAACCGCGTGCCTGTACGAACGCCAGGGTTAGGAGAACAAGTTGTTCCCTTGAAGCCCAGTATCAACAACAGGCATGCTGTGCTAAAAAGGGTATGTTTGTCCTTCGTACTAAACGGCGTGCAGGAGCCTGCCAATAGGAAACACTGCAGAAATTGTTTCGATCGTGTTGTCATATCACTTGGAGTGCTTCTCCCACTGTCTTTTCTTTGTCTGTCTGCACTCTTCTGTTTCAAAGACTCGGCCAACCATTCTCCCAGTCCGTCCTCCAGTATCTTCCACACTTCCTCTGCTGATTACATGATCTTCCTTTCGCTGGCGAAAGACCATCGCAAATCATTTGCTTCTGACAGGTTTTAATGCGACACGTGCTTTAACGCTGAACATAAGGAATGAAACCACGGCAATACCCGGGAAATGATTAGAATGAATGTGCTTCAGCAGTCATGTTAAACCACGGCAATACCCGGGAAATGATTAGAATGAATGTGCTTCAGCAGTCATGTTAAACCACGGCAATACCCGGAAATGATTAGAATGAATGTGCTTCAGCAGTCATGTTAAACCCCAAGGAACATTCTCAAGGTGAACGAAGGTCGTAATATAACGACAGATTCGAACCGAAGTCTGACAGAGAACAACTGCACAAGAGCCCGTTTTCATTTTGCATGTGTGTTCACGACGAACATTGGCAACTTTATCACGCAATCAAATGCGATTGAAGTCCCATCCTTTAATTGTCGTTTTCACTGCGACCGGCTGGTCTATTGGCAACTTTATCACGCAATCGAATGCGATTGAAGCCCCATCCTTTAATTGTCGTTTTCACTGCGACCGGCTGGTCTATTGGCAACTTTATCACGCAATCGAATGCGATTGAAGCCCCATCCTTAGTCAGTCAGCTGACGCTGTAATAAAAGTGCTTTTCCAGTGCCTATGGGCATTCCCCTGACGTCATGCATTTTTCTTGAATTTTCATTCGTTACTATTTCTATCAACGGACTCAAATAGAGTTTGCGTAGAAAGCCTTATATGTCTGTAGTCCTAAAATAATATGTAAATGACCACACGTGAGGGTAAAGCCCATTTATTCTCATCACTGACTGGATGACCAGCCAGCACTTCGTCTCGCTTGCAAAGATGGCGGCGCAAACTTCGACAAGCCCAGCGACCAAATCAACGTATTTACACAGCTGAGCAGGCTCTGCTGATGATTTTTGACAAAGACAATAATCTTTTATTCAACGACTCACTCGAGCATGAAGGTGAGATGATGATAGTGGTGGAATTGCCGACCATATTCGTCAGTTATTGAGTAGGGCTCTGTGACCTCAGTGTGTGTTCAGCTGACAGCGTCGAACGAGCCAGGCTAGTGTGTACTGTGCACTGCGTGCTGGTGTCCAGTGATGTGAAAATCAGCGCGAGAGGGGAGCGTGGCATGCTCGTGGCGTGACACACGGTGCAGACGGAAAGGAAGGGGAAGATGAGGGGTGAAAGAGAGGGTTGAAGTCGAGCAAGGGGGTGTGGTGGGGAGAGGGGGGGCGTGGTCGTGGACTGGTCAGTCTGCATCGAGTGTGAGCGTCTTGATAGACTTCCAAACTGTTTTACTTTCATTTACAGGTGTAGTGTAACAATACAAACTTTATTTTCAACTTTTTTTGCTGTGTGTTCTTGTTTGGATGTGGTAAATACATATGTTTTTGATCGTGTAAAAAAATCTATCCAAATCTAAAAGCCTAAATACTTTTTTATTATCAAAATTAAAACAAAAGAAGCCCAGATTCAAAATCTTCATTCAATTTCCTTCAAAAATGATATGGATTTCATTTTTCTATCTTTTGTAGTTTCTGAGCTAGAATTTTTTGTTAATTATCATGAGATTTCCCAGGCACCTGGGAACACCTTTGTTTGTACTATTGTGAGGCACTGAACGGGTTGTCGTTTTCACTGCGACCGGCTGGTCTATTGGCAACTTTATCACGCAATCGAATGCGATTGAAGCCCCATCCTTTAATTGTCGTTTTCACTGCGACCGGCTGGGCTATAAGCAACCTTACCTTACCTTACCTTACCTTACCTTACCCTACCTTAAATGACAAAAAAGTAATAACAATCTGATATATTTCTGAGAAAATGTAGTAGTAGTAGTAGTAGTAGTAGTAGTAGTAGTGTGTGTGTGTGTGTGTGTGTGTGTGTGTGTGTGTGTGTCCGCGTTCATACAAAGTTACATATTGCAAGAAAAATATGACTCGACAGTGGGAAAGACTACAACTTTGGATTCTCTCTTGAGGGCACATAAGACCGTATGGCGAAAGCTTGGCTGTGTCTGGAGTGGCACTGTCTTCATCTGTCCGTGGGCAGGGGTGGTTGGGTCTGTGGGGTGTGCTCGGCAGCTGGAGGGTGGTGTTTTTCGCCGGTGGGCTCTGCAGTCATGAAATACGGGCTGGTACACCCATGGGGATGCTACTTTAAGGCTGTTATGAGCTGCGTCCTGTAGTCTGATTTACCTCTGTTCAGGAGCAGTTATGTCCCTTGATATCTTAATGGAGTGTCCTGCGCGTGCCTGTACCCATCGTCAACACAGCGCAGGCCTCCAAGGGCGGTACAGGACTGCTCTAAAGGCAGGTGAAGACAGTGCTTCTCTGGGTCCTCCCCAGCACCTTCGGGTGTTTCTTTTTCTTCTTTGCCTTAACTAGGCTGACCCCGGAGAAAGGTCCAGTGACGGTGAGGAAAGACCCACTGACCACAGGGAAAGTCCTGTTGACAGTGGGAAAGACTACAACTTTGGATTCTCTCTTGAGGGCACATAAGACCGTATGGCGAAAGCTTGGCTGTGTCTGGAGTGGCACTGTCTTCATCTGTCCGTGGGCAGGGGTGGTTGGGTCTGTGGGGTGTGCTCGGCAGCTGGAGGGTGGTGTTTTTCGCCGGTGGGCTCTGCAGTCATGAAATACGGGCTGCACTGGTACACCCATGGGGATGCTACTTTAAGGCTGTTATGAGCTGCGTCCTGTAGTCTGATTTACCTCTGTTCAGGAGCAGTTATGTCCCTTGATATCTTAATGGAGTGTCCTGCGCGTGCCTGTACCCATCGTCAACACAGCGCAGGCCTCCAAGGGCGGTACAGGACTGCTCTAAAGGCAGGTGAAGACAGTGCTTCTCTGGGTCCTCCCCAGCACCTTCGGGTGTTTCTTTTTCTTCTTTGCCTTAACTAGGCTGACCCTGGAGAAAGGTCCAGTGACGGTGAGGAAAGACCCACTGACCACAGGGAAAGTCCTGTTGACAGTGGGAAAGACTACAACTTTGGATTCTCTCTTGAGGGCACATAAGACCGTATGGCGAAAGCTTGGCTGTGTCTGGAGTGGCACTGTCTTCATCTGTCCGTGGGCAGGGGTGGTTGGGTCTGTGGGGTGTGCTCGGCAGCTGGAGGGTGGTGTTTTTCGCCGGTGGGCTCTGCAGTCATGAAATACGGGCTGGTACACCCATGGGGATGCTACTTTAAGGCTGTTATGAGCTGCATCCTGTAGTCTGATTTACCTCTGTTCAGGAGCAGTTATGTCCCTTGATACCTTAATGGAGTGTCCTGCGCGTGCCTGTACCCATCGTCAACACAGCGCAGGCCTCCAAGGGTGGTACAGGACTGCTCTAAAGGCAGGTGAAGACAGTGCTTCTCTGGGTCCTCCCCAGCACCTTCGGGTGTTTCTTTTTCTTCATATGACTCGACATTTTTCGAAAAACTTCGAGTTTCGTCGATTGTTATATGGTGTTAAGTGATTCCAAATACTCTACTTTGCGTTCAACTCTCCGCGTGTGCGAACGCGCTAGAATACACACGCTCGCGCGCGCGCACGTGTGTGTGTTGTCTGAGAGAGAGAGTATGTGTTTGACTTTGTGTATGTGTGTGTGTGTGTGTGTGTGTGTGTGTGTGTGTGTGTGTGTGTGTGTGTGTGTGAGAAAGAGAGTGTGTGTGTGTGTTTGACTCTGTGTGTGTGTGTGTGTGTGTGTGATATCAATTTTATATAACCTCGAGTAAGTAACAAAAAAGAAAAAAAATAATATGAATACCGCGCACACGAAAAGAGAAATGAAGGGAGGGTGGGGGGGGGGGGTAAAATGGGAAGGGCGGGGAGGGAAGACAGGGACGGAGGATGGAGAGGGGTGTCTTTACAATCTACTCAGCAGAAGCGTGGAGGGGTGTTGAACACCATACGATCCCGACCTCCCGATTTCAATGCACCACAGCGGGAGGTCCGTGGAGAGTGAAGGATGGCCCGAGGAGTTGAAAAACAGCCAGGCAGAATACTCAGCGTTTGAATAGAACCGCCAAGGAGGACAGAGAGAAAACGAGAGGGGAGGAAAGAGGGAGGGGAGGGGGGGGGGGGGGGGGGGGAGAAGGAGAGAAATGGGAGAGAGAACACAGGTGGGACGTGAAGAAACAGGTGTGGGATTCCGTGCAGTGATCGTAAAGAGCTAAACAGGGAATTTTCTTTTCACCCTCATCGGTAGAGTATTTCCAGCTGATTTGGGGCCTGATCTGTCATGGTCTGGATACTGTCGACTAGGGGAGGAAAATGTAGCACATCGTCCACAGTGAGCGACTTTTAGAATGACAAGCCTGCATTGGGACAGACCGTGTTCGTTCCTGGTTTAAAAGCGGATAGGGTGGAGGTGGTTCTTATGTTCAAAGGAAAGGACTACGGTTTAAGGTTATCAATTTGGATGAACTCTCTCTCTCTCTCTCTCTCTCTCTCTCTTCTGTGTCTGTCTGTCTGTCTGTCTCTCTCTCTCTCTCTCTCTCTCTCTCTCTCTCTCTCTCTCTCCCTCTCTCTCTCTCTCTCTCAGTAAAAAACGCATCAGATCTGATTTGAATTCACTTATCCCTCAAGTCTTCTGGCAAAGGTAAGGGCCGCAACTGCGTTCTGCCACCGATTGTGATCTGGGCCATTCCTCCAGGTGGGCGCACGTCGTTCACCTGACTGCCCCCGTCTCTCCATTTCCACAGACCGTGTCCATGTCCGCCTCGGTCGGCCCACTCTTCTTCTTCCTTGGAGGTTCCAGTCCGGTGCTTGTCTTGTCACGTCGTTCTCGCTGTCCACAACGTGGCTCAGCAATGGCTGTAGCAGTTTGGTTGATGTCATGTTGGACTGGAAGTCCTCGGGTGATAAGCCAGCAAGACACCGCAGCTTCACCGCTCTTCATGTAGTCCATGGTCTTGATGACCTCAGCCTTTGTTGGGAGGCGGTGAGGGAGGACGGGCAGCGAGGGAAGGATGTGTGTGTCAATGCTCATGTTTCGCACTTCCTCCGCTAGAAGTAGGAGTAGATCTAACCCAGCGGACGTGGGGATGGGGTTTGGGGGGGGGGGGGGGGTGCTCTGTTTAAGATTTCCTGCCTACCTGCATTTGTGCTCTGTCTCTCGATGACTTCTTCCACTCTGTCTTTTAGTACGCGTTTTGGTATTCTGTATATTTACTTGACAGCGTCCGTATGATGTTGTAAACACGCCACGTCTTTCCTCCCAACTGTTGTTTCCTCCTCCCCTGTCAGCTCATGCGTGAAGTGTCGCTTATCTTTCCTTTCACTGGTCTTGACCCGGCGGCTGGTTCCTCACTACTGTTTCTGACCATTCTGCTTTCTACTGCAGAGTTTTAACTGCTTCTGACCGTTCTGCTTTCTATTGCAGAGTTTGAACTGCTTCAGTTGCTGGTTCCTCACTACTGTTTCTGACCATTCTGCTTTCTACTGCAGAGTTTGAACTGTTTCTGACCGTTCTGCTTTCTGCTGCAGAGTTTGAACTGTTTCTGACCGTTCTGCTTTCTGCTGCAGAGTTTGAACTGTTTCTGACCGTTCTGCTTTCTGCTGCAGAGTTTGAACTGTTTCTGACCGTTCTGCTTTCTGCTGCAGAGTTTGAACTGTTTCTGACCGTTCTGCTTTCTGCTGCAGAGTTTGAACTGTTTCTGACCGTTCTGCTTTCTGCTGCAGAGTTTGAACTGCTTCAGTTGCTGGTTCAGTGCTTCTCTTTGGGTGATCGGGCATTAGTATTTGGCGTCATCCATTCTTTGCGTTCATTTTCTCTCTGGCAGAGACCTTCTGAACAGATGGTCTTTTAGGACTGTTTGAAATTAGACATAACATAGCGCTATAAGACCTTCCTTCTTTCGCCGCACTAGTCAAAACCTAACGCTATAAGACAGTAACCTTCCTTCTTTCGCCGCACTAGTCAATACCTAGCGCTATAAGACAGTAACCTTCCTTCTTTCGCCGCACTAGTCAATACCTAGCGCTATAAGACAGTAACCTTCCTTCGCCGCACTAGTCAATACCTAGCGCTATAAGACAGTAACCTTCCTTCTTTCGCCGCACTAGTCAATACATAGCTCTATAGGATGATAACCTTTCTTATTTCGCCGCGCTAGTCAATTCCTAGCGCAATAAGATAGTAGTAACCTTCCTTTCTCTCGAACAGAGCCCTGCAGACATGAGTCTTAGTGACACACGTTCCCATTGGCTGAGTACTTTACTCATGTCTGGTGACACACGTTCCCATTGGCTGAGTACGTTACTCATGTCTGGTGACACACGTTCCATTCACTGAGTACTTTACTCATGTCTGGTGACACACGTTCCATTCGCTGAGTACTTTACTCATGTCTGGTGACACACGTTCCCATTGGCCGAGTACTTTACTCATGTCTGGTGACACACGTTCCATTCACTGAGTACTTTACTCATGTCTGGTGACACACGTTCCCATTCGTTGAGTACTTTACTCATGTCTGGTGACACACGTTCCCATTGGCTGAGTACTTTACTGATGTCTGGTGACACACGTTCCATTCACTGAGTACTTTACTCATGTCTGGTGACACACGTTCCATTCGCTGAGTACTTTACGCATGTCTGGTGACACACGTTCCCATTGGCTGAGTACTTTACTCATGTCTGGTGACACACGTTCCCATTCGCTGAGTACTTTACTCATGTCTGGTGACACACGTTCCATTCACTGAGTACTTTACTCATGTCTGGTGACACACGTTCCATTCACTGAGTACTTTACTCATGTCTGGTGACACACGTTCCATTCACTGAGTACTTTACTGATGTCTGGTGACACACGTTTCCACTGGCTGAGTACTTTACTCATGTCTGGTGACACACGTTCCATTCGCTGAGTACTTTACTCATGTCTGGTGACACACGTTCCCATTGGCTGAGTACTTTACTGATGTCTGGTGACACACGTTCCCATTGGCTGAGTACTTTACTCATGTCTGGTGACACACGTTCCATTCACTGAGTACTTTACTCATGTCTGGTGACACACGTTCCATTCGCTGAGTACTTTACTGATGTCTGGTGACACACGTTCCCATTGGCTGAGTACTTTACTCATGTCTGGTGACACACGTTCCCATTGGCTGAGTACTTTACTCATGTCTGGTGACACACGTTCCATTCACTGAGTACTTTACTCATGTCTGGTGACACACGTTCCATTCGCTGAGTACTTTACTCATGTATGGTGACACACGTTCCCATTCGCTGAGTACTTTACTCATGTCTGGTGACACACGTTTCCACTGGCTGAGTACTTTACTCATGTCTGGTGACACACGTTCCCATTGGCTGAGTACTTTACTCATGTCTGGTGACACACGTTCCCACTGGCTGAGTACTTTACTCATGTCTGGTGACACACGTTCCCATTGGCTGAGTACTTTACTCATGTCTGGTGACACACGTTCCCATTGGCTGAGTACTTTACTGATGTCTGGTGACACACGTTCCCATTGGCTGAGTACTTTACTGATGTCTGGTGACACACGTTCCCACTGGCTGAGTACTTTACTCATGTCTGGTGACACACGTTCCCATTGGCTGAGTACTTTACTCATGTCTGCTGACACACGTTCCATTCACTGAATACTTTACTCATGTCTGGTGACACACGTTCCCATTGGCTGAGTACTTTACTCATGTCTGGTGACACACGTTCCATTCACTGAGTAGGTTACTCATGTCTGGAGACACACGTTCCATTCACTGAGTACTTTACTGATGTCTGGTGACACACGTTCCATTCGCTGAGTACTTTACTCATGTCTGGTGACACACGTTCCCATTGGCCGAGTACTTTACTCATGTCTGGTGACACACGTTCCCATTGGCTGAGTACTTTACTGATGTCTGGTGACACACGTTCCCATTGGCTGAGTACTTTACTCATGTCTGGTGACACACGTTCCCATTGGCTGAGTACTTTACTCATGTCTGGTGACACACGTTCCCATTGGCTGAGTACTTTACTCATGTCTGGTGACACACGTTCCCATTCGCTGAGTACTTTACTGATGTCTGGTGACACACGTTCCCACTGGCTGAGTACTTTACTCATGTCTGGTGACACACGTTCCCATTGGCTGAGTACTTTACTCATGTCTGTTGACACACGTTCCCATTCGCTGAGTACTTTACTGATGTCTGGTGACACACGTTCCCATTGGCTGAGTACTTTACTCATGTCTGGTGACACACGTTCCCATTGGCTGAGTACTTTACTCATGTCTGGTGACACACGTTCCCATTCGCTGAGTACTTTACTCATGTCTGGTGACACACGTTCCCATTCGCTGAGTACTTTACTCATGTCTGGTGACACACGTTCCCATTGGCTGAGTACTTTACTCATGTCTGGTGACACACGTTCCATTCGCTGAGTACTTTACTCATGTCTGGTGACACACGTTCCCACTGGCTGAGTACTTTACTCATGTCTGGTGACACACGTTCCCACTGGCTGAGTACTTTACTCATGTCTGGTGACACACGTTCCCATTGGCTGAGTACTTTACTCATGTCTGGTGACACACGTTCCCATTGGCTGAGTACTTTACTCATGTCTGGTGACACAAATAGTATTACTCCTTGAAAGTGGTCGTGATTCAGTTCACCATTACGAGAGTGGGCAGCGGCCTCTCCTGTTGACCATCGACTACGGCCTGTTTCACATATTCCTAGTGTGCTGATCTTACATCTCGTCATCTCCCTTGCGACTTAAAACTTAAGAATATCTGATCTGTCGGCGGGCCGGCCTCCGGAAACATCATTAACATAAATATTACCTAGTAACAAGGGGTAGGTCATAATTTAAGAATAGTATACATTCGGAAAAAAAAGAAGAAACGAAACGAAGCATGTGCGCAAGCGCACGGGCTCAAACGCACACACACACACACACACACACACACACACACACACACACACACACACACACACACACACCACACACACACACACACACACACACACACACACACACACACACACACACACACACGTGAAACTCTCACACACACATACGCGCACGTGAACGCGCGCCAAAGCACACACACAAACACACACACAACACAACACACATACGCATACACATATACACACACATACACACAACGCGCCTTCATCAGCTCGCGCCACGGCCACCTCCGAAGGACGGTCTTTCCGATCCCGGCCATCACTGAGTGACGTGGCAGCGGTGTCTGTTGCTTCTTTTGTTTCACAAGATGTGTAGCTAGCTTCTCGACCAGTCTTCCTCCCGTGTCATTCTGACTTGGGATCGGGCAATGGCAGAGTTGTCAAGTCTGGCAGATGATGCTGAGTGTGTGATTGGATCAAGGCGAGGTGGTGTTTGGAGTCTTGTGTTGTTTTCCATCTTTATCAATGAACTCGCCGTGAAAGTCACCAGTAATTGTCCCTACGAGAAAATTTCCTGTTGATATGCCAGAAAGGTAGATTTAGGGCAGAGGCAGATTAAGAGGCGGTGGGTTCAGTGGGACGATGTCTCTAATGATGATGGTATCCACTGATCTTTTTGCAGTCTGATAGTTCCACGCAAGACCGGCCAAAATAATAACCAGTGATTAGACTGGTCTTGACACCACTGACGACCATTTCTCCTGACAATGCCTGCACATGAAACATGCTGTCAACAAAGACACAACAAGCTGACAGCAATTGACGTTTCGAAGCTGCTTTGTTGAAAGTGATGTCATACGATACTATGACCAGCGAGGCATTGTCACGCGTCTACCCGCTGCGCTAATCCCTGGCACCTCCTGTTGATTCCATGAGACTGGTGTCGCTAATCCCTGGCACCTCCTGGTGATTCCATGAGACTGGTGTCGCTAATCCCTGGCACCTCCTGTTGATTCCATGAGATTGGTGTCGCTAATCCCTGGCACCTCCTGTTGATTCCATGAGACTGGTGTCGCTAATCCCTGGCACCTCCTGTTGATTCCATGAGACTGGTGTCGCTAATCCCTGGCACCTCCTGTTGATTCCATGAGACTGGTGTCGCTAATCCCTGGCACCTCCTGTTGATTCCATGAGACTGGTGTCACTAATCCACAGCTTCATACAGCACGTTTGTTCTGGAATGTAACATTGGTCACGTGCCACTGAAGAGTGATGAAGCCTAACGGCTGTTTACAGGTCTGAAGACAGCAGCGGAGAGGCATAGCTGCCCAAGCGCCTGTCAAGACACCATTAACATCCATACTGGTATGGGAATAACGATGATAAAGAGAACCTGTAGATTCAGTCTGCGTTTGTTAGTCGACATTTGGCAGCTGTCGCTTTGTTGGTGTCTTTGTCAAATATCATCTGGCGATGAAAAGACGTTAAATAAACCACTGAACTGAACTGAACTGGTGTCTTTCCTTGCGTCCATCGGCTAAGTCGTCTGCTAAAATATCCAGACGACTCCGACTTCAGAGAGGAGAGAGAGAGAGAGAGAGAGAGAGAGAGAGAGAGAGAGAGAGAGAGAGAGAGAGAGAGAGAGAGAGAACGAACGAACGAACGAATTTTATTTTAAGAGGGTAGTGGATTAAGCATGAATACTTTTTTTACATCCAGCCCTCTGGGGGGGGGGGGGGGGGGGGGGGGGGGGGGGGGGGGGGGGGGGCGGGGGAATCGATATATAGTAAAAAGCAAATCAGAAAAAAAATGCAACAATTCCTTGCACGGGAACCTTTGACAAAAAAGACGATAGAAGAAAAAGAAACCAGTGAATACCACCACCACCACCACCACCACCACCACCACCAACAACAACGAGAAAAAAATGATCAGGGCAATAGGGGGGAGTGTGAATGGAGAGAGAGAGAGAGAGAGAGAGAGAGGAGAGAGAGAGAGAGAGAGAGAGAGAGAGAGAGAGAGAGAGAGAGAGAGACCGACCGACTGACCGACCGACCGACCGACCGACTGGCGAAAGAAAGGCAGAGATAAAGGAAGAGAAAGACAATGAAGCAGATATAGATAATCACCTACGAAAAACTTTGAAAAGAGAGAGAGAGAGAGAGAGAGAGAGAGAGGGGGGGGGGGAGGGGGCACGAGGGCGTGAGTTCGTGTCCTGGCATGCTCTCGTATTGGGTAATTTTTCTCGGTAAGGAAACTTCAACCGTGCTCATTTCCTTTTAACAACAGCTTCCTAGTCATTTCCTCGAAACCCCCCTCCCCCCACCCCTCTCTCTGTCTCTGTCTCTCGTTTCACTCGTTCATCCCACACACGCAAACGATTTGCACAGATCAGGGATCCGTTCAAGTCGTGAAAATGTTGAAAATGAACACAATAAAATACAGCAAAGTTACCTACAAGCTATCAGTGGTGCCGAACAAAACAACCCTTCCCCCCATCCCCCCCCCCCCCACACACACACACACACACAAGGCATCGCCGCAGGGTGACGACAACGGACCGGCCTGATGGGCTATGTACCTGGGAGTCCCAGCACCTGGGAGTCTCCATACCTGTGTTCTGCCGAAGGGCCGATCGAGTCAAAGATCAAGGAGATCCAAATCGAAGTCACCATGATCCTGACCACGGTTAAAAGTCCCAGTGACCCAAATCGGGTCATGGTCACCTAGGTCACGGTAAAAGGTCAAGGAAACAGGAATTTGGTTAGACTGACTCCGAGTGGGGTGTGTGTGTACGGGGGTGGGGGGGTGGGGGGCGGTACCAAAGTTCGTGCTGGCCCACACTGGGCTGGGCTGAGTCTGATGAACATCAGAGATCGACCCACTTGGCATTGGGAACACGTTTTAGGGACAATTATATGAACATAATACACAGTTTACTCCCCGGTGGGTCAACATCACTTCGTGCACGCCGTGTCCGAATCACCCTGATGTGGATAAACATGAAACTAATCAGAAGGGAAATCGACAGCCAAGAGCGGACTTCCACGTTGTAGACAGTCGACAATTTCGTCGAAAACACCGCTTTTTACCTTTTTTAGTCAATGGGTTGCCTTTTCAACAGAAAAATCGTTTCTTTCCTTTTTCTTTCCAAGAGGAATATGGTCTTTTCAGCGACAAGATTTTCACACCCCCCGCCCCCTCCTTCACCATTTTCCGCGTTCTTTACTGTCGTTAAAACAAACAAATGACTAAATGAACAACAACAACAACAACAAGGAGAGTGGGGTGGGGTGGGGTGGGGGGTGGGAGTAGGGGGGGGGGGGTATTTACGGACAAAATCGGAATTCCTTGGCTAAAAGGAGTCAACCGTCAAATCACCCTGAAAATGTTCTCTTCCCGTAACAAACTTAAACTGACGTCAAAAGACAAAAGGAACAAAGAAAACAAACAAACAAAAAAAACCCAAACACCCTGACTTTACGTTGCGACATTTATCAACAAACACCCTGACTTTACGTTGCGACATTTATCAACAAACACCCTGACTTTACGTTGCGACATTTATCAACAAACACCCTGACTTTACGTTGCGACATTTATCAACAAACACCCTGACTTTACGTTGCGACATTTATCAACAAACACCCTGACTTTACGTTGCGACATTTATCAACAAACACCCTGACTTTACGTTGCGACATTTATCAACAAACACCCTGACTTTACGTTGCGACATTTATCAACAAACACCCTGACTTTACGTTGCGACATTTATCAACAAACACCCTGACTTTACGTTGCGACATTTATCAACAAACACCCTGACTTTACGTTGCGACATTTATCAACAAACACCCTGACTTTACGTTGCGACATTTATCAACAAACACCCTGACTTTACGTTGCGACATTTATCAGTGTAACTTTTCCATTCGTCTATCCCGGACACTTCAATCCTGATGTGGTCTCCGCTGTCGGCTGGGCTGAAGACGACACGATTTGACGGAACACACAGCACAAGCTTCAGAAGGCCGCCAGCCCTGGTGCTGAAACGGCCTTATAATTCAGTCAACGCAACCCCCCCCCCCCTCCAACGCCCACCCCTATGTTGTGTACACAATTGTTTTGTTGTTTCATGCACTTATTCATATAAACGAAAACTGTTTCAAACACTAAAATACTTAAGTTCACATGAGAATGTCCATCGGTAACAGAACACAAAGATTTGCATGGTGAATGAGTTGATAAAGCAAAAAACGAAAAGAAAAAAAAAGTGATGGAAAATAGGAGGAAGGAGGATCTACAAAAAAAAGAAGAAGAAAAAAAGAAGAAAAGACTGGAGAAAATGTGAAAAAAAACCGGTTGGATAAAAGAAAGAAAAAAACACCGAACATACAGAAAGATCCTTTGCTCAAATGCTTTAAAAAGAAAATACTAACCAGCCTATTATATCATGTATTCCTGTAAACGCACAAAGAGGAAGGTCGTTTGCCCAAAAGATCGTTTTAAGCGGATGTCCCGGTTCGCGCGAAGGCTCTACAGCCTTTTATATTCTTTCTTCTTTTTTTCCCCCTTTTTTTCTTTTCTGTTCCCTGTATCATTATTTCATGTATTTTTTTTTGGTGGTCATTTATGTAATGGGAAATCCCACGGTGCGGACATTTTCCTCCACGGGAACGATGCCTTTCAAAGTGTCCGCGAAGCGTGAACTGGGCTGGGGTTACAAGTTGCAAGGACTCACCGTGGGCGCCATAAAACGTTTTCCTTTCTCAGAAAAAACCCATTGAAAGACAGATCGCGTTTCAACAGGCATGCACACGCCGAGGTTCTCTTTCCCCGGTTCATATAGCAGGAAGTGTGTGTGTGTCTGGTGTGTGGAAGGAAGGAATTCTGTTTTAACGTCTCGCAACAACATATAGGTGATTGCAGACGTCTAAAAAACATATTGTTTACAATGTCGACTATATCAAAAAAGAAAAGAGGACGACGTGGTTTACTTACATGGAACCAAAATAAATAGATCGATAATGCAGACAGTAACAATGAAAAAATAGATATAAACAATACAAAATAATTCTAACTTACGATTATGATTAAAAAGTTACTTAATGACTTTCACCAAAAGTGTTCGACCACGAACTGACACCGGTCGCCTCAGTGACAATTGTGGAAGTGTGGGCCCGTCCCAGTGCCAGGTGGCAGTGACCGTGAAGTGCGTGAATCCTGCCGGAATTTTGCTTACACCAGTTTACTCTTGGAGGGGGGAGGGAGGAGAGTGTCAAGCTCAGTCGGAATAGTGAGGTTTTACGTGTGTAAACAACGCTCGGGAAACTGGAGTTCTTCGATGTTATGGGGAATTCCGTAATGTGAGTGCTGTCTTGGTGAGTTTTCCCGAGGTGAACTCGGAGTGTCGGGGTGTGTCTTGCAAGTTAGTTACGAACTGAGCTTATCCACGAAGGTTGGGTAGGCCTCGTGCTCAGGTTGTTCCTGCCGTTGGGGCAGGGTTGGTGGTAATGCCTCGACCGACTTTTTGAAGGGTTTGGCTACGCAGATGAAGAACTGACGATGTTTTCTGGTGTTCAGCGACGGTTCTGCACGTACGCAGGCGTTGGCTGTCTGGCAGTGTCCCGGCGACTGAGGGAGTCGTCCAGTGGTGTCGTCCTCGTCTTGACTGTCGATGTATCGTGTTCAGCGACGGATTTCTGCACGTCCAGGGTGGGTTGCTGTCTGGGCAGTGTCCCGGCGGACTGAGGGTTCGTCCATGTGGTTCGTCCGCGGTCTTGGACACTGTCGGTGTCTGGTGTTCACGGCGGGTTCTGCAACGTACCAGGGCGTTGGCTGTCTGGTGGCAAGGTCCGGCGACTGAGGGTGTCGTCCTTTGTGTGTCGTTCCTGTCTGTTGTACAAAGGTGAGCGGTGTAAAGTAATGGAAATTCTGGAGGGCTGTGTAGTTTGTTGTTTGGTAGATATCAAGGTTTCATCAACTTTTGGTTTCAGATCGCCGAACGGGAGGATTTCCTTTATAATTGATTTTTTATTCGCAAAGATTCTTTTTTATGTGAATTTGTGGCTATGAGGAGGAGATTTAAAAACGTGCGGAAGTTTGAAGTGTGAAAGAAATATTTTGAATTTAATGGTCTGGGGCAAAACCGTACATATGGAATGAAGTAATGTGCATTCCGGTTTCACACTGATACAGATAGGTGGATTGGTTACAGCGGTATTGTGATGTGCGAGACATAAGTTTTGTACGGTGTAGTGGTCGCTGGAGTACAGACATACTGGTGTCAAGTTGATAAAGATTGTTATTTTCCTGAGTGTACGTTTGGTAACGAGACGAACTTTAATATTAAGAGGACTGTCACGCGGTGGCAGGCCAGGTACGGAAGGGCAGACTGCTTTGATGTGTCTGGGCGTGTGTGAGGTTTATCGAGAGGTGAACGGGTGGCGGTACCATCGGATAGACACGTCTTGTAGAAGTTCACTTTTGTTCACCGCTTGGAACTAAAACTGGGGTGATGGGCGGAAAGAAAAGTAGGGATCAGAATAATAATATAGAGATGTTCTTTTTGTTCAATTATTGTTAAAGATTTGCGGGTGATTATGATTGTGTTGTTTACTTGTATAGGTTATTACGAATGGAAAATAAGAAGAAAAATAGCAGATGATAAGAATAAAGGTGTTTAGATATTGGAATCTGTGCCTCAGAAGCCTACATTGATGTATATATGTATGTATGTGGTTGTTTTAGTCACGGGGTGCGTCGTATTCAAGATGTTTTCCGCAGCATTGTGGTGTCGGTAGACAATGTATAGCAGCGCTCAGGAAATCCTTGTCGAGTTAAATTTGGGAAAAAAATTAGGGGGTGAATTGTCATAGTGCTAGATAATTTTGATGACAATGTAGAATTGTGATTGTGCCTGCTAGAAATTAAGGATACCCGGTTCAATTCTATATTTTGGGTTTTGCTTGAAATGTGTTTGAGTCTATTAAGCATGTTACTGAGTAAACGATCCTGAATTGTGACCGTACTCGATGTTCCCTTAGCGTCGAGGATTGTTGCGGTGGTTGTTGTGTGTCAATTGCAGTGAAGTATGATTTATAACTAAATGATCATTGTCTTGGAGCCCTCGATGGGAAATGAAAGTCGTTGGGCATGTAATTCAGATAGTGTAATCACTTATGAAGGCAGGTATAATTATGTTGTGTCTGTTGAGGAAGTGGAAAGTCAATGAAATTGGATTACATGTTTAAATGGACAATTCTGGTGTGAGAGAACTATGATGTCACGGTGGCTGATTGTACAATCCTGATTTAAAAATCCAATAGCTGTCGCACTGGGTGTGAGTGGGTTGTGACATTTAAACACTGAGAATCCTTTACTTTAGGGAAGCAAACAAAAAGTATAATTTGTATACTTCTGTGGTATGTAAGACATTTCCTTTTGCACAGGGTTCCGGCGAGTTTGTATACCCTCCCCTACACGGCAAATCCGGAGGGTCGGCCTCTCAGTTTTGGGAGATTGGCACCGCCATCCCTCATGTCATCCCTGCACACATCTCTGCGAGTGGGGACGCACCCGGAGCCCGGCAGGTATGCGTTCCGTCGGGACGTCCATCCTCATCCACAGTCGAAGGGTGTGGCAACTGTCCTCTTCAAAACTGTCTCTTCAAGGTGGCAAGCGTCTTGAGGCACGCACGCAGTATTCATCACGTGTGACTTCTGAAGCTGGTGTGTTGGTGCCTCGTTAGGGAGGGAACTGCGTACTTACGGTCCACAACCACGTTCCTACACTCCTATCACGCGCTCAGTGAAGGGTTTTTTGTGTTTTGGCGGTGCATTAGTAGAGAAGCGCCTACAGCAGAACCTGACTGAGTTTTCATAACCATACCGGGAAACGCTGTGTTGCCGTTTTTAGTTTTTTTTGTGCGTGGTTTGTTTTTTTTTTTGAAGAAGTTTGTTTTTTTTGCCTTGTCAATTACCCGCCAGGGACTTCGAGAAGTATTGAAAGTACAACAGTGGTGGCGGTTACTTTGAACAGTTGGTGTTGAACATTTGGGGGTTAAAGCTTTTGTGTCCGGGTTGGTTTGACACCGCATATAAAAAGTACAGCAAAGGAATACATTTTTGGAAAAGAGACATCGCGTGGGCAACTCACGGTGAATGAGGTAATCAACCTTGTTTGTATTTACAGCCTGGGGTTACCAGGGGATGTGATGAGTCACCCTTTGTACCTTCGGGTATTAGCCTTTGGTGCGGGACCTGCAGTGGTGTAATTGTGCCTCCCTGACGGGGCATAGAGAATAGTCATAATCATGTAAAGACCGTGCAGTCAACTATGAGCGTGCATCTACAGAGGCTAGCAATTAACTGGGAACCATGGTGTTGAGATGCGAGTCCGACAGTTGATAGTATTGTCTTAGGCGGATTCTTTGAGGGTTTGTTGTTTTTTGTGTTCTGTGTGGTATGATTCTGGGAAAACACTGCCTGATGTGCGGATATATAAAGGGTCATTGGCGTGGTTATCATCTGGCCATTCTGATGAGGTTGCGAGTGCGCGTGTGATGACAGATAGCAAATAAAGCCTTCTGTTTGTGCACTGTATTTCCTTTGTGTGTGTTGTTGTGTGCCGTTCAACGACTTATAAAAGGGGGAAAGGGGTGGTTATAAACGGGGGATATAATTAACACGATATATCCCTGTCTACTGTCTTATACCCGTGGACAAAAGGATTTACTCGAAATTTAAACAAAGAGAAAAACAACTGCAACGAATCTAATAAGTCAAACACATTAACATGCCGCAGTGTCAGCACTTGGTATAAACACCATCAAAAAGGGTTTATCGTTATCTAGATCAGACAATCAAAAATCACATGTTGAAACTGAAAGTCCCCACGATCATGCGCACCAATTAACAGTCCTGGCAAATACTTGTGTTCGTAGGGAATACAAAAAAGTCTAAAAGTCAGCTAAGAAACGCCGGTTCGGCTAATCGACACAAACTTTGACAGAGTTTGCAGACGAGGTTTTGATGAGGAACTGTATTGAAGACACCAGAAATTCCCCTCTCGATTATATGACTACTTTCCTTGATGAATAAAGGGAACAATCATCCTTAAACTACCAAAATATTCTTTGCTTCCCCTTTCTTTTGCTGCTCTTAGGTCTGCTTGAAATCAGTTACAAAAACGAAGGAGGTGTGCGAATGGAACCCTAAGAAAATACAAATAAGTACCTTTCAAGTACACGACAAGTGCAACAAATGTTCTATCGTATAATCTGTAACAAATAATAATTCCATACTCGGTTCTTAGAATGTATATCTTTTCACCATACACTAACTTCAACACCCATCTCTTTACAGATACTGACGTGCTTGAATCCACACACAAAACCCACAGGATTACACTACTCTGGCACTCATAGATAGAGCTTCTACTAGGCAAGAGGGAATACTTAACAATAATTTAATGTCCATCCGCGTGAAGGAACAGCAAATAGTCTTACAGCTAAGAGCCGCACAAAGTATCTGGATATCGAACACCCTACCTAAATAAATACTGGATTTGTTCAGCTTTGAGAGAATCTGGAAATTCACAAGCCAGATACCCCGCACATACCATCATCAAGAACTGAGCCGTCATGTTATACTTTTACAATAGTTATTACCTTTCTCCTATGTCCAATTTTGACAGATGCTGCAACACTGCGGCAAATCGCTTTATTAGATCATGAAGAAAAAATGTTAACTGTTACTCCCGTCAGTTCCCAGGGGGTACCGGCGGAACCAGTTCGCCGAGGCGCTACCTCGTGTGGGTCAATCTTTGATGAATAAAAACGTCTGAAACATATAACGAAGCTGTCTCTAAATTTGAATTTTTCTGTGCATTTTTCGAAAAATCAATGTCGGATCGTGGTATATAACTTCGTCCAAGTCGTCCCACACCGAATCCGAATACTCACTACAATTATTTTACAGAACTTATTTTCCTTTCTTCATCACGTGACAAAAGGCCTGCTATCATATTAGGCTTCAGAGGACTTAGTGTGCCAGGTACACCAGGCCAACTTTACAGCTTTAACTGACAATTCTTTTAAGTTTCTTTTAATGGCGATCGCGAAGCCGAAAAGAAGACTTCCTTCCGTAAGTCAATCTTGATCGAAGCAAACTGGTGCTAAATGCAATCAAAACTTTAGTATCCGTCCCCATGAGAATTACTGACAATTTTTTAGAAAATTCAAATCTTTTAACTGCTTTAGTAACAATTGAGTCACAATGTTTTTTTCCAGTTAAGTTTTGTGTAAGTAGGACACCTAAAAAATTTTACTATCAAGTTTATAAAAAATTCCCGTCCTCCCAGAAAGAAATAGGCAGGTTACTTGGGTTATATCCATTGTTAAAGAGAACCAAATGTGCTTTTTCAACAGAGAATGAAAGCCATTCAAATGCCTATAACATATTTAATTTATCCAGCTCGTGCTGAAAGAGCTTCTGAATAAAAATTTATGTAGTAATTTGTTCTTTTCTTTACAAGATACATTAATCCATATTGCAATGTCATCAGCATATTGACAACCTTGGTATATGATGAAAACCCCATGTATATAAGTCATATCGCAATACATTGAATAACAATGGGGAGATTATAGAACCTTGTGGAATTCCCATATTTATAGATCTTGAGATGATAAAGTCACACCAACTTTGGTCATTATGTGTCTCCCACTTAAAAATGATTACAATAATTGTAGACGTGACCAGAAAGACCAATTTTGTTTAATTTAATATAATAATCGGCCTGTGCCACACCTATCGTAAGCTTTAGTAAGATCAAAAAGGAAAAAGCAAGGATCACTTTTACGTTTAGCAAACTGTTTCTTAATTTAGTAGTTAGTCGTGTCAGGTGATCAATTGTAAACTTCGACCTTTTCTAAATCCAGATTGATGTGAAGAAAACATACCTCATTTTTACACATAATAGGCAATTCTAAAATTTAATTATTTTTTCATGACTTTTTCTAGTATGAGACGTGACTGAAATGGGTCTATAGCTTATACGTCTCATAACCGAGGGCTGCCCTGCTTTTAGAATAGGCGTCCACTATAGACGTCTTCTCCATATATCGGGAATTTGTCCCCATTCCCCAACATTTGTTAAATATTGTGTTTATTTCATAAATCGGGAATTTGTCCACATTCCCTAACATTTGTTAAATAATTTATGTAAAATGACTATCCAGTTTCTCTGTAAATGGTTTAACATCGTGTGAAGAATCCATCCAAAACCAACCAAACCTTTGTTATTTCCACAACAGACGGACAGCATCCTGACTTCCTCTGTAAAGAAATTGATACATTTATAGTACATTGTTGTTTGGTACAGGATCTCTATAGTTATCAGTATTTTTTTCTTTCATCTAAACGACTTTTGCTCATTAAGGCAAACTTCCATAAACATGTTTTAACGTACAAAAGATGCAAATTCATCACTTTTCTTTGGGATACGAAATTCTTTACTTGTTGTTTTGATGGGTAATCTTTGAGTTTTAATGCCCGATTTTCCATTTTCTTTCACCTTATCCCCACACCTTTTTCAAGTCTTTACAGTCAATACTTCATTTAGACAGAACTGTGGACCAGTATTGTCTTTGCTTGCGAGCTGTAACTCTGTTTGCTTTATTTTGTACTGCACAATCTTTATGACTGCATCGTTTAAACTCTTTGCACAGGAACTTTTCTAACTTTTAGCCAATTAAGATAAGCTAATGTTTTTGCATAAACAGCCTCCTCGCAAGCCTGATTCCACCAACATTCCCTGAGAAAGTTACATCAACACCTTTTTGGTCCTTTTTTTGGAATAGCTATAGCAGCATCCTAAAGAAACTGCTTTCTGAAAGTTATCAAAAAAGATGTTAACATCCTCACAAATAACCTACACTCTCATCTACTCAGTGAGGTAATTTTGAAAAGTTTCCCAAATCAGCCA
>CM031600.1:3010286-3012786 GCA_018398815.1 Conus ventricosus
CATACGTTGAAAACTGAAATATACTTAACTATAGTATCCAAAATGCTACAAAGAAATATAATGCGAAGTTTAGATCGGAATTTTCCCCCATTTTTGTTCACAAACTGCGATTTGGGGGGGGGGGGGGGGGGGGGGGGGGGGGGCAGAAAAGATGTTTGTACCACGACACATGCTGTTTCCTTTTGTAAGCAGCATGTGAAGATGAATCTCATGTGTTTTGTTGATTGTGAGGCTTATAAACCTTTCAGAAAAGATGCCAGGTTATCCTAGAGCAAACGGCAAAAACATTGCTTTGTGATGTCGTAGTGACGATGAAGTGTCCGTAAGTCAGCTGTCTCGGGTTTTGTACAAAGCATTTCAAAAACGATCCGGAAATTCGAATTTTGTAGAACTAGCAGAATAAATGATATCCTGATATGGAAAGAAAATACATATTGGAATATATTGCTACAGTGGAACTATAAAAATGACAAATGCAGAGGAGTTGAGACGGAGTGAGAGAGAGAGAGAGAGAGAGAGAGAGAGAAGAGAGAGAGAGAGAGAGAGAGAGAGAGAGAGAGAGAGAAATGCGAGAATCATACACCTAACGTAGGATCGTAATACAATATTCAATAGATTTTTGTGTTTGATCCCCTTGAAAATGAACATTTTGTTTACTCACTAAAATTGTCAATTGTCATTAGTCATTCCTCTCTCTCTCTCTCTCTCTCTCCTCTCTCCTCTCTCTCGCTCCACACAACACAAACACATCAAACACACAAACACACCACACACACACACACACACACACACAAACACACACACACACACACAACACACACACATTCATTTCTTGCTGGTGGATGTGAACATGTTACTGTTTGATCTGGCTTACCGTAAGGCGCACGTGGTGTCAATACAGCGCGAATAGTACATACAACCGTCATCCTGAAAGCCTTCACTTGCTGTGACCTGTAACGGCCCTTGCACACTGGCACGGTTGAAGGGTGGTCAGCGCAATGGTTACTATGGTCAGCACCAAGCAGGAATCTCCTCAGACAGCCATCCAACAAAGAGCCATGGAGAAGAAACGCTGCTTCAGGCATACGTCCCCCCAAACGACCCCAGCGGTCCAAGGGAATGACTGATGACTTGACATCGCAATACGTTTCGGTCAATTCAAACCTTTATTTTGTTTTGTTTGAAGGGAGGCTATCGCAATACGTTTTGAGGGTCAAAATCAACCTTTTATTTTTTGTATTTTGCTTTGGAAGGGTGGGCTATGGCAATACCTTAATCAAATTGAAAACCTTTTTATTTTTGTTTTGTTTGAAGGGTGGCTATGGCAATCCCCTCTGGGTCAAGTATCAAACCTTTTATTTTGTTTTGTTTGAAGGGTGGGCTAGGCAATACGCCTCTGGTCAAAATTGAAACGCTTTTATTTTTGTTTGCTTTTTTGAAGGGTGGCTAGGCAATACGGCCCTCTGGATCAAATTGGAAACCTTTTGTGTTTGTTTGTTGAAGGGTGGCTATGGCAATACGCGTCTGGTCAAATTGCAACCTTTTTATTTTTGTTTTGGTTATGAAGGGTGTCCTATGGCAATACGCTCTGGTCAAAATCAAACATTCTTATTTTCACTGTTTTGTCTATCGGCTTCTTCAGTAATCATGACCGCAAGCCGTTCGCTCAGATTCCCGTCCACAGCCACACCCGGGTAATCGTTCGGCGCAGTCCCGCACGGCGATCCGTAGGGAGCAAAGGTAGTGTCCAGCGGTATCAGGCAACCCAGCAAAGAGTGACACTGCCACTATCGTGCCGTCATCACTTCAGAACATCGGAAGGTATTTGAAAATGCCTGTACTGATGGTTAGCATACCTGTACTATCGCCGTCCCATCACTTCGGGGGTATTGGAAATGCCTGTATGTTATATTACATACATCTATCGCCGTCATCCCTTCGGGGTAATTGGAAAGTGGCCTGTTTGTTATATTACATACACCTATCGCACGTCATCACTTCGGGAGTATTTGGAAGTGCCTTGTTATAATACATACACTAACGCCGTCATCAGCTTTCGGGGGTATTTGGAATGCCTTTGTTATATTACGATACACTATCGCCGTCATCACTTCGGGGGTATTTGGAGTGCCTGTTGATATATTACATACACAATCGACCGTCATCAACTTCGGGGTATTTGGAAGGTGCCTGTTGTTAAATTACATACACTATCGCCGTCATCACTTTCGGGGTACTTTGGAAAGTCCTGTGTTTATATTACATACACTATCGCCCGTCTCACTTCGTGGGTATATTGAAGTGCCTGTTGTTAAATTACCTACACTCATCGCCGTCATCACTCGGGAGTATTGGAAGTGCCTGTTGTTAAATTACATACCCTATCGCCGTCTATCACTTCGGAGTATTTGGAAGTGCCTGTTCTGATCCTTACATGCACAGAACACCACCAACACACGTCCTCTACAGAGACTATAATTTTTCAGGATGGCGGAGCCAA
>CM031600.1:3017786-3020286 GCA_018398815.1 Conus ventricosus
ACACACACACACACACACACACACACACACACACACACACACACACACACACACACACACACATATATCTGACCAAAAAATAGAAGAAGTCGACTCACATAAAATACTAGGAGTAATAATAGATAAAGATTTAACATGGACCGACCACATAACGTCAATGGGGAAACGTCTCTCAAACAAATTACTTCAATTAGCCAAGATTAAGAACTTCCTGGACACCCATTCTCGAAAGCTCTTTTTCTGTGCTCATATTCTATCAATCATTGATTATGCATCAACCCTATGGGATAACTGCAGTGAAACCAACTTGAAAATTATCCATCGAATGTATAAAAGAGCATTAAAATTAGTATTACTAAAATCAAGCACCCTAACAACAGAAGACTATAAACAACTTAATATGTTAACCTTCTACAACAGACTTTTGTTCAACAAGGCAGTATGCATGCATAATGTTACAAACGGATATGCTCCTAAAAAGATAAGAGATTCATTTACAACTAACACTTATAGACATAGTCATTTATTATCCTTTCCTAGACCAAGAAATAATCTTTATAAATCTAGTCTTTTGTACTCCGGTGGAAATGTATGGAACAAGCTACCAATCACTTTGAAAAACATAAAGAACAAAAATCAGTTTAAGAAAAATCTGAAAAAG
The DNA here is from genome assembly GCA_018398815.1 of Conus ventricosus. NCBI lineage: Eukaryota > Metazoa > Mollusca > Gastropoda > Neogastropoda > Conidae > Conus > Conus ventricosus. Next base: position 3,018,448 of record CM031600.1, read on the forward strand.
CATCTCATGGATGGTTAGCAATCAATATTTTCTCAAATTCCTTTGAAATAACTTTTCAGTGATTTTACATGATGTATCCTTGTGTGTATGTTTATGCCTATGTACATGTCTGTTTATGCATGTGTATGCTTTGTAGACAATGTATTGATATTGTACATAACTTAACTCTCTCTCTCTCTCTCTCTCTCTCTCTCTCTCTCTCTCTCTCTCTCTCTCTTGTTATTTCCTTGATATGATAATTATAACAGGCTTGAATTCTTTTTTGTACTCCTTCTCCCTCCACCCCCACGCCTCCATCCTACCCCCTCCCTCCTCCTATTTCCTCTCCCCTCCTCATCCCCTCAGATTTCACCCCACCACCTCCCTCACCCTTTTCCGCTGGTTTTCACTCTTTGTATTTCTTCGTTTTCATTATTTTATTATTCAAGTTTCTTTGTTTTGTTATGATGGCTTGATGTAAAAAAGCAGTTTCTCTGCTTATTCAATGTTCCATCTGGAAATAAAATTTTGACTTTGATTTTTTTTTGACACACATACACACACACACACACACACACACACACACACACACACACACACACACACACACACACACACCGTCATATTTGCCTGTACTAAGGTCTTACAGGAAAGAATGAGAGCTGTGGATCTTGAGGTTTTAACTTTGAGTTCTAAAGAATGGGGGGGGGGGGGGGGGGGGGGGGGGGATAAAAAAAACAACAGTATTTCAACATAACTTGCACTTTGCACTCCGACACTTTTAACACAAGGAATGTACGCTGTCGTTCTGAAGAATCTTTATAAAATTAACAGATGTTCAAAGCCCCCACCCCGACCCCTCACCCCACCCGTCTACACAAAATGGCTTGGGGGGAACTGGTAAGGTGTCTGACGTCAACACACTAAATCGTACCTCTGGCGTCATTTCCGGGCTCCGCGTACGGAACAGATCGGTCAGGCCATAACCCTTATTGAACAGGTCGACTATTATTATACATGGCACTTTGCCATCGAGTACTTAGAAAAGGCGACCGTTTTCGTTTGCACGGTTCGATAGCAAGGTTAATTTGTTTACGTACTACTTACAACGCTATCAGCCCAACCGAGTACAGAGTTCACATCTGAGTTGAAGGCCAGCTTAAAATAAAACATTATGGAAATTTGAATGTCATAACTCAAAAACCAGACCATCGCCGAAACTAAAACGGCTAATCGAAAAGAATACATACTTTGACCACGCGTAGGTCAGATCGAAAAAGAAAGAGGCTATACTGATGTTCTTAGAGCAAATCAGTATCAGTAGGAGCTTTTTCGACGAAAAGACTGATCGAAGAGAAAGTATATCTCCAACCTCGCGTAGGTCAGATCGAATGAAAGAAAATGTCATGTTCTTAAAGCAAATCAATATCACTAGGAGCCTTTCGGAGGAAAAGGTCTTCACAGAATGCGCACACATCCCACCTCTCCTGTCAAAATGTTTAGAACTGAGCTGTTTAGGGCACAAACTATGTTGTCTTTGTCCCTCTCTGCCTATCGTGGCGTTGTGTGTTAGACCACCCAACCACTCCGTTAAATTGTGGAAGTGATATCACACACACACGCGCGCGCGCGCGCGCGCACGCAAACACACACAATCGCGCGAGCGCGCGCGCGCCACACACACACACACACACACACACACACACACACACACACACACACACACACACACACACACACCATAATGCTTATCTGTTATCATCGTAAATGAAGAATTTAACCTTATATCTTGATATCTTATCTCTTTGCTCTTTGCAAGGTCAGACTGAATAAAAGAAAAAAAGAGACATGAGCAGGGTG
>CM031600.1:3030286-3037229 GCA_018398815.1 Conus ventricosus
CTTCAATGTCTGTGATGGTGCCCGCCCACCTTCAAAAGTCAGTGATGGTGCCTGTCACCTTTAATGTCTGTGATGCTGCCCGTCACCTTCAATGTCTGTGATGGTGCCCACCACCTTCAATGTCTGTGATGGTGCCCGCCACCTTCAATGTCTGTGATTGTGCCCGCCACCTTCAATGTATGGATGGTCCCGGCACCTTCAATGTCTGTGATGGTGCCCGCACCTTCAATGTGTGTGATGGTGCCCGCCCACCTTCAATGTGTGATGGTGCCCACAACCTTCAATGTCTGTGATGGTGCCCGCCACCTTCAATGTCTGTGATGGTGCCCACCACCTTCAATGTCTGTGATGTGCCCGCCAACCCTTTCCCGTTTGTGAGGTGGCCCGCCACCTTCAATGTCTGTGATGGTGCCCGCCACCTTCAATGTCGTGATGGTGCCCGCCCACCTTCAGTGTCTGTGATGGTGTCCGCCACCTTCAATGTCTGTGATGGTGCCTGTCACGACCGACCCCTGGAGGTCTGCCCTGACAGGATCATCTAGAAGGGAGTGAAGGGAGTGACTGACCTCACACGCCCGCAAGAGAAAAACACAAGAAAGATTACAATACAATACACCATTTATTCACACCAACACACACATATCACAAATAACTTTCAACACACACAACAAAACATAGTCAAAATTTAAAGCTTTCCCAACACACACAACAACTTTGTCACAAATAGGCTTTCCCCAACACACAAAACATAACCATAATCATAAATAATCTTTTCCCAAACACACATTCCCTTCCGGGCCATGGGGTTTCCCCCCAAAAACCTCCCTTCCCAAAGTCCCCCAGGAGTATGTGTCGACTCAGGTCCCCCAAAACCCGGGTCTGTTTTTGAATGAGTTTTTAAAAGCCGACCCCCTTTGACACCCCCCCCCCCCCCCCCCCCCCCCCCCAAATTGCCCCGACACAGAGCTAACCACACTGGTCACATGAGCTGTAGGAACCCCGGACAGGGGAAAAACCGCATCCCGGGGGATGAGGCTTTGTCGCTAAAGGGTCCCGGACAGGGTTAGGACCATCCAGCAAGGCCCACGTGCTCCTCAAAATGCCCCGCCCCAAAAAGCGCAACTCGGGTGAAGCCCCCGGGAAAGGGGAGAAAACGGAAGGGGAAATGGAAGGAAAGAAGGGGACTAGAACCCCGGGGATTTAATACGGGCCCGAAATTTGCTGCTTAATCCAAACAGCCACTCGCAAAGGTGGGGGAGGGGGTGTTTTGCCCGAATACAATTTGTAACACCAGCTCAACACCGACCTGAGCATAACACAGTAAAAAAAAACCAAATGGGAATGTTCCTAAAGGGCTCCTCACAAAGAAGCAGGGAAATGATTACATTAACAGGCTAAACAAAAGAATAGCAATTTATATCTCCATCCTTCCCTCACTCACGTTCAACGTTGCCTTTCTTAGGAACTGAACTAATACAGCAACCATTGCTTTATAATTGCCACCACAATTGCAAATAATCATAATTCAATGGCACGAATATCCCCACATTTTATAGTAACATTTCAAAGATAACAATTCTCCAACACGCATCCAAATGACTAATCACGCGTACGCACGCTCGCAAACACAAAACACTCGTTCCTCTTGCAAACACAAACAGACGGTGGCCGAAGAATAAGAGACCGGCGATTGTGACAGGGGAGGACGAGCGAGACCAAGCAAGTCCCAACCCTAAATCACCAGGTTCTCCCCCATCCCCACCGACTACTGCATCACAGATGCATTGAAAGGAGAAAGAATTTTGGATATAATTTTGAATGGCGAGGTTAAAAGTTGAATAAACCAGAAAAAGTGGTCTCAAACAATATTTCTTTTATAATTTCGAAACAAAAGGAAATTGCGCAAAAGAGAAGAAATTAGCCAGCTAACAACAACAACAAAAAAACAACAACACGAAACTGATGCTTACCAGCTACCCGTGGGTGACCCAAAAGTGGCGGGTCAAGCGACTCTCTGCCCTCTGTCCAGTCGAGAGGACCAGCAGAGCAGATGCGGAAAAGATGACGTGACGTCCCTCCCTACAGGCCGACTGCAGGGATGAAGGTACCGACCGTACCTTCGGCGATGTGGTAGAGAACCAAAACCGGAGCGGGCGCTCCCAGGGACATCTTCCGCTCGAGTGAAGAGCAAACCTCCCTAACCGATGGCAGCCAACATGCCACCCTACGTCACAGAGTGAGAATACCTCAAGCTAGGAGGAATGCTGCACGTGCGGCAGGTAAAAAGACAGGTGAGAGGCCGATAGAGACAGCCAGTTAAAGAGAAAGGTACCAGCCACCCGTGAACCTGCAGGATGAATTGCACGGACAGCGAAATTAGAGAGAGAGAGAGAGAGAGAAAGTAAACCTAACCTGAGCTGAACGACATTAAGGTGCAAACACACCACAAGCCACATTAAGGAACTGATACACGACAACAACAACAATAAATAAATGAATAATTCTACCACCTAGATGGGTCAATCGTCATAGGCCTCGTGACAGTGCCCGCCACCTTCAATGTCTGTGATGGTGCCTGCCACCTTCAATGTCTGTGATGGTGCCCACCACCTTCAATGTCTGTGATGGTGCCCACCACCTTCAATGTCTGTGATGGTGCCGCCACCTTCAATGTCTGTGATGGTGCCCGCCACCTTCAATGTTTGTGATGGTGCCCGCCACCTTCAATGTCTGTGATGGTGCCCACCACCTTCAATGTCTGTGATGGTTCCCGCCACCTTCAATGTCTGTGATGGTGCCCGCCACCTTCAATGTCTGTGATTGTGCCCGCCACCTTCAATGTCTGTGATGGTGCCCGCCACCTTCAGTGTCTGTGATGGTGCCCGCCACCTTCAATGTCTGTGATGGTGCCCGCCACCTTCAATGTCTGTTATGGTGCCCGCCACCTTCAATGTCTGTGATGGTGCCCGCCACCTTCAATGTCTGTGATGGTGCCCGCCACCTTCAAAGGTCTCTTCAGTGTTTTGCTCTTTGTCCCGTTTCGCCCACCCGCTATTTCTGTTTGGTCTTTTTCAGTGTTCAGTGCACGTTGTTTACAGTCCAGCAGACCACAAGGGGTCATGTCTGGGCTCATGGGCGCGCGCGCGCGTGCGTGCGTGCGTGCGTGGTGGTGTGTGTGTGTGTGTGTGTGTGTGTGTGTGTGTGTGTGTGTGTGTGTGTGTGTGTGTGACATCACGAGAGAGAGAGAGAGAGAGAGAGAGAGAGAGAGAGAGAGAGCGAGAGAGAGAGAGAGACAGCCAGCCAGCCAGCCAGCCAGCCAGCCAGCCAGCCAGCCTCCCAGCTTTACAGACACAGACAGAAATAGTGTGTGTGTGTGTGTGTGTGTGTGTGTGTGTGTGTGTGTGTGTGTGTGTGAGAGAGAGAGAGAGAGAGAGAGAGAGAGAGAGAGAGTGAGAGGAGAGAGAGAGGAGAGAGAGAGAGAGAGAGAGAATGTGTGTGTGTGTGAGAGAGTGAGTGAGAGAGAGGATGTGCGTGTGCGTGAGAGAGAGAGAGAGAGAGAGAGAGAGAGAGAGAGAGAGAGAGACAGAGAGTGAGACAGACAGACAGACAGACAGACAGACAGAGACAAAGACAGTGTGTGTATGCCAGGTGTGCTGACAAGTGATTTGTATCACTATCTAAAACCTTGAACCTGCTGTTCATCGCTACTGGCCGAATAAAATAAACTTCTAGACATGTCACGCGGCCACACATAAAGAGAAATGGATGTGTCAACGTGCGTGTGTGCAAAGTATGTGCGCGTGGGCGTGCAAGGTGAGTTGTGGAGTGGTTTTTATTACTTCATAGATCGTTTTTGTTTCATAAAAGAACAGCCGATGTCCTATCGAGTACACAGAGAACTGGGGAAAAAAAGGCAAATTGGGATCGATGACTTGGGAATGGGGAATAGGCGAATCTGTAATCAGCAAACCGGGAATGTGTGAGCGAGCATGACACCAATTTTAAAAATGTATTTAAAATACGTCCGCCAGTTCACAAGACAAAATACAACGCGTTTCCACCTTTCAGGTCTTCTTCTTTCAGCGCCCATCTAGCGCCAGACTGGAGAAGAGAGGTGGTCGCTCGTCCTTCACTTTCATCCCCAGCGTTGTTTAGGTTGCCTGAAGAAGATTTATGAGGTCGAAACGCGTCGTGCTTTGTCTTGTGATTCCTTTTAAAATGTGTTTCAATTTCCGCCTGCAGTCACCTCCCTTTACAACCAGCGTGACACCAGCCTGCCGGCAGTCACCTCCCTTTACAACCAGCGTGACACCAGATTGCCGGCAGTCACCTCCCTTTACAACCAGTGTGACACCAGCCTGCCGGCAGTCACCTCCTTTACAACCAGCGTGACACCAGATTGCCGGCAGTCACCTCCCTTTACAACCAGCGTGACACCAGCCTGCCGGCAGTCACCTCCCTTTACAACCAGCGTGACACCAGCCTGCCGGCAGTCACCTCCTTTACAACCAGCGTGACACCAGCCTGCCGGCAGTCACCTCCCTTTACAACCAGCGTGACACCAGCCTGCCGGCAGTCACCTCCCTTTACAACCAGCGTGACACCAGCCTGCCGGCAGTCACCTCCCTTTACAACCAGCCCGACACCAGCCTGCCGGCAGTCACCTCCCTTTACAACCAGCACGACACCAGCCTGCCGGCAGTCACCTCCCTTTACAACCAGCCCGACACCAGCCTGCCGGCAGTCACCTCCCTTTACAACCAGCCCGACACCAGCCTGCCGGCAGTCACCTCCCTTTACAACCAGCGTGACACCAGCCTGCCGGCAGTCACCTCCCTTTACAATCAGCGTGACACCAGCCTGCCGGCAGTCACCTCCCTTTACAACCAGCGTGACACCAGCCTGCGGCAGTCACCTCCCTTTACAACCAGCGTGACACCAGCCTGCCGGCAGTCACCTCCCTTTACAACCAGCCCGACACCAGCCTGCCGGCAGTCACCTCCCTTTACAACCAGCGTGACACCAGCCTGCCGGCAGTCACCTCCCTTTACAACCAGCCCGACACCAGCCTGCCGGCAGTCACCTCCTTTACAACCAGCCTGACACCAGCCTGCCGGCAGTCACCTCCCTTTACAACCAGCGTGACACCAGCCTGCCGGCAGTCACCTCCCTTTACAACCAGCCCGACACCAGCCTGCCGGCAGTCACCTCCCTTTACAACCAGCCCGACACCAGCCTGCCGGCAGTCACCTCCCTTTACAACCAGCGTGACACCAGCCTGCCGGCAGTCACCTCCCTTTACAACCAGCGTGACACCAGCCTGCCGGCAGTCACCTCCCTTTACAACCAGCGTGACACCAGCCTGCCGGCAGTCACCTCCCTTTACAACCAGCCCGACACCAGCCTGCCGGCAGTCACCTCCCTTTACAACCAGCGTGACACCAGCCTGCCGGCAGTCACCTCCCTTTACAACCAGCGTGACACCAGCCTGCCGGCAGTCACCTCCCTTTACAACCAGCGTGACACCAGCCTGCCGGCAGTCACCCCCTTTACAACCAGCGTGACACCAGCCTGCCGGCAGTCACCTCCCTTTACAACCAGCGTCGACACCAGCCTGCCGGCAGTCACCTCCCTTTACAACCAGCCCGACACCAGCCTGCCGGCAGTCACCTCCCTTTACAACCAGCGTGACACCAGCCTGCCGGCAGTCACCTCCCTTTACAACCAGCGTGACACCAGCCTGCCGGCAGTCACCTCCCTTTACAACACCAGCGCGACACAGCCTCCGGCAGTCACCTCCCTTTACAACCAGCCGACACCAGCCTGCCGGCAGTCACCTCCCTTTACAACCAGCGTGACACCAGCCTGCCGGCAGTCACCTCCCTTTACAACCAGCGTGACACCAGCCTGCCGGCAGTCACCTCCTTTACAACCAGCGTGACACCAGCCTGCCGGCAGTCACCTCCCTTTACAACCAGCCCGACACCAGCCTGCCGGCAGTCACCTCCCTTTACAACCAGCGTGACACCAGCCTGCCGGCAGTCACCTCCCTTTACAACCAGCGTGACACCAGCCTGCCGGCAGTCACCTCCCTTTACAACCAGCGTGACACCAGCCTGCCGGCAGTCACCTCCCTTTACAACCAGCCCGACACCAGCTGCCGGCAGTCACCTCCCTTTACAACCAGCATGACACCAGCCTGCCTGCAGTCACCTCCCTTTACAACCAGCCCGACACCAGCCTGCCGGCAGTCACCTCCCTTTACAACCAGCGTGACACCAGCCTGCTGGCAAGCTCGGTGCTGTACCAAGGAGGAGCCTCCCCCCCACCCCACATACACACACACACTCACCTCCACCCCACCCACTCCATGATTCCTTCCTGCCAGACTGTGTGCAGTGGCCACGGTGAAAGAAGTCCATTCTCGGGGTTTGTTGGACGACGCATTGTCCACTTCATGGTGGACAGTTTACAGGTGGTTGTCTCTCACACGCCTCCCTTCCATGTCGGTGAACGACTTTTCATGAAAAGTCCCCAGGACATCAGCCTCACCACCTGCATCTGCACTGATCTTCTTTCTCTCTCTCTCTTCTCTTCTCTCTCTCTCTCTCTCTCTCTCTCTCTTCATATTTCTTTTTCATTAATTCATTTCTCCCCCCCCCCTCTCTCTCTCTCTTCTCTCTCTCTCTCTCTCTCTCTCTCTCTCTCATTTTTCTTTTCATTAAATTCATTTCATCTCTCTCTCCTCTCTCTCTCTCTCTCTCTCTCTCTCTCTCCTCTCTCTCTCTCTCTCATTTTTCTTTTCATTCTTTCTCTTCTCTCTACTTGATAGTTCTTTGATTTTGTCTTTCTGTTTTCTGCTATGTTCTGCTGCTTTCTGTTCCAGCGCTCTCCTTTGCTTTCCTTTCCTTTCTGAGGGGGGGGGGGGGGGGGGGGGGGGGAG
>CM031600.1:3039829-3042329 GCA_018398815.1 Conus ventricosus
CTGTTTAGAAATGCAGTGGCACACACATACGAGCTTTTAATCCGGGGTGGGTGGACTAGCAGCGCCACTTGTATCCGCTATCTTTTCAATGTTCCGTGGGGGAAAGGCGGTCACCCAGCTGCACTGCAGACAACTGCAAGCCTTTCTTTCACGCTTTGAAAACCTAGACAGGGGGGATTTTCCGACACTTTATCAACTTCATGGAAACGACAGTGAAGGAGGGGGCGGAATGGTGGGAAAGAAATGGGGAAAGGTGAGGGGAGGGTAGCGAGGGGTAGGGAGGGGGGGGGGAGGGAAGTGGTAGAGAACTAGAAAGGCAGAGATGGAGCTCGGTTTGTTTAAGAGGGTGTGGGATCATAAACAGACTTCGGCAGAGTCGAGGTGGTTGCTGTCTATCTCAAATCTTGCTGTAAAAAAAAAAAGAGAAAAAGAAAAAAAAAAGAAAAAAAAAAAAAAGAGAGGAAAAACCTGCTTTTCTCTCCGTTTAAAAAGAAAACTCTTCATCGCTTTCATTTAGCTTTACAAACAGATTCAACGAGACTCAGTATGCTATAAACGAGCAAGTCTTTTCTTGTCTTCGAGCTGTGCATGTGTGCTGTGTATTTTGTTTAAGGTTTAGTTCTGAGTGTTCAGACCTTTTGACTGTTGGGAGTCCGACAAGGGCGTGTCTAGAATCCAGCTTTGTTTAGAATGTTTATAAACCAAACATGCCTTTCGTGTGTAAAGAAGGTAAACACGACGTGCACATGGTAGCAGGTATCGTGGGGTAGTTTATTCTGCTCTGATGATGTTGTACCATTATTATCGAGCCCTACAGATCTAGGTCTCCAAAGCCAGGTCAAGCGTCGTTGGAAATGTCTCACAGACATAAATCTGAATATCGGCGGCCTTTTTGTCCTCAATCAAATGTATTTTCATTCTCTCCAACACTGCACAGTAATACACTTTAATTCGCATCTGATGTAACACAAGTACTTCACATCTGATGTGAACTTTCACATGCAGTATGAACCAAAAAAAAATCAAACAATCCAACTGCAACTGAGGAGTAAAATTAGACAGGGATGGAGGGGGGAAGGGTGCGTCTGTCTATGTTTGCAGACATTTGTTCTCTCACATCCACAATCCTATTCCCTTCTCTCTCTCAACCCCCCCCCCCCCCCCCCCTCCACACACACACACATACTTATTATTTTACCTGACCCGTTTTACGGTTATGTGGAAGTGAACATTATTAGGGATATTCATGCATTTTTTTAGCCTAAAAATGATAATTTTCTTTCAAAATCAGAATAGCTCATTTCCATAGCTTATATCTTTCAATATTTGTATTTAAATCGTTTAGAGAAAGTTAGCCTGATTGATTCGCTTTTACGTCTGTTTGTTAGCAGTAAACAAATTTCCCACTTAGATTGTTGAGGATTTCAACTCTGCATGTGCGCGCGCGTGCACGCGCTTGTGTGTGTATGTGCGCGCGCGCGTGCGGTTCCGCACACAGTTTATTAAACATGGTATTATTCTTTCAGTTATTTCTTTTCTAATTCCACCCCAAAACGTGTGTCCAGTTACAATTCTATGGATAATGGATATCAGAGCTCTTTGCGGTCGGTTGGGCTATAACACCACATTCTATCTGCATTGCCTTCTTGTCCGCGATGTCAATACTTATCAAACAAACAAAAAAGAAAGAAAGACGGTATTCAGAAAATGCAGACGTTAAAAATAGAAGAATGATGTTTGTTTTTTTTACTATGAATTTAGACATTGATGATAACTGCAATTTGGGTTTGACTTTTGTTATTGTTGTTGTTTTTGCTATGAAAATTAGTCCGGTAACAGGCACACTGTACATAGATGCTCAAGGGGAAAAAACCTCACATTTGCCTGATGGAAGTGTTTCAGAAAAGTGACGATATGTTAATAATTTTGATGTTAAGATATACCTGGTCTGCTTGTATAGGGGCTAAATCGATTTGAATATAATGGGTAGTTTCATTTAATAACCTGCAAACATTTCTGGGTGGGGGAGTACGGAGGGGGGTGGGGTGGGGGTGGGGGGGGGGGAGGATGGGTGACCAGGTGAAGTCTATACCTGCATACCTACTGCAAATGGAGGTTTGAAAGCCAACTATTGTATGTGACGACTGGGGAAGTTACCCATCACATATCAAGACTTTGGAAAGTATCCATTATATATAGAATCTGTAGGAGATATATATTGAATATTGTGGCTTGGAGTTGTGTTTATTGTACTTAGGAAGGTTCGTATTCCGCACGGTGGCTGGTGCAAGTACTCGTTGTATTGGGTAACGTGGGAAGGGCTTGGAGTTGTGTTTATTGTACTTAGGAAGGTTCGTATTCCGCACGGTGGCTTGTGCAAGTACTCGTTGTATTGGGTAACGTGGGAAGGCGTTCAGGATATATTATGATGACTTGGAGAAGGCGCTCATTACATATGGTGACATGAACAGGTGCTCGTTGCCTGTGATAACATTGGAAG
>CM031600.1:3044829-3049829 GCA_018398815.1 Conus ventricosus
AACACGTATTTGCATTACAGAGATGTTATGTTTTGGAATAGAATATTATGAATATTACAGTCACCAGATTTTACGCATTGATGTTAACTCAGTTTACATGTACATATTGTAAACTTAAAACAGAACTGTATAAGTGCTTGTGATAAAAATGCACTTGTTGATGAGTTTCGTTTTATTTTTGAAAGTCGAAAATAAAGTAGACACATTTTTTTTTAAAGTTCTTTCCCCCGATTTTGTTGTGTAATCTGTTGAACGTAAACAAGTGTGCTGGGTTGAAATGAACCAAGTATACTAAGTCAGGAAAACTAGCCTGATTAAGTCCACCTGAGGACTTGTTTGATTCACATTCATGGAGCAGTGCTATAACCGGTTGCTGTGTGTGGACATTTGCTTCAATGAATTTGTTCGCCTCCATGCCCCAATAAGGGACTGAAGGAACACATACTTTGAACGTCGAAGTGCGTGTGTGTATGTGCGTGCGTGTGTGTGTGTGTGTGTGTGTGTGTGTGTGTGTGTGTGTGTGTGTGTGTGTGTGTGTGTTGTGTGTGTGTGTGTGTGTGTGTGTGTGTGTGTGTGTGTGTGTGTGTGTGTGCGTGCGTGTGTGCGTGCGTGCGTGCGTGCGTGCGTGCGTGCGTGTCGTGCGTGCGTGCGTGCGTGTGTGCTTGCGTGCGTGCGTGCGTGCGTGCGCGCGCGCGTATCAGACAGACAGCGGGGGAAAATAGGTACATGGTTTAAGAAAAAACAAACAAAAAACCTCGTCATCACGGCAATGAGTTAGCAAAGATACTCGGGTGATACTGCTTCGTCGTGCTTGTCCGCCCATGATCTGACACAGACACAGCACCTGCCGTTCTGTGCTGCCTTCATCGCCACGAGGAGAAAAGCACGCTCCGACTGTCTCCCAAGATTGCCCGTAGATGGGCAGAAGAAATGAATGGAATGAAAGTACTGTCAATAAATAAGCAGGCGAAAAACGATCTTTAAAAAATGATCAGTACAAGAACAAATCTTTGACTCTTTGCTATCTATTCAGAGGGGATGCTTTCTCTCTCTCTCTCTCTCTCTCTCTCTCTCTCTCTCTCTCTCTCTCTTCTCTCTCTCTCTCTCTCTCTCTCTCTCTCTCTCTCTCTCTCTCTCTCTCTCTCTCTCTCTCTCTCTCTTACAAGCACACACTTACCACACACATACACAGACAAACAGATTGACAGACAGACAGACAGATGTGCATACATAATATACGAATCAAGCCTAGAGATTGACAGACAGATAAAGGTAGGTTGGTAGATACAAATACAAATGCACATAATCATACGAATCAAGCCTATCCTAGTCATGTTCACTTTGCCGATGATTGATCGATTATTTTCTTTTCTTTCTTTTTACACTGTCTTGTTTGATTTTGTTTGGTTGTTATTTTAAATCGATTTACGGAATTCATCGGTTGTATGTTGTGCTAATATCATCATTATTACATAAAATGTGCAGCTGCTGCTGTAGCTGCTCCTACTTTTTCTATTACGTCTGCGGCTGTTTAGCTATCATCCCTCAGCGAGTTCAATAAGGCTTTGAAGTTGTTATGTATGTTTTGTCAACCTTGGATCTGGAATCAATTCCTCGTAAACCAGTGATGATTTTCAATGTGCGACCAAACCCAAGGGATGTTTTTGATATGGCGAGAATAATCTTGACATTGTTGATTCGTCCAGATATCTTGAAGTAACTTTTAATCGAAGAAATATGTTTATGATCCATCAGAAAATGTGATGGCAGCTTTATTACTCACAGCTAAGAATGAACATTTTCCCATTTGTGTAGTTTTGGGCTCTTCTTTTTATCTCGAGTAATGATAATTACGATTTTACTTTATGGCTTAGATATGAAGGTATGAGAAAATGGTAATTCTGGAAAAGTTGCGAGTGAATTTTTGATAAAACATTTGTTCAGATTTTATTGAAAAAAAAAAGAACACACAAAAAGAAAAACAGAAACAAAAACACTCTCATTCACTTGATGCATTGATGACATTTTGTATCCAATCTTTGTTCGGATCAACTGTAGAATTATTCCATTTTCATCCAATCGTATCGCCAAAGTCTAAAGATAGATACTGTGCTCAAGACTATGGGTATCTGGCATACCCGGAGGACTGAATGTGTAAAGCACATACTAACTAAAACATGTCTGCGTGTGAGCTCAGCAGCGATTTATTGATAGCGACACTTTTAAGGAATGTAGATAATCATTGCAAGATAACTTCACTTACTGCTGGACACTTTTAAGGAATGTAGATAATCATTGCAAGATAACTCCACTTACTGCTGGACACTTTTAAGGAATGTAGATAATCATTGCAAGATAACTCCACTTACTGCTGGACACTTTTAAGGAATGTAGATAATCATTGCAAGATAACTCCACTTACTGCTGGACACTTTTAAGGAATGTAGATAATCATTGCAAGATAACTCCACTTACTGCTGGACACTTTTAAGGAATGTAGATAATCATTGCAAGATAACTCCACTTACTGCTGGACACTTTTAAGGAATGTAGATAATCATTGCAAGATAACTCCACTTACTGCTGGACACTTTTAAGGAATGTAGATAATCATTGCAAGATAACTCCACTTACTGCTGGACACTTTTAAGGAATGTAGAATAATCATTGCAAGGTAACTCCACTTACTGCTGGACACTTTTAAGGAATGTAGAATAATCATTGCAAGGTAACTCCACTTACTGCTGGACACTTTTAAGGAATGTATATAATCATTGCAAGATAACTCCACTTACTGCTGGACACTTTTAAGGAATGTAGAATAATCATTGCAAGATAATTCCACTTACTGCTGGACACTTTTAAGGAGTGTAGATAATCATTGCAAGATAACTCCACTTACTGCTGGACACTTTTAAGGAATGTAGAATAATCATTGCAAGATAATTCCACTTACTGCTGGACACTTTAAGGAGTGTAGATAATCATTGCAAGGTAACTCCAGTTACTGCTGGACACTTTACAAAAGCTGTACAAGGTACTCAAATTTATTGGGGAAAGCTTTGCAAAATAAATGTACTATTATTACAGACGGTATAAAAGTTGATTTTCACAAGAACTTTATATAAATACTATATCTTGCGAACAACTGCCAGACTTATATATATATATATATATATATATATATATATATATATATATATATATATATATATATATATTATGACAATCACAGACTCCCTGCCAGATTAAGGTAGAATCCATGGTGTTGACAAACCTGAACAGTTGCGTAAAGACGGGAGTCTAAACGTTATCGGTAATAAGTATCATGTTTGTTGAATATGATTATGATTTATGCCGGAAATGCTCAGGCAAGAGAACTCACCTACCCATTGTTACTTCTGTAAACTGATTTTAAAATAGGAAGAAAGAACGGTTAAACATTGCAAAACTTCTGAACTAACTAACCAACCAACAACCAACAAAACAACTAACTAACTAACTAACTAACTAACTAACTAACTAACTAACTAACTAACTAACTAACTAACTAACTAACTAACTACCTGACTGATTGATTGACAGACGCGACTGACTCGCCGAATCACTGACTGACTGACTGACTGACTCATCGACTGACTGACTGACTGACTGACTGACTCACTCACTCACTAAAAAGAAGAAGGGGAAGTTAACTAATTCTTCCCCATGTTGTATTCCTGAGGAACGACAATTGGGGGGGGGGGGGGGGGGTGCTTGCATTTAACACACACTAAGAATTTTCATGTCGCTATCACGATTTGTTTACTTATCCTGAATACCTAAAAAGGGTTTAAAAGAATTAAATCAAGTTCAAGTTCAAGTGTGCGCTCGTGAGATGGAATCAGGTGATATGCGCAGCGGAAGCTAGGCCAGAATCTGTCAAGGCCAAGCTAAGAACCACTTTCATTGGTCCGTTTCTTTATTCCGACCCCCCCACCCCCACCCTCCCGCACTCCGAAGTCTGAAGTGTCTACAGAGAAAGTGTGTGTGTGTGTGTGTGTGTGTGTGTGTGTGTGTGTGTGTGAAACGAGGCGGTGGTGAGTAGGGTGAATGGGGTGGGGGTGGAAGGGTTTTGCTGGCTTTATTGACTTTAGTTGCAGGATATGACCTGGAGTTGAGGAAGGTGAAGGTTGCGCAGGAAAGGGGACAAATTCTTGTGATTGGCTGTTCGCACTGCGCCGATAGCATTGTCTGCTGATGAGGCGTATACTGCGTTGTCAGGGTTGGGTCATTTTTCTTGTATCTACCCCCCCCCCCCCCCCCCCCCCCCCCCCCCTCCCCAACGGCCTTGGAAGTTAACATATGTCTGTCTGTTCGTCTGCCTATTGCCAGGAGTGCGGGAAAACTGCTGACATTGATTTTAACCAAACTTTGTCAAAAGATCGAAGGTGAACCGGGGAAAAACTGACGCAGTTTTGGGGCGGAATTGCGGGTCTGGATTTGGATGAAACGGCGGATCCGGGATCGTTATTGTTCCTTTTGTATCATAGGCTGGAGAAAGTCGCAGTTGGATTGAATGCGTTATATGTATGACATCATAGTAACACGAAGTACAGATGACAACAGTCTCTTGGTGATGACGCCTCCAAGTGAAAGGCTCATCAAAGTAGCAAGTGTGTGTCAAGTCGTGACGACATGATGAGGCAACAGACCTGTCCAAGTTTGTGTCCAATCGTGACAACTTGATGAGGCAACAGACCTGTCCAAGTTTGTGTCAAGTCGTGACGACATGATGAGGCAACAGACCTGTCCAAGTTTGTGTCAAGTCGTGACGACATGATGAGGCAACAGACCTGTCCAAGTTTGTGTCAAGTCGTGACAACTTGATTATGCAACAGACCTGTCCAAGTGTGTGTCAAGTCGTGACAACTTGATGAGGCAACAGACCTGTCCAAGTGTGTGTCAAGTCGTGACATCATGAGGCAACAGACCTGTCCAAGTCTGTGTCAAGTCGTGAC
>CM031600.1:3054829-3057329 GCA_018398815.1 Conus ventricosus
TGCTGGGTGGCCCTGGCTGTGTGTGGTCTTGCATTGTCCTGTTGGAATGTCCAGTTTGGGTGTTGCGCAAAAAAAGGATCGACATGGGGTCTGAGCACCTGGTTGATGTAGCACTGTGCATTGACACCCTGTCCGCGACCAGGACCAATGTTCTGAAAGATGACTGGTCCTATGGCGTGGTTAATGCCAATTGCACCCCATATCATAACGTTCGGGCCTCCCCAGGGGTTCTGCTCTACCACACAGGAGTCAGCATAGCGTTCACCAGGTCGACGCCATATTCTGACACGACCGTCAGCCATGTCAATACAAAAACGGCTCTCATCTGAGAACAGTATGCGTCCCCACTGCTGCCTGCGCCAGTTGATTCGGGCTTGTGCCCACTGCAGCCTGTCCTCCCGGTGTCTTGGTGTCAGTACCGGACCTCTGTGAGGACGCCTACATGCCAGCCCATTCTCCTGAAGATGCCGCCGCACAGTGTTGAGGCTGATTCGTTGCTGGAGATTCCCAGGCACCTGTTGAGCAGTGTTAGCGGCTGTTTGCCGCCTGTCCCGCAGATGGGTTCGAACAAGATGGCGATCCTCTCTTTGTGTGGTGACCCAAGGACGGCCTGGCCGGGACGATCATCAGTGGTACCAGTGACTCGCATGCGGTGCTGCAGACGATAGATGGTTGAGATGTGGACGTTAAAGATGTTGGCGACCTGCCTGGCATCCACACCAGCCTCCAGATGGCCTAGGGCACGATTGCGTTCCTCTGCTCGTAGTCTTGGCATCTCTGTAGCGCTCAGACGGCAAGTCGTTATCTGAACCTTGTAGCGCGGCTTTATAAAGGCTGCATGCCTGCGTACTTGTCGCTGGTTAACTTTGCTCTGCATTGTGTGCACGTGCCTCACATGCAGCAACCAGTTTGCCATTTTTGTTGACCCTCCAATGCCGGGAATGATGTGTTGCTCACACAATTGTTTCACTGCACGTGAGTCTTGGACCCAAACAACTTGCCACAATGGTTCAATATTGTATATTCACCCCTTTCACCTGAAAAATAGCCTTTCAAATTTTCGCGTTTTTTATGGAAGTCAGTATATATATCTTTAGCCCAGAAATACAGCATTCACCTTCTCTGTATGGTCCATAAAATGGATTTTAAATGGAAAGAACTGAATAAGATCAAGATGGGGAAAAAAACCGATCCGTCTTTGTTTTTAATCTTGTCCTTGTTTTTCATCCTGTCATCCTGTCTCGTCCGGCAACGTGATTCTTCAAATGCTGTAACTTTCTCGTTGCTGGTAGCAGAAGGGCTCGGAATTCACATGTCGTGAAGGAACATGGGCACAGGAACGGCTGTGAAGGAACGTGGGCACAGGAACGGCTGTGAAGGAACATGGGACAGGAACACCTGTGAAGGAACGTGGGACAGGAACACCTGTGAAGGAACGTGGGACAGGAACACCTGTGAAGGAACGTGGGACAGGAACGGCTGTGAAGGAACGTGGGACAGGAACACCTGTGAAGGAACGTGGGACAGGAACACCTGTGAAGGAACGTGGGCACAGGAACGGCTGTGAAGGAACGTGGGACAGGAACACCTGTGAAGGAACGTGGGACAGGAACACCTGTGAAGGAACGTGGGACAGGAACACCTGTGAAGGAACGTGGGACAGGAACACCTGTGCCTTCTCCACGGGCAGGAAGTGAGCCTGTTCTCGGCCAACGTCCTAGTCCCCATTCTCCCCTCCCCTCCCATCCGGTGTGTGTGTGTGTGTGTGTGTGTGTGTGTGTGTGTGTGTGTGTGTGTGTGTGTGTGTGTGCGTATATATATATATATATATATATACATATATATATATATATATATATATATATATATATATATATATATGAAACAAACTAATAAATTCCAAGGATAAGTACTGAGCACCATTCCAGCAACTTACAGAGCAGCTTGATGTTGCAATGACTGCAAGAAATATTGAATTATAAACAAAGCTTGCTCTTATGTCTTAGATTGAAGAAATAGGGGGAGATAAGCATACATATCTGCAGTGGTAGATAATTCTGCCTAACTAACAGTATGTGCTTGAGTGGGTGAATGGGGAACAATTTCTTCAATCTACAAGCTTTGTTTATAATTCAATATTTCTTGCAGTCATTGCAACACCAAGCTGCTCTGTAAGTTGCTGGAATGGTGCTCAGTACTTATCCTTGGAATTTATTAGTTTGTTGTAATTTAGTCCCTTGCGGATTCATTCCAAGAACTGGCCCTCAGCACTTGTGTCTAAGAGGTTATCTTTTTATATTTTCTACTTTTCACAAGAAAATGTAGCTTGTTTTGCTCTTTCATGATCTTCTTTTGCTTCTTCGGTGGCACCTTTGGTTGTTTTTTGAAAACTCAACAAACATATTACGGTATTGCACACCAGCTTTTTCTGGGATAGCATTCTTCTTAAAACCGGAAAGGCAGAGGAGTCAAATTACCACTTTCCGTCGTCACTGAGGAG
>CM031600.1:3067329-3072329 GCA_018398815.1 Conus ventricosus
GGCTGTGATGGGCTGGGGTATACTGGAACTTAAACCGAAACAGCCTGGTTTTATTTTCTTTCTACGTGCTTTTAGCCCTGCACGGGTGCTTAGCCTTGGGCTAAAGTTTACTGAAACTGAAACAGACATTTTTTTCTCTCACTGTAGTTACAGCCCTGAAAAAATGGGCCCTTGGACATGTTATACTGAAATTGAAACCGAAATAGCTTCCCCCCACCACCACCCTCTTTAAGCTTATAGGCCTGAGAGGACCCTCTGTGGTGGGTAGGGTATAGTGGTGTTGAAATGAAGCAGCCTTTTTCTCCGATTTTTGATGACAGCACTGCAATGGCCCTTTGTAGTGGGCTGGTTGTACTGAAACTGAAACAGTTGTTTTTCTTATGTATGGTTACAGCCCTGAAAGGACCCTCTGTGGTGGGCAGGGTAAACTGATGCTGAAACTGAAACAGCTTTTTTTTTTCTCTCGTCGTGGTTACAGCCCTGAACGAGCCCGTTGTAGCTGGAGAGAGAGAGAGAGAGAGAGAAGAGAGAGAGAGAGAGAGAGAGAGAGAGAGAGAGAGAGAAGAGAGAGAGAGGAGGGGGGGGGGGGGGGAGGGAGGGAGGGAGGGAAAGAAGAGAATACAAGAGAGAGAGAGAGGGGGGGGGGGGGGGGGCTTTGTGTGGATGGGGGAGAGGGAAGGAGAGAGCACTGTCAAACAGCTACGGAGCTAACGATCGTAGGTTCGAACCGCTCGCAGAGTCGAAATGTTACAACGTGAAAAACTTCCGCTGTCCACCGAGCAGTAGCCGGGTGCTTTATGCCAGTCATGGAAGGTCAAGGCAGCGGAAGAAAAATTCAGGCTTTGCTTTCCACAATGCCGTGCCCTAGACACGATAAACCTCGTACAGTTCAGGCTTCGCTTTCCACAATGTCGTGCCCTAAACACGATAAACCTCGTACAGTTCAGGCTTCGCTGTCCACAATGTCGTGCCCTAGACACGATAAACCTCGTACAGTTCAGGCTTCGCTTTCCACAATGTCGTGCCCTAGACACGATAAACCTCGTACAGTTCAGGCTTCGCTGTCCACAATGT
The DNA here is from genome assembly GCA_018398815.1 of Conus ventricosus. NCBI lineage: Eukaryota > Metazoa > Mollusca > Gastropoda > Neogastropoda > Conidae > Conus > Conus ventricosus. Next base: position 3,068,404 of record CM031600.1, read on the forward strand.
CGTGCCCTAGACACGATAAACCTCGTACAGTTCAGGCTTCGCTGTCCACAATGTCGTGCCCTAGACACGATAAACCTCGTACAGTTCAGGCTTCACTTTCCACAATGTCGTGCCCTAGACACGATAAACCTCGTACAGTTCAGGCTTCGCTTTCCACAATGCCGTGCCCTAGACACGATAAACCTCGTACAGTTCAGGCTTCGCTGTCCACAATGCCGTGCCCTAGACACGATAAACCTCGTACAGTTCAGGCTCCGCTGTCCACAATGCCGTGCCCTAGACACGATAAACCTCGTACAGTTCAGGCTCCGCTGTCCACAATGCCGTGCCCTAGACACGATAAACCTCGTACAGTTGAGGCTTCGCTTTCCACAATGTCGTGCCCTAGGACACGAATAAACCTCGTATAGCGTACAGTTCAGGCTTCGCTTTCCACAAAGCCGTGCCCTAGACACGATAAAACTCGTACAGTTCAGGCTTCGCTGTCCACAATGTCGTGCCCTAGACACGATAAACCTCGTACAGTTCAGGCTTCGCTGTCCACAATGCCGTGCCCTAGACACGATAAACCTCGTACAGTTCAGGCTTCGCTTTCCACAATGCCGTGCCCTAGACACGATAAACCTCGTACAGTTCAGGCTTCGCTGTCCACAATGCCGTGCCCTAGACACGATAAACCTCGTACAGTTCAGGCTTCGCTGTCCACAATGCCGTGCCCTAGACACGATAAACCTCGTACAGTTCAGGCTTCGCTGTCCACAATGCCGTGCCCTGGACACGATAAACCTCGTACAGTTCAGGCTTCGCTGTCCACAATGCCGTGCCCTAGACACGATAAACCTCGTACAGTTCAGGCTTCGCTGTCCACAATGCCGTGCCCTAGACACGATAAACCTCGTACAGTTCAGGCTTCGCTGTCCACAATGTCGTGCCCTAGACACGATAAACCTCGTACAGTTCAGGCTTCGCTTTCCACAATGTCGTGCCCTAGACACGATAAACCTCGTACAGTTCAGGCTTCGCTTTCCACAATGTCGTACCCTAAACACGATAAACCTCGTACAGTTCAGGCTTCGCTTTCCACAATGTCGTGCCCTAGACACGATAAACCTCGTACAGTTCAGGCTTCGCTTTTCACTATGTCGTGCCCTAGACACGATAAACCTCGTACAGTTCAGGCTTTGCTTTCCACAATGTCGTGCCCTAGACACGATAAACCTCTTACAGTTCAGGCTTTGCTTTCCACAATGCCGTGCCCTAGACACGATAAACCTCGTACAGTTCAGGCTTCGCTGTCCACAATGCCGTGCCCTAGACACGATAAACCTCGTACAGTTCAGGCTTCGCTGTCCACAATGCCGTGCCATAGACACGATAAACCTCGTACAGTTCAGCTTCGCTGTCCACAATGCCGTGCCCTAGACACGATAAACCTCGTACAGTTTCAGGCTTTGCTGTCCACAATGCCGTGCCCTAGACACGATAAACCTCGTACAGTTCAGGCTTCGCTGTCCACAATGCCGTGCCCTAGACACGATAAACCTCGTACAGTTCAGGCTTCGCTGTCCACAATGCCGTGCCCTAGACACGATAAACCTCGTACAGTTCAGGCTTCGCTGTCCACAATGCCGTGCCCTAGACACGATAAACCTCGTACCGTTCAGGCTTCGCTGTCCACAATGCCGTGCCCTAGACACGATAAACCTCGTACAGTTCAGGCTTCGCTGTCCACAATGCCGTGCCCTAGACACGATAAACCTCGAACAGTTCAGGCTTCGCTGTCCACAATGCCGTGCCCTAGACACGATAAACCTCGTACAGTTCAGGCTTCGCTGTTCACAATGCCGTGCCCTAGACACGATAAACCTCGTACAATTCAGGCTTCGCTGTCCACAATGCCGTGCCCTAGACACGATAAACCTCGTACAGTTCAGGCTTCGCTTTCCACAATGCCGTGCCCTAGACACGATAAACTTCATACAGTTCAGGCTTCACTGTCCACAATGCCGTGCCCTAGACACGCTAAACCTCGTACAGTTCAGGCTTCGCTGTCCACAATGCCGTGCCCTAGACACGATAAACCTCGTACAGTTCAGGCTTCGCTTTCCACAATGCCGTGCCCTAGACACGATAAACCTTGTACAGTTCAGGCTTCGCTGTCCACAATGCCGTGCCCTAGACACGATAAACCTCGTACAGTTCAGGCTTCGCTTTCCACAATGCCGTGCCCTAGACACGAAAACTTCATACAGTTCAGGCTTCGCTGTCCACAATGCCGTGCCCTAGACACGATAAACCTCGTACAGTTCAGGCTTCGCTGTCCACAATGCCGTGCCCTAGACACGATAAACCTCGTACAGTTCAGGCTTCGCTGTCCACAATGCCGTGCCCTAGACACGATAAACCTCGTACAGTTCAGGCTTCGCTGTCCACAATGCCGTGCCCTAGACACGATAAACCTCGTACAGTTCAGGCTTCGCTGTCCACAATGCCGTGCCCTAAACACGATAAACCTCGATACAGTTCAGGCTTCGCTGTCCACAATGCCGTGCCCTAGACACGATAAACCTCGTACAGTTCAGGCTTCGCTGTCCACAATGCCGTGCCCTAGACACGATAAACCTCGTACATTTCAGGCTTCGCTTTCCACAATGCCGTGCCCTAGACACGATAAACTTCATACAGTTCAGGCTTCGCTGTCCACAATGCCGTGCCCTAGACACGATAAACCTCGTACAGTTCACGCTTCGCTGTCCACAATACCGTGCCCTAAACACGATAAACCTCGTACAGTTCAGGCTTCGTTGTCCACAATGCCGTGCCCTAGACACGATAAACCTCGTACAGTTCAGGCTTCGCTGTCCACAATGCCGTGCCCTAGACACGATAAACTTCATACAGTTCAGGCTTCGCTGTCCACAATGCCGTGCCCTAGACACGATAAACCTCGTACAGTTCAGGCTTCGCTGTCCACAATGCCGTGCCTAGACCACGATAAACCTCGTACAGTTCAGGCTTCGCTGTCCACAATGCCGTGCCCTAGACACGATAAACCTCGTACAGTTCAGGCTTCGCTTTCCACAATGCCGTGCCCTAGACACGATAAACCTCGTACAGTTCACGCTTCGCTGTCCACAATGCCGTGCCCTAGACACGATAAACCTCGTACAGTTCACTTAGCCATGGCCATGAAGCTACGGGCTTTAACTCTGAACTCAAAGCGTATTGTGACGTTAGTGCAACACAGAACGGCGCAGTGCAGTTCAATACACAGTTATGCTGCGAAGTACAGTTCAACCCAATGCCATATATCTATCAAAACCGAGGATGCTATATAACCCGTTGAGTTACTTGCGATCGAAAAAATAAAAGAAGACGGAAACTGGTAGCTGACATTGTAGAACCGTCACGTGAGCAATATTGAAAAAAAAAATTAGAGATATGACGGGCGACGAAGAAAAACTCTTTCCACCCATTCCCAACCCCAGATACCCCGCTCCCCCCCCCCCCCCCCCCCCCCCCCCCCTCCCCAACGTGCCCATACCGTCTTAAAAAGGTCAAGTTCTCACGACTTGCATTCCCACACACACACCCCACCTACTTCATCTCCTCTCCTCTCTCACGCGTCCAGAACTTCATGAATGAAGGCGTACCTCCTTTACCCACCCACACCTGCCCATTCCGTCCTTCCTTCATTTCACAGACGGACAGGAGGCTGTATGCCTCCTGAACCTCCCCTTGTCCAGTAGAGCTGGATCTGGGCGGTGGGAATATCTGACGGTTCACTGACCAATGATGACGCTGCAACGACTTCGGGTCAGATAAGAGAGAAGTGTGAACCCGAGTCCGCATACCTTTGACATTCCACACGTGACTGTAACGGGTAGGATGGGGTCATAAATAGCCCTCGGGTCTGATATTTGAGC
>CM031600.1:3077329-3090494 GCA_018398815.1 Conus ventricosus
TGTTTACATGTCAGTGGAGTGGAACAGAAAGCAGTATTGTTTACCTTAGCTGACACTGGAACTTTAAATACCGTCAGGTGTCAAATGATCGTTCTTTCTCTTTAAAAACTAAGCATTTGAAGTAAATTGAGGTCAACAAATATAGCAAACAAGCAAACAAAAAATATTGATGAAGAAGGGAAAGGTTGTCAAATAAAACCACTTTTAAAGTTCTTGTGAGCTTTAGCTGTCCAACGGAAAAAAACTCCTAGGTCAGAAAAACTAAAATATTATGTTTACATTTTGCCCCGTTAATAATTGATGTACGGATCATCACGGTAGCAAGTAATGTATTTGTACGTGTATGCGCCGTTTGTGAGTTTTAAATGTGTGTTTGCCTGTGCCCATGTTGTACAGGTTCACACTCGCGTACACATGCGATTTTGAAAGTGGTCTTGATTAATGCATGCGCTCGTGCTTATGTGCCTGCGCGGGCGAACCTGTGTGTGTGTGTGTGTGTGTGTGTGTGTGTGTGTGTGTGTGTGATATGTTTGATCATATAATTGGCGTGATTATGGGCAGTTGGAGGGCTGCTTGGCTAATAACCCGATTCGCAAGTTTGTTGGGCGTATGCGTGTGTGTGTGTGTGTGTGTGTGTTGTGTGTGTGTGTGTGTGTGTGTGTGTGAGTGTGTGTGTGTGTGTGTGTCACACTGTCACTTTTGCACACACGCTTCATGACAGCATTTACTCCATACGCACACGCAATCTTTCCAATCAACCAAATGGCGCACTACCGAATGTTTTTTCTTCTCCCCTCTCCTTCGGGAAAACACTTTACTAAATCACATCAAACAATTTATAAACAGATTTTATACATGTTCTCTCTTTACACTGAGAGATAAACTAATTCATCTAAGATTCTATAAAAGTCATGGCCTTCACATTACATTAGCCCAAATCCAGACCAGGAGAATAAATAACTCCTGTAATCATTGATGCCATGCCTGCATTAGATATAAGACTCCATACTGTCATGATTCCCTGTCTCTCTCAGACATCGTATCGCCCCCTTGATTTCTCCGTCACTGGAGATACGAGTTCCGACTCCTCTCCCTCGACTTCTCCTGTACCTGGAGATATGAGTTCGACTCTCTCCTAGACTTCTCCTGTCACTGGAGAGATGATGAGTTCCAACTCCTCTCCCTGGAGTCTTTAATTGCTGGGGCTGAACTACCGGTGTGTTCCCACACCATGGCCATCTTTAACCACCTCACGGGGGTGAAAGGTGAAGGGTGAAGGGTGAAGGGTGAAGGGCTGAAACACGAATAAGGTTCGTGTAAGTAACCTGCTTCCCACTTTAATTATGAATTGTTTCTTTTCTTTTCTTTAGGTTTTCCCCTGTAGCTTTCCCCAACTATCTATGGCTCACCGGTAATGACTGGTCAGCGTGAGGACCAGCGTCCTGACAGGTTCGAGTCTCTAGGCATCTGCTGGGCTAAAACTGATTCTTTCCTCCCTCCTCCTAGTGAGTGCATACTCAGTGTTCAAAACACATGACCAGCACCTTACCAACCCTTATTAAACTATCTCTCAGTGGTCACTTTCACCCAATGACCACCTTCTTTCTTTAATGAGTCATTCTCACCATTATTTGGGGACGCCCGCTACACTAGTCAAGCCACATGAATATGCTTCCTTTTTAGTTGTGGCATGGGGAAATGATTCATATCACTAACTACATGTGATGGAGCGTCCATGCTTTGATGTGAGGCTACGTCACATGACACCCCCATCCTGGGGTGAAAAAATTTTCTCCAGAAAATTTTTTTTGAAGGATATACAACTTCTCTTAAATACATCTTCAGCCATGAATCTCAAATTGTGTATCCATCACACATGATTCACCAAATTAATAATCAACGTATAGAATCAATCATCATGATCCACCTATAAATAGCATATATCAAACTTTAAGTCTTTCTAAAAAATTCATAATTGATCAACACATCTCACAAAACACATTTCACAAATTACATGGACAAAACAATTAGGGATATTAACAATTCAAAGTACATTGTGTTTATATATTAAGATGATGAAAGCACATTTTTTCCTTGAATCTTTGTCTCACATCATATGTTTCAAAACCCTCATGAAAATAGAATATTCTAAGTGTAACTGTTTCTCAATAGAACATGTAAACAAAAATAAACATAGTTTAAAACATAGTTTTTCCCACATGTAATGTTATAGTCATATATGAAAGTGAAAATATTTTCATTGTTGACAATTAACTTATGAAAACAAAGGTTTGTCTCACTGACAATCAAAAACATGGGTATATACATTTCTAAAGAGTTACTTGTCATGACACATAATATATATTCACCTTACAAGAAGTTAGACATAAATAGTAATGATTTTTTCAGTGTTTACGAAAGAATAAGCAAAAGAAATAGATATGTAATACCATAACATCAAGTAGTGTGTGCTTGTAAAACATAGTCATTCACAAGAAATTAAGCATCAATACCACTTGATTTAAAACAGTCAGTAGCTACAATGCTGTCAAATGTCAGCACACCGCAATCATAAAGAAAGACAAAAAGGAATATTCTTTCCCTTGAGACAGTAACATTTGTCCATTAATATTAAGAACACGTGACAATAAATTGCATGACATGTTGTGTTCCAGACTGGTTCAATAGATACTGGAATTCCGGTAGTCAAAGTATACTTTCACAAAATTAATTTCCTTGTGAGAGCTGACACAGAAGTTCTTCAATGTCTGGGCTGGACTCGCATGACACAGTGATCTTATTTTTTCCTGTAATCGATGCAGACCGCACGAGCCATCGGTTTGTCCACAATACAAGTGGTGAGCTGTACGGAGATGTAGAGGTTCAATGACTTTTAAATCAGATTTACTTTGATTTCTCTCTCGACACCTCTTTTTTTTGCAAATGGGAGGGGTATGGTCTGGTTCGCACTGGTATCCGTTGTTAACTGAATATATGGGATTCAATACCAGTCATGTTCCTGGGGTATCTGTAAACACATCCTGCAAGTCTTTCATAATTTCTTGAGAGTTCTGTTTGGACTTGCAGACAATATTCGACAGAACCCACATCGTCATACGGTTCACCTTTGACTAGTCCAGAGTTGGAAGGGGTACAACATCATCTGCACTGGTAAGATGTTTAACCACTAATACATTTGCTGTTTCACAACTTTGGACCTGTCCCGGTACGTTTACATTGGGTCCAAAATATCAATGATAATATATGGTTATGTTGACCTCAGTTTCTGACATAGGACTTATCCCTTCAACTGACTGAGGTTGATGGACATTTGTACGTTTCAACTTACTCTTGAAAATGTTCACGTTGAAATACTTCTCAAGTGTTTGCCATTTTGATCTTATAATTCACCTGAGAATTTTTTTTCGACACTGAAAAGGACCTTACTAAACGAAGCTTGTTTGTTTTCTGGTGAGTATAGTACAAGGCCTATATTCCCTGCATGAAGGAACGTTGCTTTGCTTTTCTGTCTGCAAGGACCTTTGTACATTGTTTTTATCAGCTGACTGCTTGAGCAAGTCAATGCTCCTTTCAAAAGATATTGCAGTCCATAAAACGTATTGGTAAACAGTTTTACTGAGGTATGTTCCGTCTTTTTCGTCCATTGTGTCATCAGTAGATCCAAAGACCCTGGTAAGTTGTCCGAAAAAAAGCTCACAATGGTGAGAATCGCGTTCGTTCGGCATTTCCCTGTTGCGAAAGAGCAAAGCGGTATGCAACTATCCCATTCATGGGTTTCCTGCCTTGCACTTCTCAAATGGACTTTAAGTTCATTGACACGTTAAACCATGTCATTCGATTGGGAGGATATGGCGTGGTTGAAATGGAAGAGATTGACAACAGTCTGTAAAGTTTCTCTCATTAGATCGGAATGATTTGCGTTCCATAATCCGAGACGAATTTTGTCTGGAAGGACCCACTTGGGAAAAAATCGCAAGTAAGGCTTAGCGACAGACACTGTATCACTTTTTTAGTGAAATCGCTTCAGGTACCTTGTCGCTGTTGTCACAAAGTTAGATATAACGTTATCGGCGAAGACAGTGGTAAAGGCCCAACAAGATCAATAGCCACCTTCCGAAATGGAAACGGAAATGAGAGGCATTTTGTGCAAAGGTGCCCATGGGACGCGACCTTTTCTGAGATGTCTTTTGGGCAGATGTACATGAGCGGCCAGTTTTCTCGTAACTTCCTTTGTGAACACTGGCCAATAAAAGGAATCAAGAACTTTCTTTAATGTTTTTTGATTCACAGTGACCAGCGAACAATGCATCATGAGCCGTGTGTAGTACTGTATCTCGAAGTGTCTTTGGAACGGACAACTTGTTTGTGTCCTGTCCCAGGTACACAATGTAGAGAAATGACAGAGTCAGTATGTACGTTGGTTTGTCGTTGGTATGTCAGTGACGTCTGTTTAGCCGCTGAATGTATTGTCGTCAGGTCTCGTCTTTTCCCTGCATTTCTTTTAGATCATCTGGGGTTTATCTGGAGTTCATCCTGTTTGGACTTCTGCGGCTTTGTAACCTTTCCTGTCTATGATGTCTGATCTGGTACGCACAGATAAGGAGACGAACGATCCTCCAGCACCACCATGTGCTGTAGCGACACTTGGCAATCAAATTGTCCAAGATGAAGTCGCCCATGTCTGGGTTATCATGACACAGGCGGTAAGAAATCCGGAGGTAGTAAGTTGTACGGTGTTGTATCGCCCAAATTTTCGCCAGCGGTACACGTTTCACTTTGCCTCCAACGACCTAACTTTTGGACAGTGTGGAGATACTGGTTTTGAAGCACGAAAAGATTTTCTTACACAGCTGGAGGTGCACCAGTGTCTCGCAAAACCGAAAGCCTGCAAATCCGGTGAATGGGTCCGTTTTCTAACACAGTTCCATCACCGTGATTGGTGCAAAAACAGGCCTTCGTCACAATCAGTGGAGACTATAGCGGATTTAGAATCATTTGGTTTGAAAGGTCAATTTTTTTCAAATGGGAAACTTGCCTCACCAAGAACCATGCTGTCCTGTCGGCAGCTGGATGATTTTGTGAACTTCGGGTTTCTGTCCACGAATGGCCCAAAAGGTCTACGCTAGGTGGTCGTTGTCCACGACTCGGAACGTTTGCTGAGGAGCTAAGGTGTTTTTCCGGCGGTGAGTACTGGTACTGACGAAAGTCATTCGAAGCGAAAAGATCTGTCCGTTCCTAGGATAGGGATATATCCTTGAGGACCAGAAATGACCACGTTTTCCTTTCCTGTAACTTCCCTGTCCGATGGGATAGTTACATGACGCATGAGATCAAAGATGGACATTCTCCTTCCTAGCCACGACATTATTGGAGTGTGCGTTACAATACTGATCAGATCTGACAATTTCCTCAACGCTTTCAAATTGCCTTCTTTAGGATAGTGTCAGTCTTTTTCACGTCTGGTGAAAAGTTGTTCTCTAAGAAGGGATCTCGCAGTGATTGAAAAGTTTTGTTCGTTTTTGATAAATCGATCATCGATTTAACAATGGACTCATACGAACTAGAACGACGGGAAACGATTTCTTTGTCAGGGAGCAGAACGGAACACGTTGCGAAACGATCGGAGGACATTTGAAATTTCTTGAGTTTTTTCAAATGATCCCAAGTGAAATTTTGTTTCGCCGGTGTGTGTGTGTACATTGCCAAGCACTGCCCGTAAACAACGACGCAATATACAATGTCCCCTTTTCCCTTGGGCCAACCTCAAGACGTTGCGAGGACTTCAAATCGGAAAAGAAAAATATCGATGTATCCGTTTTTTTCCTCGAAAGGCGGTTCTTTGGAAATATATGCCGCAATTCTTGGATGAGGCTCGTTGGGAACCCGCTAGGAAACTGGTGGAGGTTCTCTCGATGCTGTAATTTCTATCTCAGATCTGCATCTAGTTTACTGCCTCTCAACTTAAATTGACCTTCTTTATCTTCAGCTTCCTCTGTAGTCTTTTTTTCTTTCAGCTTCCTTGTATCTTTTTTTTTCTTCAACTTCCTGCTTCCTCTGTAATCTTTTTTATCAAATTCAGTTCCCTTGTAGTTTTTTCTTTCAAACTCTAGTTTCCTTAAAAATATCTTCCTTTCCTAGTTTCCTTTGGATTTTCTCTCTCTTAGTTTCCTTTGAGTTTTCGTCTCTCTCTCTTAGCTGTTCTGCCTATCTATGCATTGTTGCAATTGTTAGTAAGTTTTTTCCATCAAAACACGGCGCTTCGCTTGATTGAACTTATTATCAAAATCATCCATAAGAACCGTCAACAGGATATAAACACAAAACAATTTCTAGTAGGAATAAAATTAAGGCGATATATGTTGATGTTGTATGTTTCCCAAAAGTTAAATTATGATATTTACAATAAAGAATTCAATTTCCGGTATAATAGAAAAAGGCTTACTTAAAACCTAGGTGATTGAAAACACAATTATGTATTTTTCCAGAAGTATTTTGTTTTCTCGAAAAGGTATCAATTTGTAATTAAAAAAAATGACGTTCAAATTACTTAATCTGTTTTTTCTAGAACGGAAAACAACCAAAGTTTTTGGACTAAATTCTTTATAAAGCTTAGTTCTAAAATGTTTTGTTGTCAGTCTTTCTTCTTACTTAATTTCAAAATGAATTTACAAAAAAAAAAAAATGTTATCGACCTTATACGATAATTGAAGATAAATTTACAGAACAAATGGAAGCACAATCAATTAAAAAGAGGGGAAGGAAACACAAACTAGCGGAAATTACCTAAAGATGAAAATGTACGAAAGAAAATAGATAGGAGCTTTATTGAGGAGAAGGTTTCAGAGTTTTGAAAAAGTGGGTGAAAAGGAAATGAAAGGATTACACCGGATCGACACATTCAGAGGGAAAATTTCAAGAACAGCATAGAAGCGTCATACAGAACCCTATGTGGTCACTGTTCCCGTGAAACTGGGGAGACGGGAAAACACAAACAAATCACGACACTATAAAACATACAGTAATAAACAAAATGATTATCATAATTGCTTACCCCCAAGCAAATACCCCCCCAAAAAAAAAATAGAAGAATTTATAGTTTTTCCCGCACTTGTCAACTCTGTCTGTTGAAGGAGACCAAGGACGGTTAAACTCTGGGACAAGAAAGGGGAGATATTTGAAATGAAACGATAGGACAGAGAAAGAAAAAAAAAACCACAAATAAACTAACCAAGGGCGATCACGGCTGCTCCACTCTTGAATATCGCTCAATTGTAGGTGAAAGCGGTAGGGCTCACCGATGGGGAAAGGGACAAAATAGGGAATCACGGCTGTCACTCTTGAATAGTCGCTAAGGTAGCGAAAAGCGGTGGGGTACGATCGGGGGGGGGGGCCACAAATTAGGAACTTGCAACAAAACAAAACCATAGCAAAACTCAGGTCAGACTAAGAGAGAAGTCTTCTCGCACTGAAAATAAAAATCACTCACACACATAACCAGGAAAAAAAACAATTGCAAGTACACAATAAATAAATTAAAACTTTCTTTTTTTTTTTCTTCCCTCAAACCCTGGAGGGTACAAATCAAAAATCTTTTTTTTTTAAATGAAATATATTTTTTTTTTTCAAAGAGGACACAAACAGAAAATCCTTCCATGAGGGTACAAACAAAATCTTTCTTATTCTTTTTTTTTCCCAGGGGGACAAAACAATGCTGCTTACGTCGGGGTCACCACTGTCACACTGTCACTTTTGCACACACGCACAATTCTGACAGCATTACTCATACGCCACACGCAATTCTTTCAATTCAACAAAAGGCGCATACCGAATGTTATTTCTTCTCCCCTTCTCTTCGGGAAATCACTTTTACTAATAATCAAAACATTTATAAAACAGGATTTTTACATGTATCTCTCTTTACACTGAGAGATAAACTAATTCATTCAAGTTTCTTTAAATCATGGCCTTCACATTACATTTAGCCCATAATCCAGTACAGGAGTATAACTAACTCCTGTAATCATTGATTTTTTGTTTATTATTTTTTTATGTTTTTCCATGCCTGCATAGATATAAGATACATACTGTCATGATCCTGTCTCGCTCAGACATGTATCGCCCTTGATTTTCTCCTCACTGGAGATACGAGTTCAGACTCTCTCACTCGACTTTCCTGGACCTGGAGATATGAGTTCCGACTCCTTCTAGACTTATTCTGTCACTGGGAGAGGATGAGTTCCAATCCTCTCCTGGAGTTTTAATTGCTGGGCTGCTGCTGAACTTTCGGTGTGTTCCCTACACCATGGCCTCGTAACACTCACGGGGTGGAAAGGTGAAGGTGAGGGGCGGGAAGGTGTTGAAGGGCTGAAACACGAATAAGTTCGTGTAAAGTAACCCTGCTTCCCACTTTAATTCTGATGTTTCTTTCTCTTTTTCTTTTAGGTTTTCCACTGTAGCTTTCCAATATATAGGGATCACCTTGGGTAATATCTGGTCAGCAGTTGAGGGACCAAGCGTCCTGACAGGTTCGAGTCTCTAGGCCATCTGCTGGGCTAAAATTGATTCTTTCCTCCCTCTCTAGTGAGTGCATATTCCAGTTTCTCAAAACACATGACAGCACCTTACCACCGATTAAATACTCTCAGTGGTCACTTTCACTCAATGACCACCCTTCTTTTTTAATGAGTCATTCTCACATTATTTGGGGGACGCCCGCTTCACTAGTCATGCCACATGAATATTCTTCCTTTTTAGTTGTGGCTTGGGGAAATGATTCATATCACTAACTACATGTGATGGAGCGTCACATTCTTTGATGTGAGGCTACGTCACATGACAGTGTGTAGGGGGGGGGGGGGGGGGCTACAGACACAACTTAATAGTCTACGTAGGGCAGGAACAACACTTCATTTAGATAAATAAAAGTAATATAGTTGTTTTTAGAAAATTTGGTTACTTTGAAGCTATTGAACATTGGACTTACAATAGAATCCTTATGCCTGTTGTTGATGTTTATAAATGTTCAGGCATCTATTTTTCAACAGGGTTTGAAATTTACTGTGCCATTTCAGAACCTGCTTGCAGAACGAAGCATGCGTTGCTATGTCTATAGCAAAAATTACTTTAGTTAAAATGCGTTTCTCTTTCTGTATATTTAAAACTATTTGATGCGCAGATACAACCAATTGTTCAGTATGGTGCGAATTGTGGGGCTAAGTCATGCTGCACATCACTGTGCTGAATTGTGGGGGCTGAGTCATGTTGCACATCTCTGTGCTGAATTGTGGGGCTGAGTCATGCTGCACATCTCTGTGCTGAATTGTGAGGGCTAAGTCAGGCTGCACATCTCTGTGCTGAATTGTGGGGGCTAAGTCAGGCTGCACATCTCTGTGCTGAATTGTGGGGCTGAGTCATGCTGCACATCTCTGTGCTGAATTGTGGGGGCTGAGTCATGCTGCATATCTCTGTGCTGAATTGTGGGGGCTGAGTATGCTGCACATCTCTGTGCTGAATTGTGGGGCTAAGTCATGCTGCACATCTCTGTGCTGAATTGTGGGGCTAAGTCATGCTGCACATCTCTGTGCTGAATTGTGGGGGCTAAGTCATGCTGCACATCTCTGTGCTGAATGTGGGGGCTGAGTCATGCTGCACATCTCTGTGCTGAATTGTGGGGGCTGAGTCATGCTGCACATCTCTGTCCTGAATTGTGAGGGCTGAGTCATGCTGCACATCTCTGTGCTGAATTGTGAGGGCTGATTTTATGCTGCACATCTCTGTGCTGAATTGTGAGGCTAAGTCATGCGCACATCTCTGTGGAAAAAGTACAGCTTTTTGCTCTTCAAAGTTGTTTGTTGTTGTTGTTGTTGTTCGGGGGGTCAAATACAAACACCGAATGATCTGGTATATGGAGAGACAAATAGATCCCTAGTTACATAATTCTGCTGTCAGGTGTATGCACTACGGGTTAAAGTTGACATGAATGGATGAGTCAAGATTACCGCTATAAGCTATACATTATTTGACTTGTATTCCTGGGAAATCGCTGTAAGTTATATATGTATGGTTTTGGAAATGTGTGGTAAAACCAAGGTGTTGAGGGAGTGGAACAGTTTCTGGCTGACTTTAAAGAGAGACTTGTACTTTGCAGATGGTAAGAATGGGATCTTCATGTCAAGAGCAGTGACAGATTCAGTAAACATAAGACTTCTTGCACAGTTGCTGTCGATAAAATGCATTTCATTTTGAATCCAGACAGACATATCAAGATCATTACAACAAATTCAGATTGGGTATTTCAGATATTGCTGTACATAGATATCAATACAAACAACATACCCCCGTTGATTTGATTTGTCCATTGTGTAAAGAAGAGAAAGAAGACGAAGTGCATTTTGTTCTGTGCTGTCCTTTACTAAACGAAATAAGAGAACATTTTAAACAGTTTAAAACTATAGATTTCCAAGACTCTTCCCAATCAATTTTACTTCTAGTTTCCAACAATGAACGAATAGCTAAAACCCTTCCATTGATTTATATAAAGCATTGAATTTATTATCTATTATTGTTTCTTAATGTATTGGTATTGAATCACTTAGACCGTTTAAAAATATTTGAATGATTTCCAAATGCACCCCTTCATAAAGGGCAATGCCTCTTTATTATTAAGTATCCGCTCCTCCCCCTCTCTCTCCCCCCTTTTCTCTTCTCCCCCTCTCTCTCTCCCCTCTCCCCTCTCTCCCTCCTCTGTTGGGAGTTTAGTGGGTATTTGTCCGGTATTTATACGTGGAGCGCGGACGTGCGACCACTGGGGAAACGTCTGCTGAACTTCCGCAAACTTGTTGAGACTATGACATTTCCTGTTTGGGCCCTTTTGGTCGGCTGGGCTATAAAAAAAACGAACTGAAGTTCGCCTGAACTTCGTTGTCATCTGTGGATTTCTTACAGTCTAGGACAGAAACGTACCAATGTTTTGTTCAGATCAAAAAGAAAATTAACTACTGAAGTACATTTTCGCGTAGATGTAATGTTAGGGTTGGTCCTATGTTGCAGTCAGGTTTTTCAGGTCACTAAAGCGTCTTGCTGACAGTACTTACTTTATGCATTGGTTTTAAAAAACCTTTTGTTTTGGAATCGCAGATATGAAGTCTCAGAAGTAGGGTGTCCCAAAGTGCGCGCGCGTGCGCGCGCGCGCGCGCGCGCGCGCGTGTGTGTTGTGTGGTGTGTGGTGTGTTGTGTGTGTGTGGTGGGGTGCGCGCGCGCGTGCGTGTGTGTGCGAAATGCGTGCGTGCGTGGGCGGGCGTGTGTGTGTTTTGTGTGTGTGTGTGTGTGTGTGTGTTGTGTTGTGTGTTGTGGGGGTTTTGCGTGCGTCCGTGCGTGCGTCCGTGCGTGCGTCCGTGCGTGCGTGCACGTGTGTGTTGTGTGGATGTTGAGCGAGCATGTGTTGAGAACTTGCTTGGGGCCATCTCTCTCCTCTCTTTTCTCTCTCTCTCCCCTCTCTCTCTCCCCTCTAAGAAAAGAGACAGACACAGACAAAACAGACGAACAGACACAGAGCGGGGGGACCAGGAGTGATGAGGGTTTGGAAGTTTGACGAAGCAGCGACAGCCGTGGCAGAATGCGGTCCGCTGTCCGGGTTTAGCCAGTGGGAGCCCACCTCAGGCTGTTTGGGGGGACGGAAGCCTGCTCCACGCTTTCTTTCACCGCCACTTGAGACATCATCCATCCTATTCCAAACACAGCCCGCAGGCATGTGCTGATCTCATCTTAATCCTCCGTCTGACACTCTACCCGCCCGGGATGTGCTGATCTCATCTTAATCCTCCGTCTGCACCTACCGCCCGGCATTGCTGGCGTTCCCCAGGACTGGGGGTTAGGATTGGGTCCAGTTTCGTTCCGCCTGAACATCCGCATTCTGGGCTCTGGGGTCACCTCGCAGGCCGCCTGGACACCTCAACACCAGTGCGTGGGTGGGAGTGGGGGTGAAAAAGGTGGTGGGGGGGGGGGGGGGGGGGGTAGAGTCCTGTTATAATTTGAAGATTGAGAGAGACGGGGGGTGGGGAGGGAGAGAAAAGGGGGGGGGGGGGAAAGAGAAGGGGAGAGAGAGGGGGGAAGAGGGAGGGAGGAGAGAGAGAGAGAGAAGAGAGAGAGAGAGAGAGAGATGGTCTATTATAATCGGCCACACAAATCTATACAAATCTAAGGAAAAAATGGAAAGATGTGACAGAGACACAACATACAGAGAGAAAGAAAGACACACACACACCACACCACACACACACAACACACACACACACACACACCACACACACCCGTGAGAGAGAGAGAGAGACAAGACAAGACAAGACAAAATTCTTTATTTACGAGGGTAATAGATAAGCACTAACGTGCTTTTTTACATCCCGTCCTCGCCCTGATAGGGACTACAACATGCAGTGAAATCAATTAATGTAAGAAATCAAAGAAGCAAGCAAAGCGGTCATGTAATCACAAGGAACATCAAATGAAAATAGAAGATAAATGAAAACAAAACAAAAATAAGAATAATAATAAACAAAACAACAACAAAAAATAATAATAACAAAAAAATAAAATAAATAAAAATGAGAATAATAATAATGAAAGGAAAGGGGAGAGCGGGGGGAGGGAGTGAGGGGGGCTGGGGAAACATATGTAAGTGTACTACAACGAAAAAATTGGCATGTATGAAACAGACAGTGAAGTGAATATGACAAAGTGGGGTACATATTTTGAACACACAAATACACCCCACGTTTGCACGCATAGAGAAGAGAGAGAGAGAGAGAGAGAGAGAGAGAAGAGAGGAGAGAGAGAGAGAGAGAGAGAAACAAGGCACCACATGCATTCATTTTTCGCAAGGCATGAAAATACGTAAACGTATTTAACAAAGTGAGATGACAATGGGGGGGGGGGGGGGGGGGGGGGCGGAGAGAAAAAAAAAAAAGAGAAGAGAGAGAAAAGAGAGAGAGAGAGAGAGAGGATGGAAGGGAAGGAGGGGTAACAGCATGAGATGTAAGATTTGAAATGGAACTGTACTAAAACGACAATAATTAGCCTGTATAAAACAGGCAGTAAAATGAACAGACAAAATATGTACGGAATTCGGAACATACACACGCACACGACC
>CM031600.1:3090594-3113094 GCA_018398815.1 Conus ventricosus
GCGTTTGGTGAGGGACGAACTGGCCGTGTGTCGGCCCTTCACAGTATGATAGACAGCGTTTGGTGAGGGACGAACTGGCCGTGTGTCGGCCCTTTACAGTCTCATAGAAAGCGTTTGGTGAGGGACGAACTGGCCGTGTGTCGGCCCTTCACAGTATGACAGACAGCGTTTGGTGAGGGACGAACTGGCCGTGTGTCGGCCCTTTACAGTCTGATAGACAGCGTTTGGTGAGGGACGAACTGGCCGTGTGTCGGCCCTTCACAGTCTGATAGACAGCGTTTGGTGAGGGACGAACTGGCCGTGTGTCGGCCCTTCGCAGCACGATAGACAGCGTTTGGTGAGGGACGAACTGGGCCGTGTGTCGGCCCTTCACAGTCTGCTAGACAGCGTTTGGTGAGGGACGAACTGGCCGTGTGTCGGCCCTTCACAGTCTGATAGACAGCGTTTGGTGAGGGACGAACTGGCCGTGTGTCGGCCCTTCACAGTCTGATAGACAGCGTTTGGTGAGGGACGAACTGGCCCTGTGTCGGCCCTTCACAGTATGACAGACAGCGTTTGGTGAGGGACGAACTGGCCGTGTGTCGGCCCTTCACAGTATGACGACAGCGTTTGGTGAGGGACGAACTGGCCGTGTGTCGGCCCTTCACAGTATGACAGACAGCGTTTGGTGAGGGACGGAACTGGCCGTGTGTCAGCGCTTCACAGTATGATAGACAGCGTTTGTGAGGGACGAACTGGGCGTGTGTCAGCCCTTCACAGTATGATAGACAGCGTGTGGTGAGGGACGAACTGGCCGTGTGTCAGCCCTTCACAGTACGATAGACAACGTGTGGTGAGGGACGAACTGGCCGTGTGTCAGCCCTTCCACACTATGATAGACAGCGTTTAGTGAGGGACGAACTGGCCGTGTGTCAGCCCTTCGCAGTTTCGATAGACAGCGTTTCGTGAGGGACGAACTGGCCGTGTGTCAGCCCTTCGCAGTATGATAGACAGCGTTTGGTGAGGGACGAACTGGCCGTGTGTCAGCCCTTCACAGTATGATAGACAGCGTTTGGTGAGGGACGAACTGGCCGTGTGTAAGCCCTTCACAGTATGATAGACAGCGTTTGGTGAGGGACGAACTGGCCGTGTATAGACAGCGTTTGGTGAGGGACGAACTGGCCGTGTGTCGGCCCCTTTGCAGTACGATAGACAGCGTTTGGTGAGGGACGAACTGGCCGTGTGTCGGCCCTTCACAGTATGATAGACAGCGTTTTGGGGAGGGACGAAACTGGCCGTGTGTCAGCCCCTTCACAGTATGATAGACAGCGTTTGGTGAGGGACGAACTGGCCGTGTGTCAGCCCTTCACAGTATGATAGACAGCGTTTGGTGAGGGACGAACTGGCGTGTGTCAGCCCTTTACAGTATGATAGACAGCGTTTGGTGAGAGACGAACTGGCCGTGTGTCAGCCCTTCACAGTATGATAGACAGCGTTTGGTGAGGGACGAACTGGGCCGTGTGTGTCAGCCCTTCACAGTACGATAGACAACAGTGTGGTGAGGGACGAACTGGCCGTGTGTCAGCCCTTCACACTATGATAGACAGCGTTTAGTGAGGGACGAACTGGCCGTGTGTCAGCCCTTCGCAGTACGATAGACAGCGTTTGGTGAGGGACGAACTGGCCGTTGTCAGCCCTTCGCAGTATGATAGACGCGTTTGGGTGAGGGATCGAACTGGCCGTGTGTCAGCCCTTCACAGTATGATAGACAGCGTTTGGTGAGGGACGAACTGGCTGTGTGTCAGCCCTTCACAGTATGATAGACAGCGTTTGGTGAGGGCGAACTGGCCGTGTATAGACAGCGTTTGGTGAGGGACGAACTGGCCGTGTGTCGGCCCTTCGCAGTACGATAGACAGTGTTTGGTGAGGGACGAACTGGCCGTGGTCAGCCCTTCACAGTATGATAGACAGCGTTTGGTGAGGGACGAACTGGCCGTGTGTCAGCCCTTCACAATACGATAGACAGCGTTTGGTGAGGGACGAACTGACCGTGTGTCACTCCTTTACAGTATGATAGACAGCGTTGGTGAGGGACGAACTGGCCGTGTGTCGGCCCTTCACAGTATGATAGACAGCGTTTGGTGAGGGACGAACTGGGCGTGCGTCAGCCCTTCACAGTCTGATAGACAGCGTTTGGTGAGGGACGAACTGGCCGTGTGTCAGCCTTCACAGTACGATAGACAGCGTGAGGTGAGGGACGAACTGGGCGTGTGTCGGCCCTTCACAGTCTGATAGACAGCGTTTGGTGAGGGACGAACTGGCCGTGTGTCAGCCCTTCACAGTATGATAGACAGCGTTTGGTGAGGACGAACTGGCCGTGTGTCGGCCCTTCACAGTCTGATAGAAGTGTTTGGTAGGGCGAACTGGGGGTGGTCAGCCCCCTTTACGTATGTAGACGGTTTTGGGGAGGGGGCGAATGGGCCCTGTGTCGGCCCTTCACATATGATAGCAGGTTTGGTAGGGACAACTGGGCGTGTGTCAGCCCTTCACGTATGTAGACAGGTTTGGTGGGGAGAACTGGCCGGGGTGTCGGCCCTTTACAGTCTGTAGACAGCGTTTTTGGTGAGGGACGCTGGCCCTGTGTCGGCCCTTTTCAGTCTGATAGACAGGTTTGGGGGAGGGGCGAAAATGGCCCCGGTGTCGGCCCTTTCCCGTATGATAGACCGTTGGGGGGACGAACTGGCGTGTTCGGGCCCTTTTACGTCTGATAGACGGTTTGGTGGGGACGAAATGGCGTGTGTCGGGCCCTTTTCCGTATGATAGACAGGTTTGGTGAGGGGGGAATGGGCCCTGTGCGGCCCTTCCCCGTCTGTAGACAGCGTTTGGTGAGGGCGAATGGCCGTGTGTTGGCCCCCTTTACAGTCGTTGACAGGTGTGGGAGGGACGAAAAAGGCCCGGGGTCGGCCCTTTTCCAGTCTGATAGACAGCGTTTTTTGGTGGGGGGGACGAAATGGGCCCTGTGTAGCCATTACAGTATGTTGACAGCGTTTGGTGGGGCGAAAAAGGCCGTATGTCGGCCCCCCACAGTCTGTGCAGGTTGGTGAGGGACGAATGGGCGTTTTGTCAGCCCTTCACGTTGATAGCAGCGTTTGGTGAGGGGAAAGAATGGCCGTGTGTTTTTGGCCCTTCACGTCTGTAGACAGCGTTTGGTGAGGGGGAACTGGGGGTGTGTCAGCCCTTACAGTATGATAACGCGTTTGGTGAGGGACGAACTGGGCCCTGTGTCGGCCCCTTTACGTCTGATAGAAGCGTTTTGGTGGGGACGAACTGGCCCTGTGTCGGCCCTTCACAGTTGTTTTGACGCGTTTGGTGAGGGCGAACTGGGCGTGTGTCAGCCCCTTTACAGTATGTTTTGCAGGTTTGGTGGGGACGAAAATGGCCGTGTGTCGGCCCCTTTATAGTTTTGAAGACAGCGTTTTGGGGAGGGACGAATGGGGGTGTGTCAGCCTTTACAGTATGATAGAAACGTTTGGTGGGGAAGAATGGCGTGTGTCGGCCCTTCAAATTGTAACAGCTTTGGTGAGGGACGAATGGCCGTGTGTCGGCCCTTCACAGTCTGATAGACAGGGGTTTTGGGGGGCGAACTGGCCCTGTGTCGGCCCTTCACAGTAGTAGACCAGGTTTGGTGAGGGAGAACTGGCCGTGGTCGGCCTTCACGTTTTTAGACGCGTTTGGTGGGGGACGAACGGCCGGGTCGCCCTTCACAGTACGAAGACAGCATGTGTGGGGGACGAACTGGCCGTGGTGGGCCCTTCACATCTGATAAAACAGCTTTGGGGTGGGGGGACAAACTGGCCGTTGTCAGCCCTTCACAGAGATAGACAGCGTTTGGTGAGGGACGAACGGGCCGATGTGGGCCCTCACATCAAAGACAGCTTTTTGGTGAGGGACAACGGCGTGTGTCAGCCCTTCACAGTAGTAAAAGGTTTGGTGGGGGACGAACGGCCGTGGTCGGCCCTTCACATCTATAGACAGCTTTTGGGTGAGGGACGAACGGGCGTGTGTCAGCCCTTCCAGTAGATAACGCGAGGTGGGGGCGAACTGGCCGGCGTGTGTCGGCCCTTCCAGTCTGATAGCAGCGTTGGTGGGGGACGCTGGCCGTGTGTCGGCCCTTCACAGTCTGATTACACTTTTTGGGAGGCGAACGGGGGTGTCAGCCCTTCAAAATATGATAGACAGCTTTTGGTGGGGGACGAAGGGGCCGGTGTGGGCCCTTCTATCTGATAGACAGCGTTTGGTGGGGGACAAACTGGGCGGTGTCAGCCCTTCACAGTATGAAGACCGTTTGTGAGGGACGAACGGCCGTGTGCGCCCCTTCCATCTGAAACAGGGGTTTGGTGAGGGCGAACGGCCGTGTGCGGCCCTTCCAGCGAAGACGCTTTTTGTGAGGGACGAACGGCCGTGTGCGGCCCTTCACATATATAACACTTTTTGGTGAGGGACAACGGGCCTGGGGGCCTTTCACATCTGTAGACAGCTTTTTGGTGGGGGGAAAGGGAACTGGCCGTGTGTCGGCCTTTCACATATATAGACACTTTGGTGAGGACGAATGGCCGTGTGCGGCCCTTCACAGTATGAAGACACGTTGGGAGGGACGAACTGGACGGTGTCACCCTTCACAGAGAAGACAGCGTTTGGGAGGGACGAACGGCCGTGTGTCGGCCCCTTCCAGTCTGTAGACAGCTTTTGGTGGGGACAACGGGCCGTGTGTCGCCCTTTCACACGATAGACAGCGTTTGGTGGGGGACGAACTGGCCGGTGTCGGCCCCTTCACATTGATAGACAGCTTTTGGTGAGGGACAACTGGCAGTGTGTGGGCCTTCAAGCTGATAGACAGTTTTTGGGTGGGGGACAAAAGGGGCCGGTGTGGGCCTTTCACAGTATGATAGACACGTTGGGTGGGGGACAAATGGCCGTGTGTGGGGCCCTTTCGCAGTACGATAGACAGCTTTTGGGTGAGGGACAACTGGCCGTTTCAGCCCTTCACGTAAAGACAGTTTTTGGGGGGGGAACGAACCCCGGGTGTCAGCCCTTCACAGTACGATAGACAGCTTTTTGGTGAGGGACGAACTACCGTGTGTCTCCTTCACAGTATGATAGACACTTTGGTGGGGGACGAACTGGCCGTGTGTCGCCCTTCACAGAATGAAAAACAGCGTTTGGTGAGGGGACAACCGGCGTCGCAGCCCTTTCACACTATGACAGCTTTTTGGGGGGGACGAACTGGCCGGTGCACCCTTTACAGTACATAGACAGCGGGGGTGAGGGACGAACTGGCGTGTGTGGGCCCTTCACAGTCTGAAACGCGTTTGGGGGGGACGAACTGGCCGTGGCGGACCTTCGCAGAAAGATAGACACTTTTGGTGGGGGACAACGGGGCGTGTGTCACCCTTCACAGTAGATAACACTTGGGAGGGACGAAGGCCCGTGTGTCGCCCTTCACAGCTGAAAAACAGCGTTTGGTGAGGGACGAAGGGGCCGTGTTGGGCCCCTTTTCACAGTCTGATAGACAGCTTTTTGGGGGGGACGAACGGGCCCCGTGGTCGGCCCTTCACAGTATGATAGACCTTTTTTGGGAGGGACAAACGGGCCTTGTCCCCTTTCACATCTATAGACAGCTTTTGGTGAAGACAAACGGGCCGGTGTGGGCCTTTTTCACAGTATAAAAGACAGCGTTGGGAGGGACAAACTGGCCGGTTCCCCCTTCACGAAATAAAACAGCGTTTGGTGGGGGACAACGGGCCGTGTGTCGGCCTTTTCACAGTCGATAGCCCACTTTTTGGGGGAACGAACTGGCCGGTGTCACCCTTCACAGACGATAGCAGCTGGGGGGGGGCGAACTGGCCGTGTTCGGCCCCCCAAAGTCGAAGACAGCTTTTGGTGGGGGGACGAACTGGCCGGGGTTTCACCCTTTCACATAAAACAGTTTTTGGGTGGGGGACGAACGGGCCCGATTGGGGCCCTTCACAGCCCAAGAAGCTTTTGGGTGAGGGACGAACTGGGTGTGTCACCCTTAAAGTATGTAGACAGCTTTTGGTGAGGACGAACGGGCCGTGTGTGGGCCCTTCACAGTCTGATGACCGTTTGGTGAGGGCAAACTGGGGGGTTGCACCCTTTAAAAATAAAGACAGCGTATGGGAGGGACGAACGGCCCGGGCCGTTGTCGGCCCTCAAGTCTGTAAACCGTTTGGTGAGGGACGAACTGGCCGGGTTGGGCCCCTTTTACAGTCTTTTGACAGCGTTTGGTGAGGGACGAACGGGCGTGTGTCAGCCCTTCACAATATATAGACACTTTTGGGGTGAGGGACAACTGGCCGTGGGGGTGGCCCTTCAATCTATAGACAGCTTTTTGGTGGGGGCGAACGGCGTGTGTCAGCCCTTCACAGTATGATAACAGCTTTTTGGTGAGGGACGAACGGGCCCGTGTGTCGCCCCTCACATCTGATAGACAGTTTTTGGGTGAGGGACGAACTGGCCGGTGCCCCTTCACAGTCGTAGACAGCGTTTGGTGGGGGACAAACGGGCCCGGGGTGGTCGGCCCTTTTCACAGATATAACAGCGTTTGGTGGGGACGAACGGGCCGGGTCGGCCTTTCACAGTCGATAGACAGCTTTTGGTGGGGGGACGAACGGGCCGTGTGTCGGCCTTTCACAGTATGATAGACAGCTTTTGGTGGGGCCGAACGGGCCGTGTTCGCCCTTCACAGAATAAACAGCTTTGGTGGGGGACGAACGGGGCCGTTTTTGGGGGCCTTTCACAGTATGAAGACAGCTTTTTGGTGAGGGAAAACGGCCGGTGTACCCTTACAACATAACAGCGTGGGGTGAGGGACAAAACTGGGCGGTGGGCCCTTCACATCGATAGACAGCGTTTGGTGGGACGAACGGGCCGTGTGTCACCCCTTTCACAGTATAAAAGACGCGTTTGGGTGAAGACGAACTGGCCGTGTGTGGGCCCTTCACATCTGAAAGACAGCGTTTGGTGAGGGACGAACGGGCGTGTGTCAGCCCTTCACATATATAACAGCGTTTGGGGAGGGACGAACTGGCCGTGGGGCCCTTCACATCTGAAACAGCGTTTGGGTGGGACGAACTGGCCGTTGGGGCCCTTCACTCTGATAACAGCGTTTGGTGAGGGCGAACGGGCCCGTGTGTCGGCCCTTCACAGTATGAAAGACGCTTTTTGGGAGGGACAACTGGCAGGGCGGCCTTTCACAGTCTGATAGACACGTTTGGTGGGGAAAAGAACTGGCCGGGTGGGCCCTTTTCACGTAATAACAGCGTTTGGTGGGGGACGAACTGGCCGTGTGTGGCCCTTCACATATGAAGACACTTTTGGGTGGGGGACGAACGGGCCGGGGTTGGGCCTTTCACAGCCCTGATAGACAGCTTTTTGGGTGGGGACAAAACGGGCCCGGGTGTCACCCCTTCACAGAACATAACAGCGTGTGGTGGGGGACGAACTGGGCGATGTCGACCCTTTCACTCTGATAGACACGTTTGTGAGGGACAACTCCCCGTGGGGGGGGGGGGGGCCCTTTTCACAGTACGATAACACGTTTGGTGGGGGACGAACGGGCGTGGTCACCCTTCACATATATAGACACTTTTTGGTGAGGGAAAAAATGCCGTGGCGCCCTTCACATCTGATAGACAGCTTTTGGTGAGGGACGAAGGGGCGTGTTTCAGCCCTTCACAGTAATAACACGTTTGGGTGAGGACGAACGGCCGTGTGGGGCCCTTCACAGCTATAGACAGCTTTGGTGAAGGACAACTAGGCGGGGTCACCCCTCACAGATGAAACACGTTTGGTGGGGGACGAACTGGCCGTGTGTCGGCCCTTCACAGTCGATCGACAGCTTTTTGGTGAGGGACAACTGGGCCGGGGTGGGGGCCCTTCACATCTGATGACAGCGTTTAGTGAGGGAAACTGGGCGTGTGTACCCCTTCACATATGTAGACGCGTTTGGTGGGGGACGAACTGGCCGGGCGCCCTCACGCTGATAGACTGCGTTTGGGAGGGACGACGGCCGGTGTGGGCCCTTCACATATGATAGACGGCGTTTGGTGAGGGACAATGCCGGGTGGGCCTTTCACAGTCTGATAGACAGCGTTTGTGAGGGAAACGGGCCGGTTCCCTTTCCAGTATAAGACGCGTTTGGGTGAGGGACGAACTGGCCGGTGTGGGCCCCTTAACATTGATAGACACGGGGTGAGGGACAAACTGGCCTGTGTGGGCTTTCACAGTCTGATAGACAGCGTTTGGTGAGGACGAACGGGCCCCGTGTGTCACCCCTTTCACAGTACGATAGACAGCGTGTGGTGGGGGACAACGGGCGTGTGTCGGCCCTTCACAGTCTGATAGACAGCGTTGGTGAGGACGAACGGGCCGTGTGCAGCCCTTCACAGAAAATGATAGACAGCGTTTGGTGAGGGACAACTGGCCGTGTGTCGGCCCTTCACAGTCTAAATAGACAGCGTTTTGGGTGAGGGACGAACTGGGCGTGTGTCAGCCCTTCACAGTATGAAGACAGCTTTTGGTGAGGGACGAACTGCCGTGTGTGGGCCCTTCACAGTCTGAAAGACAGCTTTTGGTGAGGGACGAACGGGCCTGTGTCACCCTTCACAGTATGATAGACAGCGTTTGGTGAGGGACGAACTGGCCGTGTGTCGGCCCTTCACATCTGATAGACAGCTTTTTGGTGAGGGACAAAACTGGCCGGTGTGGGCCCTTCACTGTCTGATAGACAGCGTTTGGAGAGGGACGAACTGGCCGTGTGTCGGCCCTTCACAGTATGATAGACAGCGTGTGGTGGGAGACGAACTGGCCGTGTGTCGGCCTTTCACAGTCTGATAGACAGGGGTTTGGTGAGGGAGGAACTGGCCGTGTGTCGGCCTTTCACAGTCTGATAGACAGCGTTTGGTGAGGGAGGAACTGGCCGTGTGTGGGCCTTTCACAGTCTGATAGACAGCGTTTGGTGAGGGACGAACTGGCGTGTTCGGCCTTTCACAGTCTGATAGACAGCGATTGGTGAGGAGGAACTGGCCGTGTGTCGGCCTTTCACAGTCTGATAGACAGCGTTTGGTGAGGGAGGAACTGCCGTGGTCGGCCTTTCACAGTCTGATAGACAGCGTTTGGTGAGGGGGAACTGGCCGTGTGTGGGCCTTCACAGTCTGATAGACAGCGTTTGGTGAGGGGGGAAACCCTGGCCGGTGTCGGCCCTTCACAGTCTGAAGACAGTTTTTTGGGTGAGGGAGGAACTGGCCGTGTGTGGGCCCTTCACAGTATGATAGACAGCTTTTTGGTGAGGAGGAACTGGCCGTGTGTCGGCCTTTCACAGTCTGGATAGACAGCGTTTGGTGGGGGAGCAACTGCCGTGTGTGGGCCTTTCACAGTCTATAGACAGCGTTTGTGAGGGAAGAACTGGCCGTGTGTGGGCCTTTCACATCGATAAGACAGCGTTTGGTGAGGAGGAACGGGCCGTGTGTCAGCCCTTCACAGTATGATAACCAGCTTTTTGGTGAGGGAGGAACTGGCCGTGTGTCGGCCCTTCAAAAGTATGATAGACAGCGTTTGGTGAGGGAGGAACTGGCCGGTGTCGGCCCTTCACAATCTGTAGACAGCGTTTGGTGAGGGACGAACTGGCCGGTGTGGGCCCTTCACAGTCTGATAGACAGCGTTTGGTGAGGGACGAACTGGCAGTGTGTCGGCCCTTCACAGTCTGATAGACAGCGTTTGGTGAGGGACGAACTGGCCGTGTGTGGGCCCTTCACAGTCTGATAGACAGCGTTGGTGGGGGACAAACCTGGGCCTGTGTCACCCTTCACAGTATGATAACAGCGTTTGGTGAGGGACGAACTGGCCGTTGTCGGCCCTTCACAGTCTGATAGACAGCTTTTGGGTGAGGGAAGAACTGGCCGGTGTCGGCCCTTCACAGTCTGAAGACAGCGTTTGGTGAGGGACGAACGGGCCGTGTGTCGGCCCTTCACAGAATGATAGACAGCGTGTGGTGGAGACGAACTGGCCTTGTGTCGCCCTTTCACAGTATGAAGACAGCGTTTGGTGAGGGACGAACTGGCCGTGGGGTCGGCTTTTCACAGTCTTATAGACAGCGTTTGGTGAGGGACGAACTGGCCGTGTGTCGGCCTTTCACAGTATGAAGACAGCGTTTGGTGAGGGACGAACGGCCGTGTGTCGGCCCTTCACAGTATGATAGACAGCGTTGGTGAGGGACGAACGGCCGTGTGTCGGCCTTTCACAGTCTGATAGACAGCGTTTGGTGAGGACGAACTGGCCGTGTGTCAGCCCTTCACAGTACGATAGACAGCGTGTGGTGAGGGACGAACTGGGCGTGGGGTCGGCCCTTCACAGTCTGATAGACAGCGTTTGGGTGAGGACGAACTGGCCGTGTGTCAGCCCTTCACAGTATGAAGACAGCTTTTTGGTGAGGGACGAACTGGCCGTGTGTCGCCCTTCACAGTCTGATAGACAGCGTTTGGTGAGGGACGAACTGGGCGTGTGTCAGCCCTTCACAGTATGATAGACAGCGTTGGTGAGGGACGAACTGGCCGTGTGTCGGCCCATAACAGTCTGATAGACAGCGTTTGGTGAGGACGAACGGCCGTGTGTCGGCCCTTCACAGTCTAAATTAGACAGCGTTTGGTGAGGGACAACTGGCCGTGGTGTGGGCCCTTCACAGTATGATAGACAGCGTTTGGTGAGGGACGAACTGGCAGTGTGTCGGCCTTTCACAGTCTGATAGACCAGCTTTTGGGGTGAGGACGAACTGGCCGTGTGTCGGCCTTTCACAGTATAAATAGACAGCGTTTGGTGGGGGACGAACTGGCCGTGTGTCGGCCCTTCACAGTATGATAGACAGCTTTTGGTGAGGGACGAACTGGCCGTGTGTCGGCCTTTCACAGTCTGATAGACAGCGTTTGGTGAGGGACGAACTGGCCGTGTGTCAGCCCTTTCACAGTACGATAGACAGCGTGTGGTGAGGGACGAACGGGGCGTATGTGGGACCCTTCACAGTCTGATAGACAGCGTTTGGTGAGGGACAACTGGCCGTGTGTCAGCCCTTCACAGTACGATAGACAGCGTTTTGGAGGGACGAACGGGCGTGTGTCAGCCCTTCACAGTAAGATAGACAGCGTTTGGTGAGGGACGAACTGCCGTTGTCGGCCCTTCACAGTCTGATAGACAGCGTTTGGTGAGGGACAAAACTGGCCGTGTGTCAGCCCTTCACAGTAGATAACAGCGTTTGGTGGGGACGAACTGGCCGTGTGCCCGGCCCTTCACAGTCTGATAGACGCGTTTGGTGAAGGACGAACTGGGCGTGTGCCCAGCCCTTCACAGTATGATAGACAGCGTTTGGTGAGGGACGAACTGCCGGGTGTGGTCGGCCCTTCACAGGTCCTGATCGACAGCGTTGGTAGGGACGAACGGCCGTGTGCGGCCTTCACAGCTGAAAGACGCGTTTAGTGAGGGACGAACTGGCGTGTGTCACCCTTCACAGTATGATAGACAGCGTTTTGGTGAGGGACGAACTGGCCCGTGTGTCGGCCCTTCACAGCCCTGATAGACTGCGTTTGGTGGGGGACGAACGGGCCGGTGTCGGCCCTTCACAGTATGATAGACGGCGTTTGGTGAGGGCGAACGGGCCGTGTGTCGGCCTTTCACATCTGATAGACAGCGTTTGGTGAGGGACGAACTGGCCGTGTGTCGGCCTTTCACAGTATGATAGACGCGTTTGGTGAGGACGAACGGGCCGTGTGCGGCCCTTCACAGTATGATAGACAGCGTTTGGTGAGGGACGAACTGGCCGGTGTCGGCCTTTCACAGTCTGATAGACACGTTGGTGAGGGACGAACGGGCCGTGTGTCAGCCCTTCACGTACGATAGCCCAGCGTGTGGTGAGGGACGAACTGGGCTGTGTCGGCCCTTCACAGTCTAATAGACAGCGTTTTGGAGGGACGAACTGGCCGTGTGTCAGCCCTTCACAGTATGATAGACAGCGTTTGGTGAGGACGAACTGCCGTGTGCGGCCCTTCACATCTGAAAGACAGCTTTTTGGGAGGGACGAACGGGGCGTGTGTCAGCCCTTCACCAGTATGATAGACAGCGTTTGGTGAGGGACGAACTGGCCGTGTGTCGCCCTTCACATCTGATAGACAGCGTTTGGTGAGGGACGAACTGGCCTGTGACAGCCCTTCACAGTATGATAGACAGCGGTTTGGGTGAGGGACAAACTGGCCGGGTGTGGGCCCTTCACAGTCTGATAGACAGCTTTTGGTGAGGGACGAACTGGCCGTGTGTCGGCCCTTCACAGTCCTGATAGACAGCGTTTGGTGAGGGACGAACGGGCCGTGTGTCGGCCCTTCACAGTATGATAGACAGCGTGTGGTGGGAGACGAACGGGCCGTTTTGCCCCGGCCTTTCACAGTCTGATAGACAGCGTTTGGTGAGGGAGGAACTGGCCGTGTGTCGGCCTTTCACAGTCTGATAGACAGCGTTTGGTGAGGGAGGAACTGGCCGTGTGTCGGCCTTTAAACAGTCTGATAGACAGCGTTTGGTGGGGGACAACTGGGCGTGTTTCGGCCTTTCACAGTCTGATAGACAGCGTTTGGTAGGGAGGAAATGGCCGTGTGTGGGCCTTTCACAGTCTGATAGACACCGTTTGGTGAGGGAGGAACTGGCCGTGTGTCGGCCTTTCACAGTCTGATAGACAGCGTTGGTGAGGGAGGAACGGCCGTGTGTCGCCTTTCACAGTCTGATAGACAGCTTTTTGGTGAGGGAGGAACTGGCCGGTGTCGGCCCATCACAGTCTGATAGACACTTTTGGGTGGGGAGGAACTAAACCGTGTGTCGGCCCTTCACAGTATGAAAAGACAGCGTTTGTGGGGGAGGAACTGGCCGTGTGCCCGGCCTTTCCACAGTCTGATAAAACAGCGTTTGGTGAGGGAGCAAACTGGCCGTGTGTCGGCCTTTAAACAGTCTGATAGACAGGGGTTTGGTGAGGGAGGAACTGGCGTGTGTCGGCCTTTCACAGTCTGATAGACAGCGTTTGGTGAGGGACGAACTGGCCGTGTGTCGGCCCTTCACATCTGATAGCCCAGCGTTTGGTGAGGGAAAACTGGCCGTGTGTCGGCCTTTCACAGTCTGATAGACAGCGTTTGGTGAGGGAGGAACTGGCCGTGTGTCAGCCCTTTTTTACAGTATGAAAGACAGGGGTTTGGTGAGGGAGGAAACGGGCCCGGTTCGGCCCTTCACAGTATATAGACAGCGTTTGGTGAGGGAGGAACGGGCCGTGTGTCGGCCCTTCACAGTCTGATAGACAGCGTTTGGTGAGGGACGAACGGGCCCGGGGTGTCGGCCCTTCACATCTGATAGCCCAGCGTTTGGTGAGGGACCACGGCCGTGTGCGGCCCTTCACAGCCCTGATAGACAGCGTTTGGTGAGGGACAACTGGCCGTTGTCGGCCCTTAAACAGTCTGATAGACAGCGTTTGGTGAGGGACGAACTGGGGCTGTGTCGCCCTTCACAGTATGATAGACAGCGTTTGGTGAGGGACGAACTGGCCTTTGTGTGGGCCCTTCACAGTCTGATAGCCAGCGTTTGGTGAGGGAAGAACTGGCCGTGGGGTGGGCCCTTCACAGTCTGATAGACAGCGTTATGGTGAGGGACGAACGGGCCGTGTGTCGGCCCTTCACAGTAGATAGACAGCGGTGGTGGGAGACGAACTGGCCGTGTGTCGGCCTTTCACAGTCTGATAGACAGCGTTTGGTGAGGGGGGGAACGGGCCGTGTGTCGGCCTTTCACAGTCTGATAGACAGCTTTTTGGTGAGGGAGGAACTGGCCGTGTGTCGGCCTTTCACAGTCTGATAGACAGCGTTTGGTGGGGGACGAACTGGGTGTGTTCGGCCTTCACAGTCTGATAGACAGCGTTTGGTGAGGGAGGAACTGGCCGTGTGTCGGCCTTTCACAGTTCTGATAGACACCGTTTGGTGAGGGGAACTGGCCGGGTGTCGGCCTTTCACATTTCCTGAGACCGTTTGGTGAGGGAGGAACTGGCCGTGTGTCGGCCCTTCACAGTCTGATAGACAGCGTTTGGTGAGGGAGGAACGGGCCGTGTGTCGGCCCTTCACAGTCTGATAACAGCGTTTGGTGAGGGAGGAACTGGCCGTGTGTCGGCCCTTCACAGTATGATAGACAGCGTTTGGTGAGGGAGAACTGGCCGTGTGTCGGCCTTTCACAGTCTGATAGACAGCGTTTGGTGAGGGAGCAACTGGCCGTGTGTCGGCCTTTCACAGTCTGATAGACAGCGTTGGTGAGGGAAAGGAACTGGCGTGTGTCGGCCTTTTCACAGTCTGATAGACGGCGTTTGTGAGGGACGAACTGGCTGTGTGTCGGCCCTTCACAGTCTGATAGACAGCGTTTGGGTGGGGGACGAACTGGCCGTGTGTCGGCCTTTCACAGTCTGATAGACAGCCGTTTGGTGAGGGGGGAACTGGCCGTGTGTCAGCCCTTCACAGTATGATAGCCCAGCGTTTTGGTGAGGGAGAACTGGCCGTGTGTCGGCCCTTCACATAGATAGACAGCGTTTGGTGAGGGAGGAACTGGCCGTGTGTGGGCCCTTCACAGTCTGATAGACAGCGTTTGGTAGGGACGAACTGGCCGGGTGTCGGCCCTTCACAGCCCTGATAGACAGCGTTTGGTGAGGGACGAACTGGCCGTGTGTCGGCCCTCACATCTGATAGACCGCGTTTGGTGGGGGACGAACGGCCGTGTGTCGGCCCTTCACAGTCTGAAGACAAGCGTTTGGTGAGGGACGAACTGGCCGTGTGTCGGCCTTTCACAGTCGATAGACAGCGTTTGGTGAGGGACGAACTGGCCGGTGTCGGCCTTTCACAGTCTGATAGACAGCGTTATGGTGAGGGACGAACTGGCCGTGTGTCGGCCTTCACAGTATGATAGCCCAGCGTGTGTGAGGGACGAACTGGCCGTGTGTCGTCCTTTCCCAGTCTGATAGACAGTTTTTGCACCACGAGGATTTCTCCCCCTGCCATCGGAATAGGAGCCGAGCAACTGGACAAGTAGCAAAGGGGAAAAGCAAAGAAACGTGACAGCGGTACGTGGAGAGCCAATCGAGGAAAATTTAAACCGGCACGCAGGATCCGCGTGTGGAGTATTTGTCTTGGGTCAACACTTGCCGCTGAGAGAAACGATTATTAACGAAGCGCATCTTGTGGGTGGCTGTTAAAAGGAAGAAAGGAGACGAGGTGGGGAGGGGAAGGGGGGGGGGGCTGTTACAGGAAAAGGAGACGTGGTGGGGAGGGAGGCGGGGGGGGGGCTGTACAGAAAAAAAGGAGACGGGGGGGGTGAGGTGAAGGAAACAAAAACAAACAAAATAAAAGAAAAAGGGGGAGGAGGGGAGGGCAGGGGGAAGGAGGGGTTGAAAATCGGTTAGGGTTTATAATACCGCGCGCGCGCATACATAACACATATACACGCCCACACACACACACACACCACAACACACACACACACACACACACACGCACCAACATACACCAAAAAAAACACAACACACACCACCACACACACACAAAACAACACACACCACAAACGCCCCACGCGCACACACACACACGCCACCACAACACACACACACACAACCACACACAACACACACACACACGCCACACACGCACTACACACTCAGGGACACCAACAACCAACACACCACACACACACACACAACACACAACAACACAACCACACACACACCGGGCTAAAGCGATCGTTTCGAGCCCACACCACACGCACGCCATTAAATTCATGGAAGACAAATTTTAAAAAAAATGTAAAATGTGCTTGTGGTCATTCAATACATTAAATATTCTTTTGATTCCCCATTGCTACCCTGTTTACAACATACTGGGATAGATTAGCAAAAAGAGATTTTTAAAAAGAATAATTACAGCAAGAAATGATAAATTGCATCATTTTTATCCAGCACTTACTTGAAAATTTATGTAAACTTTAAATAAATTATAGTTATTTGTATAATTTTATACGTACCTTTTCAAAATAGTGCATATTCACACAAACACCACACACCCCACACACACACCACACCACCACACAACACACACACACCACACACACCACACACGCACACACACGCATAGCCAGTATACAAACACACGCACACACAACACACACCCACACACACACACACACCACACACACCACACCCCCACACAGGCACACACACGCACCAAAAACCACACACCAGAAGGGCCCGCCGCGCGCGAGCGCCTCGCAAAAACAACAAAAACTCTTCACACCCCTTTTTATTTTTTTTATTTTTTTTTTTTGGGATTGGTTTTTTTTCTAGCTAATATCACCATTGTTGTGACAGCGTTAAATTAAACAATAAAATCAATCAAATAAAAACATTCAGCACACACGCACACCCCAAAACGCACCCAACCCACAACACACACACACACACACCCCAACACACACACACACACACACCAACACAGAGAAGGAGAAGAGAGGGGAGGAGAGAAAAGAAGAGAGAGAAGAGAGAGGGGAGGCGCATTGGGGGGTGAGCGATTTGGGGTGGGTGTGGGGGGTTAAAACTGTGTCCCAAACCCACGACGAAGGGCCGACAGTGTTTTTGTGGTCCTAAATATCTAATAAGATAAGGGCCACGACGGGGGGGAAAACATGAAATCAAGGACGCCCCACACACACCCCAAAACACACACCACACCACACACCACACACACACACACACAACACACAATCTCCTCCTCGTAAACCTCGGTGATTCGATGGGGAAGGATTTCGCACACCCAAACACACTCACAGTTTGCTTACAATCTTTTCTAATCATGCATTCGTCACATCAAACCACGTAAATCTATAATTTTTATACACATATCATAGAACGAAACATAAAAGCAAAAGGAACAACAAAATAAAACATTCTCTTTTTCCCAACTTCAAAAAAATCATTTATCAAAAACCATTAAAAAACCCCGGGGTATAAATAGTTTTCTATTTTCCCTGGCCAGGTTCTTAACTATTCCGAATCATGCTTTTTCTTTTCCTTTTTTTTTTTTCTTTTCACTGTCACTTTCAAAACACGACCAACTGCTGGCACGGGTGTTGGTCTGTTTGCACCGGGGTCAAGCTGGACGCTGGCACCGGTCGGCTGGACTGCGGGCTTTGGGTCGGGGTTGGACTCCCGATAAAAGGGGCGCTGGCCAAGTATGAGGTCGAACCCCCGGTTCAGATAAACAGTGACTATCACATCGATCTGTTCTCCTTTCTCCTTCCTGCATTAACGCATTGCACTCTCTCTCTCTCCCTATCTCTCTTTAAATGGAATGGTTGCTTTTCTTTTCCTTTCTTTTCTTTCTTTTTCTCTTCTTAGTTACAACTCTTCTTTCCCACATCTCTCTCTAGTCCCCCTTTGCAGACTATTTGGGGGTACTGCTCAAACTTCACTCCTCCACCCTCCCTTTTCCCCTGCAGAGACTACACCCAGAACCTCTCTCTCCCCTCTGTCCTTCTCCCCTATCTCTCGCTTCTCTCTCGTCAGAGCTTACACAGACCCTCTCCTCTGTCTCCTCTGTTCGTTCGTGAGACTTCTGGTGCTAATGCTTAAACTTCCTCCTCTCATCCTTGCCTTTCCCTGCCGGCTACCCCCCAGAACCTCTCTCTCTCTCCTGTCTCTCTTTCTTTCCCCCTCGTTCTCTCTTTTTTCCCCGTCAGAGCTTACACAGACCCTCTTCCTTTCTCTCTCTCTTCGTTCTTGCAACATCTGGCAAATGCTTAAACTTCACTCCTTCATCTCTCTGCCTTTCTCCTGCAGAGACTACCCCCCAGAACCCTCTCTCTCTCTGTCTCTCTTTTCGTTCCCATCCCCTCCTTCCTGTGGGCGAAGCCACCCCCCGAACTTCTTCCCCCTTTCTCTGTCGTTCTTTTTCCCTTCGTTCCCCCCCTCTCTCTACTCACGCTTCTTTACCCCCTCACCCCGTTCCGGGGCCGTCCCATTGGCGTATTTTTACCCCCTGTACCCAATTTATCCCCCTTAATTCCTTTGGGATATTAAATCATGACATCACCTACACGCCTACCTCTGGGGTGGTCAATTGGGCATTTAATTGATTAGCTAATTTCACCCACCCCGCACTACCTTCTCCACTCCCTTTCCCTTTAACCGCGACTCCGACTAAAAATGGCGCTGGGTTCCCCAAATTGGTGATGAGCCTGAAGGCGCTAGATCTCTCGCTAGACATCGAGGCGTCGGCAAAACTGCTTAGTCCGTCTAGCCGACGAAACCCTCTCTGTGGGGCCTTCCCCATGCTTAAGGGTGGATCCGAACCCTGGGGCCCTCTTCGTGGCGCCAAGATGTCTGCGTTTGGGCTTATGTCCAGTTTAAGTGGCCGGCGACGGCCACACTTGGTTGTGTTGAATTTTTCCGTGACAATTCCCCCCTTTCAAAGACTATGCACCGCATTGTCTCAAAACAACGGGAAAAAAAAACAACAAACCCAATTTGCTACACCCAACTACACGGCAAATTTTTAAAAAATACTTTACAACCAAAGGTTTTAAATTATAAAATATATCATTTGTGAATCCACCAAAGAGTTATCATTTCGTGGTTTGCGTTATTTCAAATTTTTTTATAACGACCTCGTGGGACTTTTGCGATTCCCTACCCGGGTTTTTCCATCTCTCCTTTTTACAATTCTTAGAAAGCACAAAAAATTTTGACACCATCCATGACACTTACTGAGGAAACTCCATCCTCACTTATTCAAATAATGCATTATACACAAAACGCTGTATGTCCCAAACTAATACATTTACAGAACAAACTCACAAAGAAAATAGAACAAGTCTCCACAAAAAATATGGCCCTAGCCAACTGGGGAAAGAACCCATACCATCAACATAACTGTAATCAACACATATTACAAAAAGCCCCCGGATAACGACTTCCCTGAGTTGCAGCTTGCTAGACACAGGGTTAAATAGTCGCTCCGACATTCGTCGACCGGAATGTACTGCACCATACCGTATGCAAGCCCTTTCCCAACACAGCACCTGCTGTTTTTCAACTGCGCCCCCTGCAGGGAATTTTAGTGTTTATGATCCGTCCTTCACGAACTCTTTCCCATACAAGTATTTGTGAACTCTGCACGGGCCCCCAGACAGCAAACACTCCTTTTCCACCTTGCTACCCCCTTCACACTTTGTCCACTTCCTGCTAGCATATCTCACAGGGAAATCACCCCTTCATGCTCCGTAACAATACTGCACCTATCCCACCCCCTGATGCATCGCCGCAACAAAAATGGTTTTTAAATTGGTAGTTCAAGAGGGACGGGAAACCCATCTTTCCAGCACCGTTTCAGGCTTGCTCTGCAGCGCTACCACTCGACCCCTCCGGGTTTCCCTGCCCTTGACCAAATCACTGAGAGGACTCGTGATTGCAGCAAAATTTTGAACAAACTCCCTGTAGAACCAATAAAACCCAGCAGACCCTGACTTTTGTTTTGGTCTTTGGGCTCTCTGAATTCATCATCTTTTCCACCTTTCCCTTTTTTGGCTGCTTTTTGTCGCCTCCAAAAACAAAACCTAGGAACCCATGTCTAGCCCCTTTATACAGTGACACATCCCGTTGACTCTTCTGGGAAATTTGGCAAAAAAATCTCCCCCCTTTTCTCGGTCTCTTTCACCTCAAATGATTCTCCGCTTATGTGCGAGTCTCACGTGAATATATTTTGGGGGGGAAAATTCGATGGGAAAAATTTTAGTTTTCCCCTTTACACAATTTGGTAATCCGACCCCACCTTTTTAGTGATGGGAATGGGCCTTTCCAATGCATCAGAGTTGTTGTGACCCTGGGAAGCAGTACCAGGGCTTGATCTCCCACCTTGCGGGGTTTCTTTCCCCACTTCCTTCATATTTCTTCTTTGACGACCCTAGCCTCCTCAAAACCCTTCCTTGAACCCTTTCATGTCTCATACCCGTGCCCCCTTTGGGAACAGGCGAGATTGGGGCCCAATCAGATAAAAGCCACTCTCCTGAACGGTGTGTCAATTAAAGGGGGGTGTTTTTAAAAGGGGCCCTTTCCCCTTCACCCTCTTGTGGCTGACCCTTTTACACACGTCACAGACAGCAAAAAGCTTGATGTTCCATTTCTCCCGGCAATAAAGCTCAAAGATTTATCAGGTTTTCTGGTGCCGAGATACCCGCCATGAGCGACTCGTGACCCACTGACATGACAGTGTCACGATAACTGCTGGTACCTCTAACTGAGTGGTCACCTTACCTGTCTTCCCCTTGGTGAACACTCGGTACAACAGCCCGCCTTTCACAAGAAATTCTGTCTCACCTCCTCTAACCACCTGTTTCTCTCCACCTCTTGCCAACTCCCAAGACTTCACGAGCGAAGAGTCTTGTTCCTGCGCTGCCCTAAACACATCAGGCGACACATCTATGCCTGACTTCCTTGCTGGAACGACTAACGGTTTATCAACCTTTTCCCCCTTCTTGCTCCGTGTTTGAACTGCTGCCCTGTAGCAGTCAACAACTCAGGATCCCCTGGATCCCTTGCACCCGGAATATTTCCGATGATCAAATCATGAAGGGGTTTCTCCATCACCAGCGCAGACAACTCGCCTGAGAAGTAAGGGGTACGTACTTCTATCTTAGCAACTGGAAACTCCCTCACAGTGCCATCGATTAGAGTACAGGTCTGGATTTGCCCTGTCAAATCCCCTTTCTCGACCAGCGTTGTTCGTACTACACCGCATGAACAACCAGTGTCTCGTAACACTTTCACCCTCTGCTGGCCAATCCACCCTTCTTCCACTGGTAACGAACCACTCAGCCTAGTGCCCTCCATCCCTGACACTGACTGCTGTCCAGTGCTAGCCATAGGCTGCACTCCACCCTCTTCAGACTGAATCCCTTTTGGTTCCACTGCAGGTCGTTTCCCTTGACGACCCTTATCCACCTCTTGCAAGGCTGCTGCCTTCTGGAACCTCATGCGACAATCCCTCGCCACATGTCCCTTCTTGTGACAAATGAAACACCTAATGTCCCTTTGCCCTTCCTTCTGCCCCACCACTGGGTTTGCAGACTTTGCAGGAAACTCCCCTGGTCTCCTTGCACTCTTCTCACCTGTGCCTAGCACCTGTTTCTCCTGCACCTTAGTGCCAAACGTGCCTCTCTATACACCTCTGCGAACTTCAACAACTCCCCTGCTGTCTCTGGCTGTCTCTCTTTCAAATGTATGGTTAACTCAGGGCCGCAACCTGACAAAATCTGTTCCTTCATAACTAGCTCTTTCAACTCAGCGAACTCCTTCTTCGTACCGCTCAACTCTAACCACTTCTCAAAATAGTGATCTAAACGTGCACCAAACTGAGTGTACGTCTCACCTGCTTGTAATTTAGCTGAACGAAATTTCTTTCTGAATCCTTCCTCTGTGAGGTCAAATCCCTTCATCAATGATTCCTTCACAGCACCAAAATCAGATTGGGTGTCTGCTGGTAATGCAGTGAAAATCTGTAATGCCTTACCAGTCAATAGCGCTGACAAAATGACTGCCCACTCTTCTGAAGGCCAACCCTGACTGGTCGCAAACGTTTCGAAACGACTGATGTATGCATCAATCGAATCGGTTCCTTCGGAGAATTTGGGTAACTTTGGTCGGGGGGCGTAACTGCGCACAGAGTCACTGGAAACTGAACTCCCATCCTCGGTGGTCTCCCTTTGTATTCTCACCTTTTCTAACTCTAATTGAATCCTTAGCGCTTCGCTAGCCTGATTAGCCTGAATCCTTAATCTTTCTGTTTCCTGCGTCATTCTTTCTGTTTCCTGCGTCATTCTTTCTGTTTCCTGCGCTGCGCTAGCTTTAGCCCTTTCCTGCTCTGCTATTTCTACTGCAACACGGCGTCTTTCCGCGCGTTCATCTCTTTCCATCTTTTGTTGGTTTTCGACGAATGCACGCAACTCGTCTCCTGAGTAACCTAAATCACGAGCAACACTCACAAGTTGTTCAATAGGGGTGTTCTTTTCTTCCGCCATTATATCTCTTTTTTTTTTTTTTTGAACAAGTTTTTTTTTTTTCTCTACGACAGCCAAACTGGTGGTTACCGACACGAGTGACGTAATAGCACAATCCTATGAATGATAATATTAGCTTGGGACAACGTAATTAGTTTTTATAAGACGCCCAGCGCCTGACCCAACTATGAGGGCGAATTATAGGCAATCTGTGCGAAATGAGTACTCTGGGGCTGAAATGCCAAGCCTAGTATTAACTATCTTGGAAGCAATGCCAAGCCTAGTATTTAACTATCTTGGGAACATACAGTAAGACAACCCCTTGTCTTAGGATTACAATACTTGAATCCCACC
>CM031600.1:3129840-3144840 GCA_018398815.1 Conus ventricosus
GAGAGATAGAGAGAATTGTTATGCCCTCTCATCCTTTTCCTGCATTCCAAACAAAACAGTGACAGGGATACCAGCCACAATGCCTCAGAGGTGAATGTTACGGGCTGCTGATGACAGGTGGCTGGTTCAAACACACCAGAGGCATTTATTTCATGATTTTATGACCCGGACCGCATCTACCCAGAGTCGAGTATGCTGGATGGCCTCAAACAAAAAACAAAACAAAACAAACAAACAAACAAAAACGGGAACCACACACTCGAGTTTTATCAAATACATTTCTGAAAATGCAGCTTAGCTTTCCTGACAAACACTGCAGGCATCTGTATCTCACGGACCTGGTTACAAACAGAATATACTCTGAAAGGGAGAGTAGAATACAGTCGTGTCATTCCAAAACAGTATAATCCTCATACTGCCCTCAATGACCATGATAAATATTCTGGGGCCCTTCGTACCCTGGTCTGGTGACGAAATCAATTCGGTTTGTCCTCTACATCCATACCTTTAGTGAGTTCGTTACAATGTTTAAAAGGTATCGGCCAATTCATACGGACTGCTGCTGGATGGGTATGGTGGCGATCTATTCTAAGGATGCTGGCTGATGCTTGTTCCTTGTTTGAGTTGTATTACTGTCTGTCGGCAGACACTTGGTAAGCTGGGTCCTGCGCTTGCTGGTTCAGAATGTAGCTGCAGTGCCGTGTCTCCTCTGCCTGGTTGTCTGGTAACAACCTGATGCTGTTGGCTCCCCATGACCGCTGGATCTAGGCCTGCAGCACAACACATGTGGCACCTGATGCTGTTGGCTCCCCATGACTGCTGGATCTAGGCCTGCAGCACAACACATGTGGCACCTGATGCTGTTGGCTCCCCATGACCGCTGGATCTAGGCCTGCAGCACAACACATGTGGCACCTGATGCTGTTGGCTCCCCATGACTGCTGGATCTAGGCCTGCAGCACAACACATGTGGCACCTGATGCTGTTGGCTCCCCATGACTGCTGGATCTAGGCCTGCAGCACAACACATGTGGCACCTGATGCTGTTGGCTCCCCATGACTGCTGGATCTAGGCCTGCAGCACAACACATGTGGCACCTGATGCTGTTGGCTCCCCATGACCGCTGGATCTAGGCCTGCAGCACAACACATGTGGCACCTGATGCTGTTGGCTCCCCATGACCGCTGGATCTAGGCCTGCAGCACAACACATGTGGCACCTGATGCTGTTGGCTCCCCATGACCGCTGGATCTAGGCCTGCAGCACAACACATGTGGCACCTGATGCTGTTGGCTCCCCATGACCGCTGGATCTAGGCCTGCAGCACAACACATGTGACTGTGGCTGTGTACGGGGGAATGGAGAGCAGAAGTGTGAGAGGAATACCACATGTTGGTCACCGAAAAGAAGTATATGTGTACGTTTGCGTGAATGAGTGTGAGTGCATGTGTGTGCGTGTATTGTGAGTTTGTGTGTGGACGCGCGCTCTTATTGTTAACAGAAACCATCCGCATTTTTGCACAGACGGAACATATTTTGTCATACTTACTTCTAACTAGCAGCATATTTGATTTGTCAGACCAACCTTCAGCGATCAGCAACTAAACACACTCAAAAAACGTATTAATCTAGTCAAAGATGTAGTCACAATGACAACAGTTCCGCTCAAAGACACCTGACAGAACCGCGCCTTGCTGACCAGTTTGCTGCCTTTTGCTGTTGCTGTGGTCAACATGGTTGAACTACATTCTTTTGTTACCGAGGCTACCTTTTTTGTTGTTGCCAACATGGTTGAGTTACATTCTTTTGTTACCGTGCTTTAATGCGTTTTGTTTTCCCCAAGCATATACCTACTGTTTTTTCTTCCCATATGTCTGGGCCACGCTTGGCTTTTGTTTTCCCCAAGCATATACCTACTGTTTTTTCTTCCCATATGTCTGGGCCACGCTTGGCTTGCAGTTTATACCTACTGTTTTTTCTTCCCATATGTCTGGGCCACGCTTGGCTTTTGTTTTCCCCAAGCATATACCTACTCTGTTTTTTCTTCCCATATGTCTGGGCCACGCTTGGCTTTTGTTTTCCCCAAGCATATACCTACTGTTTTTTCTTCCCATATGTCTGGGCCACGCTTGGCTTGCAGTTTATACCTACTGTTTTTTCTTCCCATATGTCTG
This sequence comes from Conus ventricosus, assembly GCA_018398815.1. Lineage (NCBI taxonomy): Eukaryota > Metazoa > Mollusca > Gastropoda > Neogastropoda > Conidae > Conus > Conus ventricosus. The sequence continues at coordinate 3,132,016 of CM031600.1, forward strand.
GGCCACGCTTGGCTTGCAGTTTATACCTACTGTTTTTTCTTCCCATATGTCTGGGCCACGCTTGGCTTGCAGTTTATACCTACTGTTTTTTCTTCCCATATGTCTGGGCCACGCTTGGCTTGCAGTTTATACCTACTGTTTTTTCTTCCCATATGTCTGGGCCAGTCTGGGCCACGCTTGGCTTGCAGTTTATACCTACTGTTTTTTCTTCCCATATGTCTGGGCCACGCTTGGCTTGCAGTTTATACCTACTGTTTTTTCTTCCCATATGTCTGGGCCACGCTTGGCTTGCAGTTTATACCTACTGTTTTTTCTTCCCATATGTCTGGGCCACGCTTGGCTTGCAGTTTATACCTACTGTTTTTTCTTCCCATATGTCTGGGCCACGCTTGGCTTGCAGTTTATACCTACTGTTTTTTCTTCCCATATGTCTGGGCCACGCTTGGCTTGCAGTTTATACCTACTGTTTTTTCTTCCCATATGTCTGGGCCACGCTTGGCTTGCAGTTTATACCTACTGTTTTTTCTTCCCATATGTCTGGGCCACGCTTGGCTTGCAGTTTATACCTACTGTTTTTTCTTCCCATATGTCTGGGCCACGCTTGGCTTGCAGTTTATACCTACTGTTTTTTCTTCCCATATGTCTGGGCCACGCTTGGCTTGCAGTTTATACCTACTGTTTTTTCTTCCCATATGTCTGGGCCACGCTTGGCTTGCAGTTTATACCTACTGTTTTTTCTTCCCATATGTCTGGGCCACGCTTGGCTTGCAGTTTATGTCTGGGCCACGCTTGGCTTGCAGTTTGGGGAAGCTGATAAGAGCAAAACTGAAGGTGTGTTTTTGTTTGTCTGTCTGTTTGATTTTTCCAATTCTTCTGTCATGATGAAGAGTGGGGAAGTGTGAGCAGAGAGGTAAGAAGGAATCAGGTTTTTGTTGCTTTTTTGGTTCGTTCATAAACAGGAGAGCTCGATGGTGGAATAACCTTTACAAAATCAGATACTTCGACGATAGGGAAGAGGGACCCCCCCCCCCCCCTCCCCAACCCCTCCCCCCTCTCCATCCCACTCCATCCCCGAATTAATAATCGATGAAGATAACTAATGGACGTGAAAGGAAGTACAGAGCGTTGGCAGGTGGGGTGGGAGAGAACTGCCACGCCAAACCGACTGGTTACATGTGCTAATAGAATATAAAAAGGAAAGAGGCGCTGACATCGACAAGAGAATGAAAGAGAGGTGAAAAGGGCAGAAGAGGGGGAAGTGATGAAACCAAACCTCCATTCAACTGACGTATGTTTGAGGAACAAGCTAAAGGCGGAGCGGGCACTAAACAATCAGCCGGCGCAAAGAATGTGGAATGACCCCAAACCTGGGTGGCTGCTCACTCCCAACGCCGGAATGCACGCGTGGTTCAAATTAATCATTTGTTGATAGCTGAGATTTAATCGGAGTCAGACCTGCTTCCACACTGTCCTTGACGTCCGAGGGGGTGTAGGGATTGATGGGGGGGGGGGGGGGGGGGGATTGCCCACGCACTCATGCATAGAAATAAGTTTGTGTTAATGAAGAGAAAAGATCAGCATAAAAAAAGAAGATGGCTAGGCTGATTAATTTGGAGCAGTCGAGTTAATCCGAACCTCTTCCTCTGGGCGCGAAGGAGAAAGTTAATATGATAATTTGTACGTATTAATAGAAGAATTAACATTACAAAGAAGGAGAAAGTTAATATAATTTGTACGTATTGATAGAAAAATTAACGTTACAAAGATAGAAAAAGTTAGTATGATAATTTGAACGTATTAATAGAAAAATTAACATTACAAAGATGGAGAAAGTTAATATAATAATTTGTACGTATTAATAGGAAAAATTAACGTTACAAAGATGGAGAAAGTTAATATAATAATTTGTATGTATTAATAGAAGAATTAACGTTGCAAAGAAGGAGAAAGTTAATATGATAATTTGTATGTATTAATAGAAGAATTAACGTTACAAAGATGGAGAAAGTTAATAATATTATGATAATCTGCACGTATTAATAGAAGAATTAACGTTACAAAGAAGGAGAAAGTTAATATGATGATTTGTACGTATTAATAGAAGAATTAACGTTGCAAAGATGGAGAAAGTTAATATGATAATTTGCACGTATTAATAGAAGAATTAACGTTACAAAGAAGGAGAAAGTTGATAGGATAATTTGTACGTATTAACAGAAGAATTAACGTTACAAAGATGGAAAAAGTTAATATGATGACTTGAACGTATTAATAGAAGAACTGACGTTACAAAGATGGAGAAAGTTAATATTATGATTTGAACGTATTAACAGAAGAATTAACGTTACAAAGAAGGAGAAAGTTAACATAATTTGCACGTTTTAATAGGAGAATTAACGTTACAAAGATGGAGAATAGCAGACGTTCAAATCAAATAAGCTTTCCTGTCCTGGAAGGAATGAAGTGTCCGCAAGCGCAATCAGAGGAAATCTCCATTGCAGCGGCGCTGCTCGCTTATATACTCCTGCTGTGGCTTTACTCCCCGTTTATGTGCACCATCTACGTTTAAGTCAACGAAAGTGAATTCGTTAAAACGCTGCTTGACCGAAGTGCACTCACGAAAAAGTATCGCCGTTTCGTTTTTTAAGCGACCTGTACGGAGCAATAGCTTGACGACTGACGTGTGGTGCTTTCAGATACGTATTGTGTGGAGATTTGGTTTGTATTACTATGCATTTCATTTCATTCATGAAATCGTGCATCCTTGCGATTCCTGACATTCGTCATCATGCGATGACTATTTTTTAATTTACGTATTCCGGGTGTACCGACTTCCCTTTTGCAGAAACAAAATCAAATAAAGAATAACAGAAGTGGAAAAAAAAAAGGAAATGGACGAATGAAGCAGAAGAGATACAAGGCAAAAAAACAAAAAAGAAAGAAAAAAAGACAAGAAAAGGTCAAAGAAAGTACTTCAAACCATCCTTCACTGATGACGCAATGCTGGCATCCACTTGGTGCTACCATTCTGCGGAAAAGGGCAGGACCGAATTCCAGGCGACGCACCTGTTGCTTTGCACCACATACCTTTCACAGTTCACCTCGGTTTGTTTATTTTCCGTTCCCTTTCCACTGAGCTAAACGGTTTCAAACGGCCACCAGTTTACCAAGAGAAGGTATGTAGCGTCTGTTTTAAACAGGGCACCGAGGAAGCGCACTGTACAATCTGTCGAACTGTGGTGTTTTGAGGAATGCAAGAGTGGCAGATGTTGAACCACACGTGCCCCGGGCAAGACAACAGTTCCTACAGCTGTGTGCAGCGCTGGAGCGGGCGGAATGAACCTGTTGAAATGCACGACAACGGCTCAAGTCTTGAATCACACCTGATAAAAGCAGGGCAACGGTCAATATAAGATGACAGCAGATGATGCGCAAAGCTCTGTAGAAAATTCACCTATAAAAACGCACAGAGCTGGGCAGGTGTGAGGTTTCACCTGTTGAACTACAATACTCTGGGTAGGAGAATGATTTCACATAATAAAATGCAGGGCAAGTGAGGTATAGCATCAGTTGAATCGCACGGCACTGGCCAAAGGTAAGATAACGTGTGTTAAAGTGCGAAGTGCTGTTCAGATGTAAATAACACCATCTAAAATGTTCTGTACGGAGCACATGCGAACTAACAGCTTTTGAAGGGCATGGCGCCAGACAAGTGTGAAATGACACCTTTTGACATGTGCGGCACTGACACAATGTAAAACAACGCTTGTCGAAGTGAACGGCACTGACACAATGTAAAACAACGCTTGTCGAAGTGTACGGCACTGACACAATGTAAAACAACGCTTGTCGAAGTGTACGGCACTGACACAATGTAAAACAACGCTTGTCGAAGTGTACGGCACTGACACAATGTAAAACAACGCTTGTCGAAGTGTACGGCACTGACACAATGTAAAACAACGCTTGTCGAAGTGTACGGCACTGACACAATGTAAAACAACGCTTGTCGAAGTGTACGGCACTGACACAATGTAAAACAACACTTGTCGAAGTGTACGGCATTGACACAATGTAAAACGACGCTTGTCGAAGTGCACGGCACTTCAGAACTGTCAGACTAAACCTGTTGAAATGTTAGGGACTGGAAAAACTGCATAATGTACCTGTTAAAATGTAAGAAACAGGACAAGTATTTATAGAAATGAATTAAGTACACGAATTGGAACACGTTTAATGTGGCACCTTTTAATATGCACGGCACGAAAGGTGCAAAAATAATGTGTAGCACCTCTCACAGAGATAGGTAGATAGACACAAAGAGAGAGAGAGGAGAGAGAGAGAGAGAGAGAGAGAGAGAGAGGAGGTGGTGGTGGGGGAAGAGATTCAGATTCAGATCCTTTCTTCATGTTGAAGCTATTGCCCCTCAGAAATGGAAATGGGAAATAGTTCAACAATAATTAAAACGCAAATTTTGCCTGTTAAATATACTATCATATGAGATAACAACACGTCGCAATTGAAAAACCCCGTAGAAGAGATATTTGTCATATTTCTTTCATGTTTACATGCCGAAAGTAAACTTAGTGCAAACTGTTTAGGAAATTCATGATTTTTTTTTTCTAAATTCTCAAGTCGATTTACTTTACGTTTACTGTAGGAATGTCTTGTCTTAAACCATTCAGTTCTGGATAATATAAACAAAAGTAAATTTCATTTACTTTACTGTTTTTACATGATAGGAAAATTTAAATCATTTCAATTAGCGGTAGTAATGCTGAGCAATTTCAGTGACACCGACTTTGAATCCAGTCATGATTTTTAGATTCCTGTCCAAATTCAGCAGAAGATAGGCTTTAGTGTCCAGTACTATAAAGTTCTACTCATTCTACATCTATGGCCCTTCTCAGTATGAAAAGCACATTATTTCTTTACCTAAAATCATACCAATATTATTCGATTAATCCACACCTTGAATTGTTAACACATAACGATATTCAATTCACTTAAAGCAAATAGTTAAAAGTCCGGCGTCTTTTGTCACATGAACCTAAATCAAGCAGTGTCCTACAGCTTTGCGTGGCAGTCTTGACTCATTCACGAGAGAGAGAGAGAGAGAGAGAGAGAGAGAGAGAGAGAGAGAGAGAGAGAGAGAGAGAGAGAGAGAGAGAGAGAGAGAACAGAAGTCGTCAAAGAGGGAGAAAGCGCAGCAGCCGGGAATGCATCATGGTCAAGGAAGCATAACCGGGGTGTGGTGTATTAAAGAACATTTTATTCAGGGTCCGTAAGAACAGCACAACACATTTCATCATTCTAGCCACTGACGTCTTGCTGGCCGCAGCGACTGTCATCAGGACGTCCACATCATCTACCACATCCACACCACATGCTGTGGCCACACCGTCAACAGGACGTCCACATCATCTCTACCACATCCAGACCACATGCTGTTGCCACACTGTCATCTGGACGTCCACATCATCTCTACCACATCAACACCACATGCTGTGGCCACACCGACTGTCAGCAGGACTTCCACATCATCTACCACAGCCACACCACATGCTGTGGCCACTGTCAGCAGGACGTCCACATCATCTACCACAGCCACACCACATGCTGTGGCCACACCGTCTGTCAGCAGGACGTCCACATCATCTCTACCACAGCCACACCACATGCTGTGGCCACACCGACTGTCAGCAGGACGTCCACATCATCTACCACAGCCACACCACATGCTGTGGCCACACCGTCAGCAGGACGTCCACATCATCTCTACCACAGCCACACCACATGCTGTGGCCACACTGTCATCAGGACGTCCACATCATCTCTACCACATCAACACCACATGCTGTGGCCACATCGACTGTCAGCAGGACTTCCACATCATCTACCACAGCCACACCACATGCTGTGGCCACTGTCAGCAGGACGTCCACATCATCTATCACAGCCACACCACATGCTGTGGCCACACCGTCTGTCAGCAGGACGTCCACATCATCTACCACAGCCACACCACATGCTGTGGCCACACCGTCTGTCAGCAGGACGTCCACATCATCTCTACCACAGCCAGACCACATACTGTGGCCACACCGACTGTCAGCAGGACGTCCACATCATCTACCACAGCCACACCACATGCTGTGGCCACACCGTCAGCAGGACGTCCACATCATCTCTACCACAGCCACACCACATGCTGTGGCCACTGTCAGCAGGACGTCCACATCATCTACCACAGCCACACCACATGCTGTGGCCACTCAGCAGGACGTCCACATCATCTACCACAGCCACACCACATGCTGTGGCCACACCGTCAGCAGGACGTCCACATCATCTACCACATCCACACCACATGCTGTGGCCACTGTCAGCAGGACGTCCACATCATCTCCACCACACCCACACCACATGCTGTGGCCACTGTCAGAAGCACTTCCACATCATCTACCACAATCACACCACATGCTGTGGCCACTGTCAGCAGGACGTCCACATCATCTACCACAGCCACACCACATGCTGTGGCCACTGTCAGCAGGACGTCCACATCATCTACCACAGCTACACCACATGCTGTGGCCACACCGACTGTCAGCAGGACGTCCACATCATCTACCACAGCCACACCACATGCTGTGGCCACTGTCAGCAGGACGTCCACATCATCTACCACAGCCACACCACATGCTGTGGCCACTGTCAGCAGGACGTCCACATCATCTACCACAGCCACACCACGTGCTGTGGCCACTGTCAGCAGGACGTCCACATCATCTACCACAGCCAGACCACAGGCTGTGGCCACTGTCAGCAGGACGTCCACATCATCTCTGCCACAGCCAGACCACAGGCTGTGGCCACTGTCAGCAGGACGTCCACATCATCTACCACAGCCAGACCACAGGCTGTGGCCGCTGTCAGCAGGACGTCCACATCATCTACCACAGCCACACCACAGGCTGTGGCCGCTGTCAGCAGGACGTCCACATCATCTACCACATCCACACCACATGCTGTGGCCACACCCACTGTCAGCAGGACGTCCACATCATCTCTGCCACAGCCACACCACATGCTGTGGCCGCTGTCAAAAGGACGTCCACATCGTCTACCACAGCCAGACCACAGGCTGTGGCCGCTGTCAGCAGGACGTCCACATCATCTACCACAGCCACACCACATGCTGTGGCCACTGTCAGCAGGACGTCCACATCATCTACCACATCCACACCACATGCTGTGACCACACCCACTGTCAGCAGGACGTCCACATCATCTACCACAGCCACACCACATGCTGTGGCCACACCGTCAGCAGGACGTCCACATCATCTACCACATCCACACCACATGCTGTGGCCACTGTCAGCAGGACGTCCACATCATCTCCACCACACCCACACCACATGCTATGGCCACTGTCAGCAGGACGTCCACATCATCTACCACAATCACACCACATGCTGTGGCCATTGTCAGCACGACGTCCACATCATCTACCACATCCACACAACATGCTGTGGCCACTGTCAGCAGGACGTCCATATCATCTACCACAATCCACACCACATTGCTGGGCCACTGTCCAGCAGGACGTCCACATCATCTACCACAGCCACACCACGTGCTGTGGCCACACTGACTGTCAGCAGGACGTCCACATCATCTACCACAGCCACACCACATGCTGTGGCCACAACGACTGTCAGCAGGACGTCCACATCATCTACCACAGCCCACACATGCTGTGGCCGCTGTCAGCAGGACGTCCACATCATCTACCACATCCACACATGTTGTGGCTACACCGACTGTCAGCAGGACGTCCACATCATCTCTACCACAGCCACACCACATGCTGTGGCCACACCGACTGTCAGCAGGACGTCCACATCATCTCTACCACATCCACACCACATGCTGTGGCCACACCGACTGTCAGCAGGACGTCCACATCATCTCTACCACATCCACACCACATGCTGTGGCCCACACTGACTGGTCAGCAGGACGTCCACATCATCTACCACAGCCACACCACAGGCTATGGGTCCCAGACGGCGCCACCTGAGCCTACAGGCGTGATCGACAGGCATCATCAGAATTTGGAAACAACCTAAACAAACTCAAATGACCGTCAAGAAGGGTCTTAGCAGGTAAGTGTCCTGCGAGTTTTTCAGTTACAACAGGTACTAAGTAACACACGAGAAGTGATACAGCAGCATTGGGGGCCTCCTTGCGAGTGGCTTCACAGCAGGCTGGGAGGCTGCTGTGCACTGCAGGCGCTGAGATGGCGCCGGATGTGCTGATGTATGGAGGTAGCAGGATGAACGGATAGGGAGGAACACCATTCAGGAGGCAGGCAAGGAGAGAGAGGGGGGAAAATGTGTTGGGAAGCCTCCAATCACTTTTCCTCCCTAACACCCCCAACAGTAAACTGGCAAATGAAACAACCCGACCCCGGCGATCGGCTGGACCACAAACAATGCTGCTGGAAAAGGAAATAGTGGAAATGCTCTCTGCTGCCCTACAGAACAAGGGCGGGGGGTGAACGTGTCTTCCCACGCTTCCCTCATGCTGAAAACATGAATGTTTTCACTTGGACAATACATTCTAAATTTGATGGCGCCATTACTAACAAAATTACCGTTAAAAAAGAAGAAAAGAAAGAGGAAAGAAAAATTAATGGTAGAAGCAGGTTTTGTAAGTGGGAAAAGGAGGGGGGGGGGGGTTGTTAAGCCCGAAACAACTGTCAACTGAGAACTTCCAGTGATGAATTGAATCTATGTTCAGTACTTTTACCTGCATACTAACGAAGACGAAATTCAGAGACGTAAAAACGACCGCCTTGCAATGTGAGAGTGAGTCATGCCCTGTACAAGGCGCTTCGCTGTGAAGTCTGCTTGTTAATATTCTGCCTGGCTGTGAAGTCTACTTGTTAATATTCTGCCTCTTAATTCCACAGAGATTAGCCTGGACACCAAAAGACAGTAAATCGCCTTTTGGTAAGTCTGCGTTGATTTACAAGCCATCATGACTCATTGGAATGTCATGGGCGGCGAGTGGAAGGTCGTGGATTTGAACCCGTGAGAGAAACATAAGGGCTTTTTGGTTGGTGTTGGTTCACATTCGTCGAAAGTGTTATGGGTTCAAATGGGCAGACTGAAATCACATGGGTGACCTGCATTCACATTAATGAGTGCGTCTCTGAGAGCGCCGATCAGTTTCCTAACCAAAACTGCATGTGCTTGTATCTCTGCGGCCTGGTTGACACGAGGGTATGTTATGAAAAGAAACAGAGAGTTTCACCCTATTACACACCCTCATACCAAAATGGACCCCCGTGTCATCGTTGTCTTTGTCGGGATTTTCTTTTGTTATCTGAAAAAGAAGGAAAATCTCTCGAATCTATTATTCATGCCCAGTTCTCTTTGTGACCCCCTCCCCTTTCTCCACGTGCATAGCTACGGTGCAGCACATATGGGAGTTAGACAGCAGGCGGATGGCAACTGTTCCTGGACAGACGTGGTTTCACTCTCCCTCCGAGGAAGAAGGCTGACTCAGTCTGGCTCAGCGACTAAGCAGTTCTCGTCGCCAGTAAGGGAATCTTGCATTAGCTGGCAGAGAACTAGCACCACTGACCACCATCGAAGTAACTCCGCGGCAGTGCACTTTGTTCTCCGGCGGGCTGCCACAGACCTGATGTTATGACATCTCTATGGACTGGGTTTTGGCAGTGCACTTTGTTCTCCGGCGGGCTGCCATAGACCTGATGTTATGACATCTCTATGGACTGGGTTTTGGCAGTGCACTTTGTCATCCGGCGGGCTGCCATAGACCTGATGTTATGACATCTCTATGGACTGGGTTTTGGCAGTGCACTTTGTCCTCCGCGGGCTGCCATAGACCTGATGTTATGACATCTCTATGGACTGGGTTTTGGCAGTGCACTTTGTCCTCCGGCGGGCTGCCATAGACCTGATGTTATGACATCTCTATGGACGGGGTTTTGGCAGTGCACTTTGTCCTCCGGCGGGCTGCCATAGACCGGCCTGATGTTATGACATCCCTATGGACTGGGTTTTGGCAGTGCAACAAGACGTCATGGGTATTGCTGTCCAAGGTGAAACTGAAAAGAGCGACTTTGAAATCCTTGATGACACAAAATAGAACGAAAAAGGCTTAATTTGTGATATTTGATAAAGTTAAATCCGATTTTGCCGTTTAAATGCCGTTTTGCTTCAGAACGTGTTCATCAAGCTCAATGGATGATTGTACTAGGCATGGGATAGCATTCTTCTTAAAACCGAAAAGGCAGAGGAGTTAAATTACCACTTTCCGCGGTCACTGAGGAGAAACAACCAGGTTTCGAAATATCGGTATCTGACCAGGAGTTTCCCTCCCTATTGAGAGTGTCTCCCCCTTGGAGACAATAAGCTTGCTGAAGGTTCATTTTGAGAAGCATTTATTTTATTTTTCCCCATTCACCCACTCAAGCACATACTGTTAGTTAGGCAGAATTATGTACCACTGCAGATATGAATGCTGATCTCCCCCTATTTCTTCAATCTAAGACATAAGAGCAAGCTTTGTTTATAATTCAATATTTTTTGCAGTCATTGCAACACCAAGCTGCTCTGTAAGTTGCTGGAATGATGCTCGCTATTTATCCTTGGAATGTATTAGTTTGTTTTATATATATATATATATATATATATTTTTTTTTTTTTTTTTTTTTTTTTGAAACATTACAGAATGCTGACGAGAGTAAAGTGTTCATTTTCTTTATGTATATAAAAACATGTTTAAGATTTAAGAGAAAATGTCAAAAACAACCGAGAAGCAGAAAATAGACAAAAAAGAACTTTAAGACAGCATGGAAAAGAAGGATCTTACTGACAGTTTGCGTGCGCGCGCGTGTGTGTGTGTGTGTGTGTGTTCCCTACAACGGATGAGTCTTAACGGGCAAGCCATACTGTAGAGTATTGAGGAGCGTAGTCCGACGCGTTATCTTTGGTTCAGTGACATCCTCTCTCTCTCTCTCTCTCTCTCTCTCTCTCTCTCTCTCTCTCTCTCTCTCTCTCTCACACACACACACACACACACACACACACACACACGCTTTTCTCTCTCTCTCTCTCTCTCTCCTCTCTCTCTCTCTCTTTTCTCTCTCTCTCCTCTCTCTCTCTCTCTCTCTCTCTCTCTCTCTCTCTCTCTCTCTAGCTGTCTGTCTGTCTGTTTCTGCCAGTCAATCTGCGTTCCAACCGTTAAGGCACTGGGTCCAATAAGGCCGTGACAGTCATGGTCTTTAGGAAATCTCCATCGTCCTTTCAGACAAAACCAAAGCGCGCTCACGTGTTCAGGAAACTTTCCTGGTTTGTACACTTACACTAGTTTGCTCTAAACGCGGATATTCAGAACTACGTCGTCATGTATTTCGCAAGCTTTGAAAATATTTCTGTTCATCACCAGTACAACCAAACTGGTGAACTGGAGAGAGGATAGCGGCAAACACCAGCACACCGGCGAGTGTTCACGTGAGATTTTTCATTGTCTTACCCCAAACTCCTCTCCTTCTGCCCCACCTGCCTGGGTCTCCCCCCCCCCCTCCCCTCCCTCTCTCTCTCTCTCTCTCTCTCTCTCTCTCTCTCTCTCTCTCTCTCTCCGTACCTCCCCCACCTCTAAGCCTATCCTGCAAGCCAACAAACCAAACCAAAAGCCAAATCTTTTCATCTTAACATAAGCCGTTCAAATTCCGTTGGCTTCTGGCGGCCGGGGCTGTGCTATTTTCAGGGACAAAAGGCGGAAAGCTCCGCGGGTTTGTTTAACAACCGATCCGAATCCAGAGCAGGGCTGTTTCTGTTTACCGCGCGCCTGAATGCCAAGTATTTCTATGGGTTACTAAGTCGGTCCGCTCCTGTGGAATCTTTTCTGCTTTGATGAGGAGTACCTCGCGGCCATAGTCACCGATTGAACGGCAAAATGGTCGTTACGGCGACGTCACTTCACCAGCCTGCACGATCGTACCGCCGACATTGTCTGCTGATTGGCTGGCATTTAGGTTTAACGTCCACGCCCATCTCAGGTATCATGACACATGAAGATAATAATTTCAGGAGAGTTGGGGGGTGATGACGTATCTAAAGCTACACCTGTACCACCAGAATGACAACTGGTTAAGAAGAGGAGCAAAAATTCCAGTTGACCTACTGGTTGCCAGGGGTTCAAACTCAGCCCTCTGAATATCAACGGCCTGATGGCCAAACTGCGAAGGTTACACGCACGCTGTATGCGGGATAATCGAGGATGTACCTGTAACACGTTATCAACACCTGCTACATAACGTGAAGTATGGAACAGGCAGGAAAATTCGTTTCTGGTTAAATGACAGATATAATTTCATGACACGTCACTCGATTTTGAATGGACTTTTATAGCACGCTGCTAATTGAAGTAAGCCCAGACAAACAAACTTTTCCGTTTTGACCACTATTTTCTGCATCTTCTATGCATATGAGCACGTACACTGTGTTAAGTCAGTTAACTGAGAGGATGACAATCTTCGATCATCGGTCATTGAACATGTTCTTAAGAGCCATAAATATGTTCTTGATAGAACATATTCTTGAGAGCCTAGACAGCTGTAAAATATTCTTGAGAGCCTAGACAGCTGTAAATCTTCATTCTTACTTGGAAGAAAGAACCCACGGCCTTCATTCACTGACTCGAAGCCCGGACCTCGAAGACATGTCTGAAACAGAGACTATTAGAATATGACACCAGTTGAGAATATGACACCAGTTGAGA
>CM031600.1:3154840-3169840 GCA_018398815.1 Conus ventricosus
CACACACACACACACACACACTCGCACGCACGCACGCACGTGCGCACACTCGCAGACAAGCACGCGCGCACGCGCGCACGCACGCACGCACGTACGCACACACACACATACACACACGCGCGCGCGCGCGCACACACACACACACAAAACACACACACACGTACACACACACACACACACACACACACACACACACACACACACACACACACACACACACACACACCACTTTGAACAAGTTTTCGTCCGTTTACGAATATGTTTTCAAACGTCATTGCCTTTGCATATTTATTCGTCTTTCATTTACTGTGATCGGTCCTGAAGACGGTCTGTGATCGAAACGTCGAAGATTTTTGCTCTGGGTTTTTTTTTTTTTTTTTTTTTTCTATTTTCAAGTCATCTGAGCATCCTCAAAGATAGTTTGCATATTTTTATTTTTTATTTTCATTGCTTATTGAACGGCTCGCTCTAGAAATAATGAAAACAAAACAATGCCTCGTTTGCTTTGACAGGGCATTCATGATCGGCGCTCATAACATTGTGGGTCTTTCTCATCTTCTCATGGGACCAAGCATTACTCTACTGTTTGCTTTGACAGGGCATTCATGATCGGCGCTCATAACATTGTGGGTCTTTCTCATCTTCTCATGGGACCAAGCATTACTCTACTGTTTGCTTTGACAGGGCATTCATGATCGGCGCTCATAACATTGTGGGTCTTTCTCATCTTCTTATGGGACCAAGTATTACTCTGCTTGGTTGTTATTCACTTCTTACTGGCAGGGATTATGGGTCCGGAAACGTGCATGCTTAATAGATCTGTTTGTTTTTTTTTCAAGGCCGGCTCCTCTGTGTGTATGTTGATGTGGATGACGTAGGAAGATGGGGGCGGGGGAAGAGGTGGGGAAAACTCACATCTGAGAATTGGAATTCCACAGGCAAACTGCATCACAAACGGCATCTCTGCCTGATGACGACGTGACACTGACTGCTCCCTGTGGACTGCCGGTGCTAGGACTACGACAGGCCGGACCTAGATGTAGCTGTGATCGGGGCGGCTGGAACGGTGCTAGGACTACACAGGACGGACCTAGATGTAGCTGTGATCGGGGCGGCTGGAACGGTGCTAGGACTACACAGGACGGACCTAGATGTAGCTGTGATCGGGGCGGCTGGAACGGTGCTAGGACTACACAGGACGGACCTAGATGTAGCTGTGATCGGGGCGGCTGGAACGGTGCTAGGACTACACAGGACGGACCTAGATGTAGCTGTGATCGGGGCGGCTGGAACGGTGCTAGGACTACACAGGACGGACCTAGATGTAGCTGTGATCGGGGCGGCTGGAACGGTGCTAGGACTACGACAGGCCGGACCTAGATGTAGCTGTGATCGGGGCGGCTGGAACGGTGCTAGGACTACACAGGCCGGACCTAGATGTAGCTGTGATCGGGGCGGCTGGAACGGTGCTAGGACTACGACAGGCCGGACCTAGATGTAGCTGTGATCGGGGCGGCTGGAACGGTGCTAGGACTACACAGGACGGACCTAGATGTAGCTGTGATCGGGGCGGCTGGAACGGTGCTAGGACTACACAGGCCGGACCTAGATGTAGCTGTGATCGGGGCGGCTGGAACGGTGCTAGGACTACACAGGACGGACCTAGATGTAGCTGTGATCGGGGCGGCTGGAACGGTGCTAGGACTACACAGGCCGGACCTAGATGTAGCTGTGATCGGGGCGGCTGGAACGGTGCTAGGACTACACAGGCCGGACCTAGATGTAGCTGTGATCGGGGCGGCTGGAACGGTGCTAGGACTACACAGGCCGGACCTAGATGTAGCTGTGATCGGGGCGGCTGGAACGGTGCTAGGACTACACAGGCCGGACCTAGATGTAGCTGTGATCGGGGCGGCTGGAACGGTGCTAGGACTACACAGGCCGGACCTAGATGTAGCTGTGATCGGGGCGGCTGGAACGGTGCTAGGACTACACAGGACGGACCTAGATGTAGCTGTGATCGGGGCGGCTGGAACGGTGCTAGGACTACACAGGCCGGACCTAGATGTAGCTGTGATCGGGGCGGCTGGAACGGTGCTAGGACTACACAGGCCGGACCTAGATGTAGCTGTGATCGGGGCGGCTGGAACGGTGCTAGGACTACACAGGCCGGACCTAGATGTAGCTGTGATCGGGGCGGCTGGAACGGTGC
Source organism: Conus ventricosus (assembly GCA_018398815.1). Taxonomy (NCBI): domain Eukaryota; kingdom Metazoa; phylum Mollusca; class Gastropoda; order Neogastropoda; family Conidae; genus Conus; species Conus ventricosus. The sequence continues at coordinate 3,157,053 of CM031600.1, forward strand.
TAGGACTACACAGGCCGGACCTAGATGTAGCTGTGATCGGGGCGGCTGGAACGGTGCTAGGACTACACAGGACGGACCTAGATGTAGCTGTGATCGGGGCGGCTGGAACGGTGCTAGGACTACACAGGCCGGACCTAGATGTAGCTGTGATCGGGGCGGCTGGAACGGTGCTAGGACTACACAGGCGCGGCCGGACCTAGATGTAGCTGTGATCGGGGCGGCTGGAACGGTGCTAGGACTACACAGGACGGACCTAGATGTAGCTGTGATCGGGGCGGCTGGAACGGTGCAAAGACTACACAGGACGGACCTAGATGTAGCTGTGATCGGGGCGGCTGGAACGGTGCTAGGACTACACAGGCCGGACCTAGATGTAGCTGTGATCGGGGCGGCTGGAACGGTGCTAGGACTACACAGGACGGACCTAGATGTAGCTGTGATCGGGGCGGCTGGAACGGTGCTAGGACTACGACAGGCCGGACCTAGATGTAGCTGTGATCGGGGCGGCTGGAACGCGTGGATGAGGGTAATGAGGGTAATGCCAAAGAAGGGCGTCGTGGCTGTCCATCTCAATGTGTTGTCGTTCTGGTGGTGTCAGAGAACTATCAGATGTTTAACTTTCCCTGATGCGGTAAGCTAGTTACCCCTTTCGGCCATAATGCCTTCGGTGGATGTGGACGTTAAGCCTGAACGTATCAAACAAGAAACAAAAGAAAGAAAGAAACAAACAGTCTCCATCCTTCATCCAGCATGTGACTCCTGGGCTTGAACTCGAAACCCTCAAACTCTCCACTAATCTACCATAGCATCCCTCAGGCCCAGTTCTTTCGAGAACGGTTTTCTTCTGGCATTAATGATTCTGTTTACTGGTTGCCTATAACAGGACACCTAATCCTAAATAAGTTGTTTTTTTTAAAGCAAGACATTCTCACGTGGAATGAGTCACAAAAGTCATTGTTGTGTCGGGTGGGTACGAGCTTCACGGCATCTGGACTTCACACAGCAATTACTGTGTGTCCCATGGCGTAACTGCATCGCCACCCACCTTGTCTCTGGCGACTCCTTCAATGCGGCTTTGGCGTCTGTGACGGAATGTTGCCAGCAAGCGCACCTTCTTTTGGTCTGATTCAGATGGAGAGGGGACCCATTGAGATGTCAGGGTGTGCGCGCGCGTTACCTTTCCGGATTCCTGAGCCGACAGATTGCCGGGGTTGACTGTTGGCAGGCTATCATTTCCGAGCTGGTCCCACGTGCTGCCACACAGTGCCACTCCATGCGGGTCCCGTGTCTTCGTTTCAAAGGTAACAGGGCAGTCGCTCCAAATGACAGTTTTCGCTCATGCAACGGTGCAACGGTTTCACGGGACGTTATTCGTTCTGGTTGGTCAAGCAAAGTCGGGTCATGCGGTTTGTAATCTAGCCGACCACGGGGGCCACGGCGGGTTTGTTCCTGCATACAATCATCAATGGCTTCACAGAGAGAGAGAGAGAGAGAGAGAGAGAGAGAGAGAGAGAGAGAGAGAGAGAGAGAGAGACGGAGAGAGAGAGAGAGAGAGAGAGAGAGAGAGAGAGAGAGAGAGAGAGAGAGAGAGAGAGAGAACCCTTTCTATAAGAACGGCAGATAACATTGGAACTTTTATGTCTCAAGATTATCCGACCCATTCCACCAACCCCCCCCCCCCCCCCCACACACACACACACACACCTCCCCCCCTACCCCCCGCCCCTTCCACCCTAAAAAAAAAAACAGAAATAGAAACGAAATTGAAAATAATGATATGTTCAGACATTAGGGTCAAATCGTCCAAACTCCTCAGAATGATGAAAAAAGACTCAATTATGGAGACAAAAAAGTAGTCCATACGCCTCTCCCGAGTTGCCTTCACAACGTCTGACTGCACTCCGCCTCGTTTTTAAACGAAATCTACACATAAAATAATGACAAGCGCAACATTTCAGGTACAGTGCGAAGGTCTTTGCACTTTACACGAAGGATCAAAGAATACACCACACACACACACACACACACACACACACACACACATGTGCACACGCGCGCGCATTTGAGCACCTGATTATCGTAACAGTATAAAAATCAGAGCGGGGCAGAAAACGGCAGATTATTTTAACACAGTTGTAAAACAGCCATGTTTGGAGTGCTTTTCTTAAAGCAGCAGTATACAGTGCGTGTTGCAAATAATATTGCAGTGAATTCTAGCAGAGTTGGTGGAAGTAAAAGAAAAACAAAGCAAAAAACATTTTGGTTTCCGTATGGAGGTACTGACACAAAGCCGGTGTCTTCAGATGATCAGATCTGCCTTCGCGGAGTATAACTGGTCAGGGGTGGTAAGTATGGAGGTATTGACAGAAAGCCGGTGTCTTCAGATGATCAGATCTGCCTACGCGGAGTATAACTGGTCAGGAGTGGTAAGTATGGAGGTATTGACAGAAAGCCTGTGTCTTCAGATGATCAGATCTGCCTACGCGGAGTATAACTGGTCAGGGGTGGTAAGTATGGAGGTATTGACAGAACGCCGGTGTCTTCAGACGATCAGATCTGCCTACGCGGAGTATAACTGGTCAGGGGTGGTAAGTATGGAGGTATTGACAGAAAGCCGGTGTCTTCAGATGATCAGATCTGCCTACGCGGAGTATAACTGGTCAGGAGTGGTAAGTATGGAGGTATTGACAGAAAGCCGGTGTCTTCAGATGATCAGATCTGTCTACGCGGAGTATAACTGGTCAGGAATGGTAAGAGCAAAAGCCAGAGAATAAGCTGTGACACGAAACCAAATCTTGTAAAGAACTCAGGCAAAATACACAGTATTCTGAGTCTCACACTCACAGATCTCGCTTGAACATATAAGAACGTCAACAATCAATCGAAAAGACAAATACCACAGAGCTGACAATGTGCATGACAATAAACAAATAGACAAACGCAATCACGATACTGTCCTCCTACACACATTGCGGTAGTGGATGACGACAAAAATTGGATTCTTTTCTTCCACTGTCTGGTGACAGACCCGTAAGGGCTCGCGAGGTCGGCAGCGCTTAGAACACAACTAAAATTGAAGCATCCCCCCCCCCGCCCCCCCCCCAAAAAAAGTTCAACTTACATCATAAAGAATATGGTGCTTGTGCGTGCGTACAGTGTACGCGCAGTTCATTGGAAAATAAAACCTGTGGCCCTATGAGTTCTCCTTGAAAACAGCTGCCCATATTCCAGTTTTTTTCTCTTGTATTCGTTTGATCGCTTCAAGTGCCTGGCGGACTATATATTACACGAACAGACCATTAAGGATAACTGATCTTGGCATACAGTTCCTAAAACATCAGTATTGCTGTTTTCTTTTACTCCAGCACTCACAAGTCATTCATGAAAAGAATAGTAAACTGAACATGCAGAAAAAAAGGTGTAGCACGTTTTGACAGTATGTTTTAAGTTTCGACAATAAATAGACAAGTCAACAAATAATGGAATTCGTCGCATGCTCTTCCGTTATAACATTTATGCATAAGCTTTTGTAGCCGGCCGTTTTGTCCGACCCGGCCGTTTTGTCCGAGGTTGGACAAAACGGCCGGGTCGGACAAAATGGCCGGCTAAAACCCGGCTGTTTTGTCCGACTTTCAATTTTTTGTCGGACAAAACGGCCTGGTTGGACAAAACGGCCGGCTCTATGTAAGCGGCCGTTTTGTCCGATATATTTTTAAATTGTTCTTTGCCCAGTTCCACTGGCAAAGAAGTATAAATTCGTCGCGTTCTGTTTTTTTTTTTCTCTTTTTTTTCTTCTTTTTTGTTGTTGTTGTTTGTTTGTTTGTTTTTTCTGTCTGTCGCAAGGATATCTTCCGAACGGAAAGTCAGAGTCGCGTCAAACTTTGTGTGGTGGTGTGGCACAAGAATGGCAAGAGATCCGAACAAGAAGGTCATGACCTTGACGTACGACCTTTGTAGGCCAATCAGGGTCAAGGTCAAGGTCGAGGAGATAACTGGACCCTAAAAATTTGAGGGTGGGGAATTTTTTGTTGCAATCATGTATTCTGAATGGGTAGACAGAAGCAATTCAAATTCGGTGTTATGTCAAATAAATCAAACTTTTGAATTATCATTCAAGAACAACTTTTAGCTCAAAAAGGTAGATGAAAGACAGCCCTATCTACACTGAAAAAGGCAATACTGCAAATACATTAAGAAGCAAGAAAACAGGAGGGGTGGCTTAAATACACCTTTTCCACATTTTTAAGGTCAAGGTTATGACCTTGACGTGTGACCTTCAAAACCGAAAATCTATTTTTAGCCATATCTCGGGCAGCGGTCAACATAGGAAGCTGAAACTTGGTATGAAGGTTGTTTGGTTTATTGCTCTCCAAATATGTCAAAGCAATTAAGGTCAAGGTCAAGGTCACAGACAACGTCAGACTCTCAAAATTGAGGGTGCGTCAATTGTTTGTCCCAAGACCCCAACGGTTTGACACAGTCACCTCAAATGTTGTATCGTGATGTGCCACCTGTCTCTCTCTCTGTCTCTGTCTGTCTGTCTGTCTGTCTGTCTGTCTGTCTGTCTCTCTCTCTCTCTCTCTCTCTCTCTCTCTCTCCTCTCTCTCTCCTCTCTCTCTCTCTCTCTCTCTCTCTCTCTCTCCCTCCAGCGGGGGCCGAGGCAGGGGTTCCCCTCTGTCCACCCCGCAGCAGTCCGTAACACCAGGCGAGGGGTTCAACGGCACCAGAGTGGGGAGCGGGGGCCGAGGCAGGGGCCGTATCGGTGGCTCTCACCAGGCACGGTCCTTGTCGGCGCGCGGCTCTCTGCCTTCGCCAGCCATGACACGGGGCCGCTCTCAGGCCTCTGCTGGCAGTATGGAGAAGCATCCTGTTGCGGGCAAGGGTGACAAGACCAAGGCTTCGAGTGGAGACGACTCCAGGCAAACCAAACTGCTGAAGGGCTGGCTGGACAGACGTAAGCCTGAAGGCAGCAGGAACGCCTCCCCGACGTCAGAGGGCCGGAGCGGCAGCAGGGGCGACAGGAGATGACGGGCAGGCCAGGGCACTGAACACTCTAGTCCCACTGCAGTGCAGCCAGCGTTGGCTACAGCTGAAGACTGTACCTTATGTTCTACTACGCAGAAGTGTACATACAAAAGTAAATTTTTGACCTTTGCATCACTTAACGTTGAAGGTCTCTGGCGTATTGCCAGAGAGCCTGACTTTTTGCGTTTAGTTGACAGATATGACGGTATACTGTTGGCTGAAACATTTACAAAAGCAGTTCCAGATACAATGTTCCCTTCTCATAAAGTTTTCTCTAGCCCGGGTGTTAAGGTGTCGGATAGTGTCTTTGGTCGTTTGTCGGGGGGTGTAGCTTTCTTAATTAGGAATGAATTTGCAAATTATATTGAAAGAGTGGACAGTGAAATTGACAATATTATTGTTCTGAAGTTTTCTCGCCGCCTTCTAGCATTGAACTCGGACTGTTTGATAATAGGTGCTTATCTCCCACCTGAAGGTTCTAAATACTACGAAGAAACAGATATTTATAACGGCATATCCTTGTTAGAAGAATGCTTGCTGGAAGTTTCTAGAGAAACTGGGTGGTTACCAATGATAATTTGTGGTGATTTAAATTCAAGAACTGGCCTACTTAACCTGAGTTATTGTGACCCCATTGATGACGTAAAAGAAGTATTTGTAGAGAATTATATGTCATATGATATGGATGCGTCCCTAAGTGAGGAACCCTTTCCGAGAATCTCCAAGGATACTATGGTAAACCCTTTCGGTCGATATTTGTTAAATGTATGTCATGAATTTGATCTATGTATTCTTAACGGTCTGAAAGCATTCAAATGTTCAGGTGACTTTACTTATGTATCTGATAGTGGTTCTAGCGTAATTGATTATATGATTGCCTCAAGTTCCTTACTTCCTCATTGTCAGTGCCTTAATGTAAGACCGTTAATAGAAACTAAGCATGCTGTTGTTGTTTTGTTTTTCTCACTGTCTAATAGTGCTGACTGTTTACCTGTTATTGAGAATAATGCTCACCAAGTTGTTTCTGTTAGAAAGTACAAATGGGATGAAGAAAGTTCAGCTGCTTTTCATGAACGTATGAACTCTGACCATGTCTCATCATTAGTTAGTGAAGCTGCTGACCTTGTTGGTGTTAACATTAATCAAGCCTTGTCCATGTTTAATGAATGTTTTGTGTATGCTGGTGAATGCATGATGAAAACTATTAGATTTGGCATAGGTATGAGAAATGTTTGGTTCGACCTTGAATGTAAACAAAGCAGAAAAGTATTACGAACGCAGATAAACAAGTTTCATAGAACTAATAACGATAAGGACAGAATTGCCTATGGTCAGAAAAGGAGAGAGTATAAGGAATTGTTACGACAGAAAAGGAAGCCACATAATGAAAATATCATTGCATCGTTACAAAGTAATATAAATGACTCAAAGAAATTCTGGGATGTTGTTCGTTCAATTAGGCCAAGAACTCAAGGTCAGGGGTTGATTTCTAGTGATCAGTGGTATAATCACTTTAAAGTTGTTTTTAATGACTTACCTGTTGAATTAAACACCAGTTCGGATTTGATGAATATTATGATAGAGAACCCGTACATACTGACTGTGACTTTTTGAATCAACCTATTTCTGTTACCGAAATTGAAGTTGCAATTCGATCAATAAAGAGTAATAAGGCAGCTGGCCCAGATAAACTTATTGGAGAGTTTTACAAGTACAGTAGACAAGTCATTATGCCTTTCCTTGTTAAATTTTTCAATACAATTTTTGATGAGGGTTTGTTTCCGGAAGACTGGTCAGTCTCTATTTTGCAACCACTATTTAAGAAGGGTGATAGGAATTGCCCAGATAACTACCGTGGAATCTCTTTTTTTGTTGAATATTTGTAGTAAAATATATAGCTTTGTTCTCAATAGAAGGTTAACCAAATGGATTGAAATGAACAATATTCTTGGGGAGGAGCAAGCTGGTTTTCGTGACAAACGATGTACCACAGATCACATTTTCACTTTACTGGCAATGATTCAGAAGCAGTTGTTAAGACACAGGAAGCTCTATGTCGCATTCATAGACTTTAGGAAGGCTTTTGACCTAGTAAGTAGGGATAAATTGTGGAAGGTTCTCTCTGTTAATGGTCTTAATGGAAAATTCTTGAAAGCATTGCAAAGTGTGTATAATGTTAACTGTTGTGAAGACTTGTTGTCACGAGTTTGTCACGAGGCCTATGACGATTGACCCATCTAGGGTGGTGGAATTATTCATTTATTTATTGTCGTTGTTGTTGTCGTGTATCCGTCCCTTAATGTGGCTTGTGGTGTGGTTGCACCTTAATGTCGTTCAGCTCAGGTTAGGTTTACTTTCTCGCTCTCTCTCTCTCTCTAATTCCACTGCCCGTGCAATTCATCCTGCAGGTTCACGGTGGCTGGTACCTTTCTCTTTAACTGGCTGTCTCTATCGGCCTCTCACCTGTCTTTTTACCTGCCGCACGTGCATCATTCCTCTTAGGCTTGAGGTATTCTCACTGTGACGTAGCGTGGCATGTTGGCAGCCATCGTTTAGGCAGGTTTTCTCTTCACTCAAGCGGAAGATGTCCCTGGGAGCGCCTGCTCCGGTTCTGGTTCTTCACCACTTCGTCAAAGGTACGGTCGGTACCTTCATTCCTACAGTCGGCCTGTAGGGAGGGACATCACATCATCTCTTTTCCGCATCTGCTCTGCTGGTCCTCTCGACTGGACAGAGGGCAGAGAGTCGCTTGACCCGCCACTTCTGGGTCACCCACGGGTAGCTGGTAAGCATCAGTTTCGTGGTTCGTTTGTTTCGTTTCGTTTTTGTTGTTAGCCGGCTAATTCTCTTTTGCGCAATTTCCTTTGTTTTCAAAATTATAAAAGAAATATTGTTTGAGACCACTTTTCTCTGGTTAATTCAATCTTTAACCTGGCCATTCTAAATTATATCCAAAAGTCTTTCTCCTTTTTACGCATCTGGTGATGCGGTAGTCGGTGGGGATGAGGGAGAACCTGGTGATTTAGGGTTGGGACTCGCTTGGTCTCGCTCGTCCGCCCCTGTCACAATCACCGGTCTCTTATTCTTCGGCCACCGTCTGTTTGTGTGTGCAAGGGGAACGAGTTCTATGTTGCGAGCGTGCGTACGCATGATTAGTCGTTTGGATGCGTGGTTGGAGAATTGGGTCATTTTGAAATGTTGCTATAAAATGTGGGGATAATTGTGCCATTGAATTATTATTATTTGCAAATGTGGTGGCAGTTATAAAACAATGGTTGCTGTATTAGTTCAGTTCCTAAGAAAGGAAAATGTTGAACGTGAGTGAGGGAAGGATGAAGATATAATTTGCTATTCATGTGTTTAGCCTGTGAATGTAATCTCTTACCTGCTTCGTGTGAGGAGACCTTTAGCGAACATTCCTCAGTTGGTTTGTTTACTGTGTTATGCTCCGGTCTGTGTTGAGCTGGGGTATTCAGCAAACCTCCCCTCGCCCATCATGCGAGGGGCTGTTAGGATTTAACAGCATATGTCAGACCGTACTGACTGCGGGGTTCCAGTACCTTTCCTTCTTTCCTTCCAGTTCCTTCCGTTTCCTCTCCTCCCGGGGGATTCACCCGAAGCTTGCGCTGTTGGGGCCGCGCACTGGTTGAGGAGCACGTGGACTTTGCTGGAGGATCCCGACCCCTGTCCGGGACCTTCAGCGACAACGCCTCGTCCCACGGGACGCGTTCTCCACGGTCCTCGGACTTCCTACAGCCCGTGACATCAGTGTGGTTCGCTCTGTGTCGTGCAATTTGGGTGTGTGTGTGTGTCAATGGTGTCGGCATTGAAAGACACTTCGTTCAAGAACCGACCCGGTTTGGGGCACCTGATGCGACTCGGTGCTCACAGTGGACTTTGGAGAGGCAGGGGTGTGGGGAACCACATGAAGCACGGAAAGGAATGTGTGCTGGAAAGGCTTATTTATGATTATGGTTATGTTGTGTGCGTTGAAATGCTTGTTTGCGACTATGGGTATGTCGTGTGTGTTGAAATGCTTAATTGTGTGTATGTCGTGAGTGTTGAAATGCTTGATTGTGATTGTGCATGTTGTGTGTGTTGGAATGCTTATTTGTGACTATGTGTGTGTTGGTGTGAATAAATGGGGTGTTGTATCGTAATCTTTCTTGTGTGGTCTCTTGCGGAGCGTGTGAGTTCAGTCACTCCCTTCACTCCCATCTAGACCGATCCTGTCAGGGCAGACCTCCAGGGGTCGGTCGTGACACTTGTGTTCGAACTAGTGGTGACCTTACTGATACTTTTCTATGCCCACGGGGCCTAAAACAAGGTGAGGTGTGTTCACCTGTGCTTTTTTCACTGTTTATCAATGAACTAACTAAAGATACAAACACTTTTGGTAGACATGGTATTCAACTTTCTCCAGACCTCATTAAACTTTTGATTCTGTTATTTGCTGATGATGTTGCATTATTTTCTGATACTATTATTGGTTTGCAAACCCAGCTGAATGTCTTGTATAATACCTCAAAACGTTTAGATTTACTTGTGAATCTGGACAAGTCAAATATTGTTGTATTCAGAAATTGCGGTTACCTTGCTTCGAATGAAAATTGGACTTTTGGTGATACTCAACTTTCCACTGTTAACATGCATAAGTATCTTGGTATAACACTGACTATAAGATTATCTTTCCAACCAACCATGTGTGACCTAGCAAACAGAGCAAAGAAAGGATTAATTGCTATCAACAGAATGCTATGGTCAATAGGTGAACATTCTCCTGGTATGTTCTTTAAGCTATTCGATTGCCAAATACAGCCTATCTTAACTTATGGAGCAGAGATTTGGGGACTGTCATCTAATCAGGAACAAATTGAAAGGGTGCACTTAGCTGCTATTAAAAGATTTCTTGGTGTAAGTCCAAAAGCGCCTAGGCACCTAGTGTACGGCGAATCTGGAAGATACCCTCTTTATGTTAATACGTATGCAAAATGTATCAGATTTTGGCTTCGTGTTGCTTGTATGGATAATAACAGACTTCCGAAGAAAGCCTATGATATGTTGCTACATCTGCAGAATCAAAATTATATTACCTGGACGACTAATGTTTGTTATGTTCTTTATAGATTTGGGTTTGGAATTGTTTGGGAAATACAGAGTGTTGGTAATGTGGAAGCTTTTATTGCAGAATTTAAGAAACGTTTAAGTGATTGTTACATCCAAGACTGGCATTCAGCTATTGAATCGCATGAGTTGTACGATGTTTATCGGTCATATAAGCAGTCTCTTGTTCAAAGTTCCTACCTCTGTGTAAATAAACATGTTAACATCCGCAGGTTACTTTCAAGGTTTCGGTTAGGAATGTCGCCATTACGATGCCACTTTTTACGATATACTGATCGCAATAGAAACCATGACATTTTCTGTTCACACTGTAAGGAAGCACCGGAAACTGAGCTTCATTTTCTACTGATTTGTCCTTTGTACGAAAAGTTGCGCCTTGAGTTGATTCCAGCTAAATATTACAAACACCCTTCTCTATTCAAAATGTCCATGTTGCTAGCCTGTTCTATTGAGACTACAATTATGGTGTGTTGGCAATTTCATTTATAGAGCAATGGCTGTTAGGAACGGAATAATTAATGCTGCAGTTGCTTCATGAATGTTTTCTTTGTTAACTTTGAACACCATTCAGCTGAGTTTTCGTTACGAGTGGCTTGTACCGATTTATTTTGACCTTGTTCACTCACTTTGATATGAGCCTGTGGCCTGTCAAGTAAAATATTCTGAGTTCTGAGTTCTGAGTTCTCTCTCTCCCTCCCTCTCTCTCTCCTGCAGCCAAGTAAAGAAATCACGAGAATAAGACCCACTCGATAGTCATGGCCGCTGACGGCCAATGGTCAGTTTAAGACGCCAAATTGGCCACCTGGGGGCATGACGGCCGAATGGCTTTTTTCCACGTGTCTTCTTTACTTGGGGGTAGACAGACAGAAAAAAAACAAAACAAAAAGGAAAAAAAGAAAAAAACAGAACGCCACGAATTTATACTTCTTTGCCGGTGAAATATCGGACAAAACAGCCGCTTACTTAGAGCCGGCCGTTTTGTCCAACCCGGCCGTTTTGTCCGACAAAAATTGAAAGTCGGACAAAACAGCCGGGATTTAGCCGTCCGTTTTGTCCGACCCGGCCGTTTTGTCCAACCTCGGACAAAACGGCCGGGTCGGACAAAACGCCGGCTACAGCTTTCGTTTCTGGGGATTCCCTCAATACTTAATTTTGTGTGTGTGTGTGTGTGTGTGTGTGTGTGTGTGTGTGTGTGTGTGTGTGTGTGTGTGTGTGTGTGTTGCTGTTCAACCAGAAATCGCCCAAATTCTAATGCAAGGAAGACTACGATACTCTGAATGATTTTTTTTTTGTTTTGTCATGAGTAGTTTCCACAATAGCTTACACACTAAACTAGAGAACTTATCCACATTCTCTTTCGCACATTCCGCTCATACAGAGAACTCTGTTGTGGCAAGAAACCAACACAAAACAATGCAGATAAAACAGAAGTGGTTATGATCAGCTGCAAAGACAAACCTACGTCAAACAATGGAACGTAAGCATACGTATGACTACCTCCTGACTTGGGAAGACAATCTGCCGGAAGAACGCCTATCATGACATGACTAACAAAGCCCAAGCTCTTCTCGGCAAGTTTACTGCTGTCACTGACTGCTCTTTGACAGACAAGAATTTTTTTAAAGACAGATTACTTCCTGCATTCCGCGCTGGTGTGGATGCTATAAGCATGGCACCCGCCCCTAAACCGCTTTCCCTCCCTGTACAGCCAGGCTTCGGTCTGGAATCGTTCCAGCAACATTATAAACAAAGCTGGCATTCGTCAGTCAGTCAAGCTTACCCTCTACCCCCCCCCCCCCCCCCCCCTGCTGGCATTCGTCAGTCAGTCAAGCTTACCCTCTATCCCCCCCCCCCCCCTCCTTCTCTCTCAAGCCTTCAGTTCTGCAGCGCCATACTAAGCGATGGAACTAATCCAACGTAACACCAGCACAGTGTTAGGTCTTTGTCAGTCAAGGCCGTGGATTGCTTGTTATCCTGCGCGCTTCCGTAGTTCTCGAGAGCAGGGTCTTGTCCATAAGTTAAGTCGGAAACAGTCGGAAAAGTCTTTATCACATTCCGGAAAGTTATTACTGCTGTATTGCACTGTATTGTAGTTTGTTGTATCACTTTGGATTGGGCTGTATTGCATTGTACTGTGCTGGATTTGTGTTTTGCATTGTACTCTTATTCATTGTACTGTCTTGTATTATACTGAACTGTATTTTAATGTTTTGTATTTCATTGTATTATACTGCACTGCATTGAATTCTGGAGCATTGTACTGTATTAAATATTACTACACTGCATTGAAATGTTTTGTATATCATTGCACTACACTGCAATATTGCACTGTTCTGCATTGTACTACATTGTATTGTATTGTACACCATCCCCTGCCACCATCCCCTGTCCATACTGTGATAGGTCTACACTGCATTGAAATGTTTTGTATATCATTGCACTACACTGCAATATTGCACTGTTCTGCATTGTACTACATTGTATTGTATTGTACACCATCCCCTGCCACCATCCCCTGTCCATACTGTGATAGGTCTCTCCGGGCGCAGATCGGGCTGACCAGGCCATCTACGCACTCACCCCCTATCCCAGGGTGATTAGATGGTCTTCGTCGTCTCGACGGACAACAACAATTGTAT
>CM031600.1:3172340-3179840 GCA_018398815.1 Conus ventricosus
GGCATGGCCCAAAGGGGAATCCTTTGTGTCCCTCCCTATATAAACTGAGGGAGAACAACGTGAGAGGAGAACAACACCAGGTGAGAGAGAGAGAAGGCAGAGGAGAGAGAGAGAGAGGAGAGGAGTGAGCAGGACAGAGAAAGGGTCGAGAGAAACGTGGTCTGGAGATAGAAGAGACAGCAAGATCTTAGAGTTAAAGACAAGCTGGAAGAGAAGGAAACTAAGTTTGAAGCCCAGAGGTGGGTGAAGACAGACAAACTGAATTTGAACCCAGAGGTGGGTGAAGAAGACGAAGAAGAAGAGTTCGACGTCGAGATCCCAAGAGACGACCATGAAGACCCAGTCCTGAAGCCTGGAGCCAGTCAACCAAGGGCATCACCATCAAGCAGTGCTGAAGAAGACGTGAAGAAACTTTTGCAAGAACTGTGGTGTGGTGTGAAAGCGTGGTTGTGTGTGTGAAAACCTGGCCAGGTAAGAAGTCATTTTTATTATAACCCGGGATTAGGAAGTATTGATCTTTTAATGTGTTGATTTATTCATTGTGTGTGATTGATTGTTCATGATTAATTATAAGTAGCATAGAAATTGTATTTCTTGTTCTCAGTCGTGTTAGGAAAGAAACGAATGCGTGACATCCCATTCCCAGAGAGAGGTGAATGTTTGGTGGGTGCATGAGGGTGCATATGCGTGTATGAGTGCAAAGATAACCTTGGTGTGTTAAACCTGACTAATAATACATCAACTTAGTGCACTTAAGCAATACCATCACGATTTCCCCCGTCCTGGACAGTTTTAGTCCTGAACTTCTTAAATCTAATGCCACTATTCCACACAAGCTACGAGTCCAACGAATCGCCACGAATTGATAAATTTTAGAAATCGTAAGGAATCGTGGATTTTTACAAATTTCTGTACAAAATCTTGACGTTGTACGAATCGGTTACGAATTTGTAAGACAGACTTAGGAATATTCGTGGGATTCTGCTCAAATCGGCGGGAACCATATGAAGATTGCCCAGAAATAACTACGATTTGCAAGAATCGCTTAGGAATACTTAATTTAAGGAATGTTAAGATTCAGTCACGAATAAGCTACGAATCTTCCGAAGGCATCACGAATCTGGTACGGTTATAATTAAGATCGTGACTGTTCTTGAAAATTCGTGGAAGTTTCCCCCAATACAGTATAAAAAAAACCCTCATTCCTGCTGGGGCATCAGTTCCAAAATAGATTGCCGACGTAGAGCAGCTATTGCTCTGACCCTGGAACTGGGGTATGAACAGCAGCTGGTGATGAATAGAAGAAGACTGGTTCGAAGAAGGAGAAGGGCTCCCAGGTGGTGGGTCAGACCTTGGCTGACACCAGCGAGAAGACTAGAGTATGGGCACTATAGCAGACTGATGCAGGAGCTGAGGGTGGAAGATGAGAATGCCTTTGCCAACTATGTGAGAATGCCACCCCACCTGTTTAATGAGTTACTCAACAGGATCGGCCCATTCATCCAGAGGAAAGATACCCACATGAGACCAGCCCTTGATGCCGGAATGAAGCTGGCCATGACCCTGAGGCATCTGGCTACAGAAGACCGGTACCATACCCTTCAGTATGACTTAAGATGTGGCTACAGCACTGTGGTATGCAGTGTGCAGGAAGTCTGTCAGGCCATCATACAGGAACTGAAGGATGAAGTCATGCCACTGCCACGGACACGGGAGGACTGGAAGGCCATTGCCCAGCAGTTCCACTGCCCAGCAGTTCCAAGACCGGTGGAATGTTCCTCGTGCCCTGGGGGCCTTGGATGGCGAGCATATTGCTCTCAGGAAGCCACATAACTCAGGCAGTGTCTTCTACAATTACAAAGGCTTCTTCTCTGTGGTCCTTCTTGCCTTAATGGATGCAGACTACAAGTTCATCTGGATAGACACTGGTGGAGAAGGTCATCAATCCGACGGACAACTGTTTGGTGCTTCAGAACTGGTGGAGTGCATCGACGACAACACCATAAATTTTCCTGACAGTGATCCTATGCCCTACGATGACAGACACACACTCTACTTCATTCTGGGAGATGATGCTTTCCCCCTCGGAACTTTTCTCATGAAACCCTATGGCAGGATGGGTCTGGACAATGAGGTGATGGTGGTCAACTACAGAATTTCCAGGGGCAGACGTGTGGTGGAGAATGCTTTCGGAATATTAGCCAACAGATTCAGATGCTTCCTGGGCACTCTGGAACAACGACCTGAAATATTGCGGTTACATGGTTCATGGACATGGCTGCAAATTCGTACCTGATTCTTACCCTATCGTAAATTCGTAGATAGTTCCTAATTGTTTCTTTGATGCTTCGGCGTGCATTCGTGGCATTATTGACAGATTCGTAGCCGATTCGTTGTCAAGACACCGCTTCACGATTCCCAGAATGAGTTAAGAATACATAGGAATGCCTACGAATCGACTAAGACTCAGTTACGATACATAAGAAATCACTACGATTTTGTTGAGAATTGACTAAGATTTTTTTATTCGGGAGTTCGTGGCCAAAATTTTTAACAGCACAAAACTTTTGCCCCGAATTCCAGAATGGTCAAGAATTGCAAGAACTGACTAAGAACAAATGTGAATCAGTTACGAACTTCAGGAACTTATTACGATTTAACTAAGAATCCCGGAGTTTATCAATTCCTGGCCATTCGTAGGATTCGTAGCCTCTGTGGAATAGTGGCATATATAAGATGCCTTTCTGCTGCTAACGGTTTTCCCCCTCTGACGCCGCTAGGATTGGAACCCACAAAGTTTGGATGGGTGGGCATCTTGAGGCGTGCCTTTTATGACGGCTGTCTAACGTACATCGCTAACCCACACCTGTTCTAAACTAAGAAGTTTACTTCATAAGATCATAGGCTATGAGACTACAAATCCCCTCACTCCAACCTCTATGCTGCAACTTTGGGCCAGGAAGCCAGATTCCGTCAAGCTGTTGGCTACACTGGCATCCTTTGTCAGTCTTGTAGATGTTAGCTTGCGCCATTCTGCTTTTGTATGGCACAGTGAGTTCGCTCAGAATCATTTGCTTTGATGAACCTGAATGGAGAACAACATTCAGCTTCATGCCATTTGTAAAGACAATCTCTGGACGGTCTCCCATTCTGGAAGTTCTCCTGCGCTTTCCCAGTTATCCACCCCGTCAAATTAACCCTGCTTCCATGCTCTTGATATCACAGCGGAATCACACCATGACTCCACCCCGCCCAATTAACCCTGCTTCCATGCTCTTGATATCACAGCGGCATCACACCATGAATCCACCCCGTCCAATAAACCCTGCTTCCATGCTCTTGATATCACAGCGGTATCACACCATGAATCCACACCGTCCAATAAACCCTGCTTCCATGCTCTTGATATCACAGCGGTATCACATCATGAATCCACCCCGTCCAATAAACCCTGCTTCCATGTTCTTGATATCACAGCGGTATCACACCATGAATCCACCCCGTCCAATAAACCCTGCTTCCATGCTCTTGATGTCACAGCGGTATCACACCATGAATCCACCCCGTCCAATAAACCCTGCTTCCATGCTCTTGATGTCACAGCGGTATCACACCATGAATCCACCCCGTCCAATAAACCCTGCTTCCATGCTCTTGATATCACAGCGGTATCACACCATGAATCCACCCCGTCCAATAAACCCTGCTTCCATGCTCTTGATATCAGCAGTATCACACCATGAATCCACCCCGTCCAATAAACCCTGCTTCCATGCTCTTGATATCACAGCGGTATCACACCATGAATCCACCCCGTCCAATAAACCCTGCTTCCATGTTCTTGATATCACAGCGGTATCACACCATGAATCCACCCCGTCCAATAAACCCTGCTTCCATGCTCTTGATATCACAGCGGTATCACACCATGAATCCACCCCGTCCAATAAACCCTGCTTCCATGTTCTTGATATCACAGCGGTATCACACGATGAATCCACCCCGTCCAATAAACCCTGCTTCCATGTTTTGATATCACAGCGGTATCACACCATGAATCCACCCCGTCCAATAAACCCTGCTTCCATGCTCTTGATATCACAGCGGTATCACACCATGAATCCACCCCGTCCAATAAACCCTGCTTCCATGCTCTTGATATCACAGCGGTATCACACCATGAATCCACCCCGCCCAATAAACCCTGCTTCCATGCTCTTGATATCAGCGGCATCACACCATGAATCCACCCCGTCCAATAAACCCTGCTTCCATGCTCTTGATATCAGCGGTATCACACCATGAATCCACCCCGTCCAATAAACCCTGCTTCCATGCTCTTGATATCAGCGGTATCACACCATGAATCCACCCCGTCCAATAAACCCTGCTTCCATGCTCTTGATATCAGCGGTATCACACCATGAATCCACACCGTCCAATAAACCCTGCTTCCATGCTCTTGATATCAGCGGTATCACACCATGAATCCACCCCGTCCAATAAACCCTGCTTCCATGCTCTTGATATCAGCGGTATCACACCATGAATCCACCCCGCCCAATAAACCCTGCTTCCATGCTCTTGATATCAGCGGTATCACACCATGAATCCACCCCGCCCAATAAACCCTGCTTCCATGCTCTTGATATCACAGCGGTATCACACCATGAATCCACCCCGCCCAATAAACCCTGCTTCCATGCTCTTGATATCAGTGGTATCACACCATGAATCCACCCCGTCCAATAAACCCTGCTTCCATGCTCTTGATATCAGCGGTATCACACCATGAATCCACCCCGCCCAATAAACCCTGCTTCCATGCTCTTGATATCAGCGGTATCACACCATGAATCCACCCCGCCCAATAAATCCTGCTTCCATGCTCTTGATATCAGCGGTATCACACCATGACCTGTGGCTTCCTGCTGGAACTTCTGGTGGCGTGGTGCTTCCCCCGGCAGTGCTAACCGCAGGTGCGATCTCCTTGAGCACCTGGTTGTGTCTCCCCATGTGTACCTTCCCTGGGTTAGCGTTGCTTTGTGTCAACTCAGGACGTGTTCCACCGTTTGCCGTGTCAGAGTGGATACATGGGGTCATCTGGTTCCCTTATTTGACCAGCTATGAATTCACATGTTCCTCTGTTTGCCGTGACACAGTGGATACATAGGGTCATCTGGTTCCCCCATTTGACCAGCTATGTATTCACATGTTCCACTGTTTGCCGTGACAGAATGGACACGTAGGGTCATCTGATTCCCCCATTTGACCAGCTATGTATTCACATGTTCCACTGTTTGCCGTGACAGAATGGACACGTAGGGTCTTCTGATTCCCCCATTTGACCGGCTATGAATTCACACGTTCCACTGTTTGCCGTGACAGAGTGGATACATAGGATCATCTGATTCCCCCATTTGACCAGCTATGAATTCGAGGGCAGGAGTCGTATACATTGCTGTGGATGAAGCTGAGTATGTATCACATTTCGTTCCAGCTGATACTTCTTCGGAGCGCGTTTTTCCACACAGTCCACTGTCTTTGTCGGCTTTGCTAGACTGCCGTCTAGGCTCTCTTGCCATCCTCTTCTCTTTTTTTTTTAACGCCTGTATTACCATGTCTCTCGTTGTTTTCCCTTTTGCCTTTAACATTTTTTTTTCATTTCTGTTGACCCCAGCCCCTGTATATTTGTCTCTATGGGACCTTTTATTTCCCTGATCTTGAGGTTTTCCTTTTTCACGTCCACTGCCTCTCGGACTTTCCATTTTCTGGCAGTCTTTAACGTGGGCTAAGAGCAGAGTGAAATGCCAGGTGGGACACCAAGCCATTTCCTTGTGTATTTGTTGATTGTGGCCTCCCTTGTTCCACCGTGCTAATGGTGACACTGTGTATCCGTAGAGGCCACAGAAGCTTTAATCAGCATGAACTGCAGGCACCAGACCCTGTATTGGCCAGAGAACCCACACTGGTCTGTCGTCTGCAGGCTCGAGTCTGCCGATTGCTTGGTTTCATCTGGCCTGTTTGTGATGTTCTGGAAGTCTTCCCACCTCCTAAGGCACTTGACTGGAAGTCTTCCCACCTCCTAAGGCACCTGACTGGAAGTCTTCCCGCCTCCTAAGGCACTTGACTGGAAGGCTTCCCACCTCCTAAGGCACTTGACTGGAAGTCTTCCCACCTCCTAAGGCACTTGACTGGAAGGCTTCCCGCCTCTTAAGGCACTTTACTGGAAGCCTTCGCACCTCCTACGGCACTTGACTGGAAGTCTTCCCACCTCCTAAGGCACTTGACTGGAAGTCTTCCCGCCTCTTAAGGCACTTTACTGGAAGTCTTCGCACCTCCTAAGGCACTTGACTGGAAGTCTTCCCACCTCCTAAGGCACTTGACTGGAAGTCTTCCCGCCTCTTAAGGCACTTTACTGGAAGTCTTCCCACCTCCTAAGGCACTTGACTGGAAGTCTTCCCGCCTCTTAAGGCACCTGACTGGTTCTTCTGTCGCAGTTGGAATGGATTGGTTGGCTACAGTGTACGTGACTGGTTCAGCAACTTTTTCCTATCCGCAGGGAAAGGCTTCGTGGTTTCTCCGGCTTGAAATTCGGATCCTGGATGAGGCAACAAACTCTTCTAACTGCTTCAATATTTTGGGCATGTCATCTTCCTTGGTGGAAAGCACTGTTGTTTTATACGTAAGGCTTTGGAGGGGGCATTTGGTGTTCATTCCCGAGGTCTGCTGAACTTGTACACCGCACGGCAGATTTCCAAAGGAAATACAGCCAGTATTGGAGCAATTGCACCGGCCCTTGCAATGCCAGTTTCCAGAGTGATCCAGTCTGCTATGCATTCTTTTGTGGAGAACTTCAGTTGAAAAGCCATGGAAGTACCTCCTCAGCACTTCTCCGATGTTCTTTGGGATATTTTACATCTCGAAGGCCGGCCGAACGTAGGATAAATGTCGCACGTAGGAAAGGACTTGATCAAAAAGAACGCTTTTGTAGAGAATGTGATAAACGGGAAACAGGAAATGAGTATCATTTCATTATGCAGCGCCCCAGAAATGCAGATTTAAGACCACATTTAACACGTGGAAAGTACTCTTGCGTGAACTCAGATGATTATAACTTTTGCAAAATACTCTGGCGGTAAACAAATAAGTAAAATCTGAGTAAATTCATTCAACCGAGTACAGTCATTTCACTCTGTTAATTCTGCCATTCTATCTCAATCATTATTTTGCCATTTTGACAGTGTGGTTCCGACAAACTTCCCTTGGTTTAGCACTGTGCTTAAACGTACCGTCTATTCCTGTAGATTTTGTTGTTGATTAATTCCACTTTACGTCTTCCATGCCCTAAAAGGGTTAGAGAATAAATGGATCTTTGAATTTCTCTCTCTCTCTCTCTCTCTCTCTCTCTCTCTCTCTCTCTCTCTCACATCTCACTGTGCGCGCGCGCGTGTGTGCTTGTGTGTGTGTGTGTGTGTGTGTGTGTGTGTGTGTGTGTGT
>CM031600.1:3197340-3199840 GCA_018398815.1 Conus ventricosus
TTGTATCAGGAGGCAAATGTGTAGTTGACGAGCTACGTCTATACACAATGTAAAGTGAATATTAGAGGTGATAATGATGGAGATTTTTCATGTGTTGACATTGAAAATGAAATGGATGTTTAAGTTTCATAACATTGAATTCTTTGGAACATGGATAGCCTTAGGCACCGATGAGTTCATTTTTTGACCCCACTTTGCTTTTTCTCTCTTAAGGTTCTCGGTTTCCCCGCCCCTTCTTGCATGCCCCCCCCCCCCCCCCCCCCCTCCGCCCCCTCCCCCTCCCCCCCTCGGCCGCTCCATTCCTCTTCGATCGCCGATCCATTGGCCAAGTTTGCATCGGTTTTCTTTCAGCGTTCTTCCTTAAAAAAAAAAAAAAAGAGAGAGAGGGAGGGGGGGGGGGGCACATGCGGTGCATGATCCCCCCCCCCCCCCCCCCCCCCCCACCCCGGCCCCTTACATCATACTCCGTGCGTGAGAAACAATAAGTTGTATGGACCTTTTTAAGGCGTATCAGCTGAGCAGTATTAACGTTACATTGAACTCAATGTAAACGCGCGCCCGCGTGAGTGATGTTCCACACCCCATCGACATACAACCGCCCGTGTTCTGTTTTGGGCGGGCGCGCGTGTGCGCGCGCGGGTGCGTGGGTGCGCGCGCGGGCGCGCGCGCCGCGCCCGTGCAGATGCGGGCGCGCGCGGGCTGAAATACCTTTGTGTATATGTATGTATATGTATGTATGTGTACATGCATGTGTGTGTATGTGTGTGTGTGTGTGTATATGTGTGTGGGTGTGTGGGTGTGTGTGTGTACACACTTTTTTTTTTTTTTTTTCCCATTAGGTCAGGTTTGTTCATTCTTTATGATAATACCCTATTGCCTTTACATGTTGAGTATTATGCTTTTCTTCTTCTTCTTCTTCTTCTTCTTCTCCTATGCGCCTTCAGCTTGCCTGCGTTGGTCAAGCAATTTCTGACTTAAATTGGAATTAAAATCTTTGCTTCATAGTATTGTAGATTTACTGCAATATGCAGTTGTTTACTTCTATGTATTTGTTAATGTTTGTGTTGTTTTTCTTGATTGTTCATTGGTTAGATTCAAGTGGCACAACTGAATTGTACTTGTGTATGTTCTTGCTTTTTTCCCTAATTATTTATTGGTTAGATGTATGTGGCACGACTGAAAGCAAAAGGCACACCCTGATGAGTGAAGAGACAAAATGTAGAAAAGTAAAGACAGTCAAAGCGCAATGGATTCAATAACAATATCATCTTTGAATTGCCAAGGTCTTGGAGGATACTCAAAAAGAAAGGATGTATTGCATTTTTTAAGACAAAAACAGCACTCTATTTATTTTCTACAAGATACTCATTTTACAAGTAAATTAGAGCGCCAGATAAGAACTGAATGGGGTTATGAATGTGTATTTGCTTCCAACAATTCTCGATCAAGAGGAGTTGCAATACTATTCAATAATAACTTTGAATTCAAAATAAAGAAAACTATCAAAGATGCACATGGTAATTATATAATAGTAACTATCAATACAATGGGAAAAGACTTAGTATTAGCGAATGTCTATGGACCAAATAAGGATGAACCGTCCTTCTTTGAAAATATAAAATTAAAAATAGAAGATTTAAATATCCCCAATATAATAATGGCAGGGGACTGGAACTTGGTCCTTGATCCCAGCATAGATTATTACAATTATAAACACATTAACAACGCTTGCGCACAGGAAGAAGTTACGGAAATTATGTCAAGATTAGAGCTAGTCGATATATGGAGAGAGTTGAACCAAGACACGAGGCGATATACCTGGAGAAGACCAAAACCGTTTCAACAAAGTAGGCTAGATTTCTTTTTACTGTCCGACACGTTAATCACTTATATAGAAGATGCTGATATTTCGTTCGGATACAGAACAGATCACTCTTTGATACACATAAATATTGTTTTTAAAAAAGAAGAGAGGTGTAAAGGGTTCTGGAAATTTAATTCTTCCCTTCTAAGAGATAAGCAGTATGTAAATCTAGTGAGTGAAACGATTGAAAGAATCAAGGAACAATATGCATTACTGCCTTATAATAAAAACTCTGTCAGTAAAATCCCGCATGATCAAATTCAGTTCTCAATTTCAGACCAATTATTTTTAGAAACACTAATCATGGAAATAAGAGCAGAAACAATTACATTCAGTATTCGCAAAAACAGAAAAAGTAATGAAAAAGAAAAAGAAATTGAAAAAGAAATACAAGACTTAGAAAGTAAAAATTGCTTAACGGAAACAGACCTGGAGATCTTAAAAAACAAAAAGGAGCAGCTCAGTGAGTTAAGGAAATCGAAAATTGACGGAATAATAATACGATCCAGAGCGAAATGGGCATCTTACGGGGAAAAAATAAGCAAATATTTCTGTTCACTTGAGAAAAGGAACTTCGTAAGCAAAAGAATGCTTAAACTAGTCACTGATCAAGGAACAACTTTGACAGAAACGGAT
>CM031600.1:3204840-3207340 GCA_018398815.1 Conus ventricosus
CACTCGTATGAATGTAATCAGTCCACTTGTACCATCCACCTTCGTCGACAAACTCTCAAATAAGCTCATTTCCAACTCCTTGCGTTGTCTGGGCCAAACCTAGGCCATTTTCAGGTAGACAAAAGTATGTCTCTCAGTGCCCAATTTTCCTGATCTAAATCGCATTTCATAGATTACTAGAAACTCCGTGAGCTCTCAATCGATTTATACATTTCAAAAGCTGCACAAGTCTACATGATACTAGTTATCTAGACTATCAGTTTTTTGGTTCGGTCTGACTGAGAATCGAACAATCTATTAAAACAGCGGAATTCATGAAGAAGAAACGGGACAAATGACTCTTTCATCATAGCAGAAGCATACTCACATCTGTTTACAGTTTCTGCACGTAAACACACGCCATTTATAGGTATAAAAAAATCAATGTCATTGATAGTATTTTTTACAAGAGAGAGAGAGAGAGAGAGAGGAGAGAGAGAGAGAGAGGAGAGAGAGAGAGAGACACAGAGAGAGAGAGAGAGAGAGAGAGAGAGAGAGAGAGAGAGAGAGAGAGAGAGAGAGTTCTGAATTTCCATTTCTCCAGCGCGCTAGACTGCATTGCAAATAGAAAAGCAGAAAGCGGGTGGTTTCGTTTTTATCAGTATTTTTCTTCTGTTCTTCTTCTGCTGCTTCTTTTTCTTCTTTTTCCTCTTCTTCTTCTTCCCCACCGTGTTGTGTAATGGAAGCCCTGGCTTCACGGGCCGCTTCCTCCCCTGGTTCTTCACGTGTGTTTTTGCCATTTGGGCAGCTTGTCAATGACAGCAGATGTTGAAATACTCGGCATACCACAGACGTATGAGGGGCAGGGTGGAAAGGACGGAGGGAAAGAGGGGGGGTGTGAAAAAGGAAGAGTGGGTAGCTAGGGGTGGGAAGGGGGGGGGGGGGGGGGGGAGGCAGGAAGACGTAACCTAAGCTATGAATGTGAAAGTGGCAAGAGGGTGGAGTGAGGGAAGGGGAAGAGGAAGGCAGGGGTGGGTGGAGGTGGGGGTGCTGGGGTCGCGATGGGGTGGGAAGGGGGGGGGGCAGGAAGAAGTACCCTAAGCTATGAATGTGAAAGTGGCAAGAGGGTGGAGTGAGGGAAGGAGAAGAGGAGGGCAGGGGTGGGTGGAGGGGGTGGGTGGGGGGGAAAGCGGCGGTGCGAAAACGACGGGAATTTCATCTGTACCCTAAAAATAACAGCCATCACCGCCAAGGGAAGAAGTTCATACCTAAAAATAACACCGCATGATGTGGAAGTTTGATGGTGGAGCTTATACTTTTTTTTTATTTTCAAAGTGATTGTTCCCTCCCTCTTTCCTCCTTTCTCACCCTTAGCAACCTTCCCGCCCCCCCCCCCCCTCCCACCTCCCAACCTTCCCCAAGCTATCTCTCGGCACCCCTCCCAAAAACACCTCCCCCACCCCCACCATCCAACCCCCTCCCTTCTCCTAACACGCTCCATCTGCTGTTTCAATTTCTTTCTTTTTTTTTCAATAATCACGGATGGTTCAGATGTTCAGCATTCCAAAAGTGTCGGGGACATAACTACCCTGTTTCATCCCCCCAACACGGCCCGTTCTTTCTCACAGCGGGGCGCAGGGCTGGTGGACACGGACACCAGGCCTCTTACGTTCACAGCCACGCGCGCGTAGCTTCTGTATCTAGTTTTGACAACAATATCAAAGCGACCGCCGAGCCGAGACCGCGTGGGTGCGGGTGGAAGCCGAAGTGACGGAATGAGGTGGGAGGGAAGGGAGGGGGTGGAAGATGGAAAGGGGGAAAGAGGGGAACGGCAACATTCTTCACAGGAGATCTGCCCACGGGACGGGTTAAAGTCCGTACATCGCCCCTTACCTGTCTTATCGCCGTGAAATCAGAAGCCTGTCGAGAGGATTAAGACACGGTGGTGGCCGCTTGCCACAGTCACGTGGCTGACTGAGCTGACCTCGCTCTTCACACCTGTTAATGGGGCCGGGGCCGGCGCTCGTGCAGCCGGTGACGGTTTATTCCACGTGCCAGTCCTCCAGGGGCTGGCTTCCTGCCGGCCGTTACAGGGCCGCGGCTACAGGGTTACAGGGCCGCATGTTACAGGGTTACAGGGCCGGCGGTTACAGGGTTACAGGGCCGGTGTCGTATATAATACTGTCGCTCATAAAATCGTGTCGCAGCGACAGTATTTCCCGGGAAATACTGCATTTTAATGGACAGCTACAATATTCTATAGGACATTTTTCGTGAAAAGTTGTCGCGCGACAATTTTTTCCAGCAAATATTGTCGCTGCAACAGTATTTCACGTGAAATGCTGTCGCTGCGATACAATTCCACGGCGACAGTATTATATACGACACCCCGGCGGTTACTGGGTTACAGGGCCGGCGGCTACAGGGTTACAGGGCCGGCGGCTACAGGGTTACAGGGTTACAGGGCCGGCGGTTACAGGGTTACAGGGTTACAGGGCCGGCGGTTACAGGGTTACAGGGC
>CM031600.1:3209840-3254160 GCA_018398815.1 Conus ventricosus
CTGGGCACTGTGTAAACAGGTCATTGACGACCGACGAAGGCCACTAAAATTCCCTTTTCAGGTATTTCAACTGCTTCAAGTTTATAGATAGCCCGCACGAGACCACTTTCGGTGTGCGGTGCAAAGGTGAAATTGGAGCCATACCACGGGAATGGTGCAGCAAAACCCAGCTGACTGGTGGAAGGTGGATTAGGTTTCAAATTTCAATCGGTCTTCCCCCCAAGCCGGCGCCAAAAGATAGAGTGTGTCAGCAAAAGACATTCTAGACATGCAGCACACGCGAAAGAGACGGCGAGGGTTGGGTTGGGATGAGGAGAAGGGATGGAGGTGGGGGATTGGTGAGGTGTTCAAGAGCTTCTTTCATACTCTAGCTAAAACGTTGATTGTGTCCCTAACCCCCTACCTCTCACCACCCGCCCCCTTCTAACACACACACACACACACACACACACACACACACACACACACACACACACACACACACACACACGCACGCACTTCTCTTCTATTTCATCCCATCCCTCGTCTCACACGATAAATGTGGAGAAGCGAAGATTAAAAATAAAGATTAATTTCCTTCAGTTGGCGATGGAAACAGTTAAACGTAAAACAAATAAGCAACCAAACAATATTCTGGGTGTATGCTACACACCACAGGTACACAATGTAACAACGATGAAATGATAACAAAAGGACGTCCTATGTTCCGCAGGGAAGACAAAGTGAATGACAGATTCCTGTCAGTGACGGTCCAGATTTGACAGACGTTCGTCAGTGCTACGTCATCCCCACCCAGCCCCGCTCCCTCCTCACCCTACCTCTGTCTACTCCCAGCACCCTTCCCACCCAGCCCCGCTCCCTCCTCACCCTACCTCTGTCTACTCCCAGCACCCTTCCCGACCAATCCCCCGCTCCCTCCTCACCCTACCTCTGTCTACTCCCAGCACCCTTCCCGACCAATCCCCCGCACGTTCCATCATCTTTCTCGTTGTTTCTTGTCCGCAAAGCAGTAGTGGGATTAATGGTGGCGGCAACTGATTAAGATGTTGGTTGGAGTGGTGACGGACAACTCAGCTCACGTTGTCGTCGTGTGGTCTACTACCCATTACACTACAAATCTGACCCACAGTTGACTCTAATAATCACTGTCACTATCATCGTTATCATCGTTGTACTTATTCTCTCTCTCTCTCTCTCTTCTCTCTCTCTCTCCTCTCTCTCTCTCTCTCCTTTTGCTGCCATCATTTGTTCATTTTCCTGTTGAACACAGTAGAATGGTAAGGACAAATCGGAAGACTGTAAGTAATATCTAAACTCCATGTCGCTGAGAAACACAAGCTTTGATTTTTCTTCTCTTTTTTTTTTTTCCTTTTTTTTAAAAATCACATTTTATTTCAAAACAATAGAACAAATTACAAATAAGGACTACAAAACGCATTCACAAGGTAATGAGACAATTATAACAACAACAAAGCATAATAACCATCATAATCGTCTTCATCATGATTATAATAATCATCATTGTCATTATCAACATCATCACCATGTAACTACTGTGATTACCAAAATGATTTTTTTTTCTTTTTTTTTTCTTTTTTTTTTTTTTTTTTTTGAACAAAAAGAAATATAATAACGATCAGCGTCTTCGTCAATTTGTGAGACTGCTACTGTTGTGGTAGCAAATAAATAAGAGGAAAGCAAAGAAGGAAAGAAGAGTACACAGAGATTTGGAGGTGATGGTCGAGGAAGAGAAGGGAGAGGAAGGGTTAGTGAGGACGGAGACGTGAGTGGAATGGGGGGGGGGGGGGGGGGGGGGGGGGGGGGGGCGGGGAGGGGGGGGAGGGGGAGGGGAGGGGATGCTGGGGGGGGGGGGGGATACAACAGGCTGACAGGTGGAAAGATATACGCTCAGGAAAACACGGGCACAGAGAGAGAGAGAGGAGAGAGAGAGAGAGAGAGAGAGAGAGAGAGAGAGTAGGGGTAAAAGGATGGGGTTAAGGGGACGGTGGTAGTCAAGATGTCAATGATGTGTTGCACCTGGGGACAAGAGAGGAAAAACATAAGTAACTGACAAACCATACGCCTGATATTAAAACTCAGCGAAGTAAGTTAGGCCTTATGACAGAGACATTCATATTGTAGATATTCATGCAGCATCCAAGAGTATATGAAAAACATACTTTGTTAACAAAGTCTTAAAGTTCTATCAGAGGTTTATACGGGAGCCATTGATGATCAAAAAGTATATTTTCTCCTTTCATTGCATTACAGTAGCACTCTACTGAGTATCTTTGTTTCAGTAGCCCGATGAAAGCAGTAATGCGTGGTTTGCTCCTTTTCCATTTGCATTTGTAAATATAGAATTTAGCCGATAAAATTATCAGATCTAACACGGTATCAGTGATAACGCCCTCACTGGTCGCAAATAAAATAAGATTTTCAGAAAAAGTTAGGAAGCTCAGGAGTGCATTCAATCCAACAATTTGGACATCCATAAATTGACCTCACTCCCAGGGTACCTCTCCACATCCTCGTCCTCCCCATGCTCGTCCCCTACCCCTGTCTCCTCAACTCCCCTTCACCGAGACCTGCTCCAGCCATAACATGATGTAAATCACATCACAAACCTGAATATAACTGACAGCATTTGCAATATCCATCACTCTGTCCTCCTTTCCTGACTCGACGATCTGGGCCAAGTGACTATGCGAGCGCGCCATGGGCACACCAGTGGTTAACGCTCTTTGGGTGGCTGGCTTTAGCCTCAGTTCCTAGCCTCTCCTTCACATTATACATTCCTTAAGACACTTTTTTTTCACCCCGAAGAACAGACGACGCTTGTTTTAAAATTTTCAGTTTGCATTTTCAATAGCATGTCTATGATTATTTGTGCTCATTCCATCACCGAGTCTTTGCAGCCGGTCTAGCGAGTCAAGTAAAGGAGTCTCATTTTCGATCGACAGTCCTGGCGCAGTATGTTCAAATTAGTCCACAGGCCAGCGCGATAGAAAACAAACAGCAGGACAATGATGGCATAAGAATCCTTCCATTTTTGTGGCTTGATTTTTATCATAAAGAAGAGTTTTCGGGTGTGTGTGTGTGTGTGTGTGTGTGTGTGTGTGTGTGTGTGTGTGTGGCGGGGGTGGTGGTGGGGGTGGGGGTGGAGGAGGGATTCTTTTTCCAAAGGTGACAGGAAGCTAGTAGTCCCCCCCCCCCTCCCAACCCCCACCCGAGCGAACATCAATCATCAACGTCTTTGCCGTCAACTGTGACTCGGTATATGTGCATGCATAAATTTATGTATGTAGACCACAGTCTATATTTTCACCTAAAAAGTAGGACAACAGTGTTCTGCATATCGCGGGGGAAAAGAAAAGCTGTGTCACGCCAAACTCCTTTAGATTAACGACACTTACATCTCGGGAAAACTAGTCAAATGCTGGCAGTAGGTATGACTCAGGAACATTAGTTACTGACAGTAGGTATGACTCGGGAACACTAGTTACTGACAGTAGGTATGACTCAGGAACACTAGTTACGGGACAGTCGGTATGACTGGGGAAAACACTAGTTACTGACAGTAGGTATAACTCAGGAACATTAGTTACTGACAGTAGGTATGACTCAGGAACACTAGTTACTGACAGTAGGTATGACTGGGGAACATAGTTACTGACAATAGGTATGACTGGGGAACACTAGTTACTGACAGTAGGTATAACTCAGGAACATTAGTTACTGACAGTAGGTATGACTCAGGAACACTAGTTACTGACAGTAGGTATGACTGGGGAACACTAGTTACTGACAGTAGGTATAACTCAGGAACATTAGTTACTGACAGTAGGTTATAATCAGGAACATTAGTTACTGACAGTAGGTATGACTCAGGAACACTAGTTACTGACAGTACGTATGACTCAGGAACACTAGGTACGGGACAGAAGGTATGACTGGGGAACACTAGTTACTGGCAGTAGGTATGACTCAGGAACATTATAGTTACTGATAGTAGATATGACTGGGGAACACTAGTTACTGACAGTAGGTATGACTGGGGACACTAGTTACTGATAGTAGATATGACTGGGGAACACTAGTTACTGACAGTAGGTATGACTGAGGAACACTAGTTACTGACAGTAGGTATGACTGGAGAACACTAGTTACTGGCAGTAGGTATGACTCAGGAACATTAGTTACTGATAGTAGATATGACTGGGGAACACTAGTTACAGACAGTAGGTATGACTGGGGAACACTAGTTACTGATAGTAGATATGACTGGGGAACACTAGTTACAACAGTAGATATGACTGGGGAACACTAGTTACTGACAGTAGGTATGACTGGGGAACATTAGTTACTGACAGTAGGTATGACTCGGGCCCACTAGTTACTGGCAGTAGGTATACTGGGAACACTAGTTACTGGCAGTAGGTATGGACTGGGGAACACTAGTTCCTGACAGTAGGTATGACTGGGGAAAACTAGTTACTGACAGTAGGTATAACTCAGGAACATTAGTTACTGACAGTAGGTATGACTGGGGAACATAGTTACTGACAGTAGTAATAACTCAGGAACATTAGTTACTGACAGTAGGTATGACTCAGGAACATTAGCTACTGACAGTAGGTATGACTGGGGAACACTAGTTACTGACAGTAGGTATGACTGGGGAACACTAGTTACTGACAGTAGGTATTACTGGGGAACACTAGTTACTGACAGTAGGTATGACTCGGGAACACTAGTTACAGACAGTAGGTATGACTCAGGAACACAAGTTACTGACAGTAGGTATGACTCGGGAACACTAGTTGCTGACAGTAGGTATGACTGTGGAACACCAGTTATGACAGTAGGTATGACTGGGGAACACTAGTTACTGACAGTAGGTATGACTGGGGAACACTAGTTACTGACAGTAGGTATGACTGGGGAACACTAGTTACTGACAGTAGGTATGACTGGGGGAACACTGATTACTGGCAGTAGGTATGACTGGGGAACACTAGTTACTGACTTTAGGTATGACTGGGGAACTAGTTACTGACAGTAGGTATGACTGGGGAACACTAGTTACTAACATTTAGGTATGACTGGGGAACACTAGTTACTGACAGTAGGTATGACTGGGGAACACTAGTTACTGACAGTAGGTATGACTGGGAAACACTAGTTACAGACAGTAGGTATGACTGGGGAACACTAGTTACTGACAGTAGGTATGACTGGGGAACACTAGTTACTGACAGTAGGTATGACTGGGGAGCACTAGTTACTGGCAGTAGGTATGACGGGGGAAAACACTAGTTACTGACAGTAGGTATGACTGGGGAACACTAGTTACTGACAGTAGGTATGACTGGGGAACACTAGTTACTGACAGTAGGTATGACTGGGGAACATTAGTTACTGGCAGTAGGTATGATGGGGAACACTAGTTACTGACAGTAGCTATGACTGGGGAACACTAGTTACAGACAGTAGGTATGACTGGGGAACACTAGTTACTGACAGTAGGTATGACTGGGGAACACTAGTTACTGACAGGTATGACTGGGGAACACTAGTTACTGACAGTAGGTATGACTGGGGAACACTAGTTACTGACAGTAGGTATGACAGGGAAACACTAGTTACAGACAGTAGGTATGACTGGGGAACACTAGTTACTGACAGTAGGTATGACTGGGGAACATAGTTACTGGCAGTAGGTATGACTGGGGAACATAGTTACTGACAGTAGGTATGACTGGGAACACTAGTTACTGGCAGTAGGTATGACTCGGGAACACTAGTTACTGACAGTAGGTATGACTGGGGAACACTAGTTACTGACAGTAGGTATGACTGGGGAACACTTTTTTATGACAGTAGGTATGACTGGGGAACATAGTTACTGACAGTAGGTATGACTGGGGAACACTAGTTACTGACAGTAGGTATGACTGGGGAACACTAGTTACAGACAGTAGGTATGACTCAGGAACACTAGTTACTGACAGTAGGTATGACTGGGGAACACTAGTTACTGACAGTAGGTATGACTGGGGAACACTAGTTACTAACAGTAGGTATGACTGGGGAACACTAGTTACAGACAGTAGGTATGACTCAGGACATGAGTTACTGACAGTAGGTATGACTGGGGAAAACTAGTTACTGACAGTTGGTATGACTGGGGAACACTGGTTACTGACAGCGGATATGACTGGGGAACACTAGTTACTGACAGTTGGTATGACTGGGGAACACTAGTTACTGACAGTAGGTATGACTGGGGAACACTAGTTACTGACAGGAGGTATGACTGGGAAACACTAGTTACAGACAGTAGGTATGACTGGGGAACACTAGTTACTGACAGTAGGTATGACTGGGGAACACTAGTTACTGACAGTAGGTATGACTGGGGAACACTAGTTACTGACAGTTGGTATGACTCGGGAACACTAGTTACGGACAGTAGGTATGACTGGGGAACATAGTTACTGACAGTAGGTATGACTGGGGAACACTAGTTACAGACAGTAGGTATGGCTGGAGAACACTAGTTACTGACAGTAGGTATGACTGGGGAACACTAGTTACTGACAGTAGGTATGACTGGGGAACACTAGTTACTGACAGTTGGTATGACTCGGGAACACTAGTTATGACAGTAGGTATGACTGGGGAACACTAGTTACTGCCCAGCAGGTATGACTGGGGAACACTAGTTACTGACAGTAGGTATGACTGGGGAACACTAGTTACAGACAGTGGGTATGACTCAGGAACACTAGTTACTGACAGTAGGTATGACTGGGGAACACTAGTTACTGACAGTAGGTATGACTGGGGAACACTAGTTACTGACAGTAGGTATGACTGGGGAACACTGTTACTGACAGAGGTATGACTGGGGAACACTAGTTACTGACAGTAGGTATGACTGGGGAACACTATTTACTGACAGTAGGTATGACTGGGGAACACTAGTTACTGACAGTAGGTATGGCTGGGAAACACTAGTTACTGACAGCAGATATGACTGGGGAACATAGTTACTGGCAGTAGGTATGACTGGGGAACACTAGTTACTGACTTTAGGTATGACTGGGGAACACTAGTTACTGGCAGTAGGTATGACTGGGGAACACTAGTAACTGACAGTAGGTATGACTGGGGAACACTAGTTACTGGCAGTAGGTATGACTCGGGAACACTAGTTACTAAACAGTAGGTTTTGACTGGGGAACACTAGTTACTGACAGTAGGTATGACTGGGGAACACTAGTTACTGACAGTAGGTATGACTCGGGAACACTAGTTACTGACAGTAAGTATGACTGGGGAACACTAGTTACTGACAGTAGGTATGACTGGGGAACACTAGTTACTGACAGTAGGTATGACTGGGGAACACTAGTTACTGACAGTAGGTGTGACTCGGGAACACTAGTTACAGACAGTAGGTATGACTGGGGAACATTAGTTACTGACAGTAGGTATAAATGGGGAACCCACTAGTTACTGACAGTAGGTATGACTCGGGAACACTAGTTACTGACAGTAGGTATGACTGGGGAACATTAGTTACTGACAGTAGGTATGACTGGGGAACACTAGTTACTGACAGTAGGTATGACACGGGAACATAGTTACTGACAGTAGGTATGACTCGGGAACACTAGTTACTGGCAGTAGGTATGACTAGGGAACACTAGTTACTGACAGTAGGTATGACTCGGGAACATTAGTTACTGACAGTAGGTATGATAGGGAACACTAGTTACTGACAGTAGGTATGACTGGGGAACACTAGTTACTGGCAGAAGGTATGACTGGGGAACACTAGTTATGACAGTAGGTATGACTGCGGAACACTAGTTACTGACAGTAGGTATCACTCGGGAACACTAGTTACTGACAGTAGGTATGACTGGGGAACACTAGTTACTGACAGTAGGTATGACTCTGGAACACTAGTTACTGACAGTAGGTATGACTGGGGAACATAGTTACTGACAGTAGGTATGACTGGGGAACACTAGTTACTGGCAGTAGGTATGACTCAGGACATTAGTTACTGGCAGTAGGTATGACTGGGGAACACTAGTTACTGACAGTGGGTATGACTGGGGAACACTAGTTACTGGCAGTAGGTATGATCAGGAACATTAGTTACTGGCAGTAGGTATGACTGGGGAACACTAGTTACTGATAGTAGATATGACTGGGGAACACTAGTTACTGACTTTAGGTATGACTCAGGATCACTAGTTACTGGCAGTAGGTATGACTGGGGAAACACTAGTTACTGATAGTAGATATGACTCGGGAACACTAGTTACTGACAGTAGGTATGACTCGGGAACACTAGTTACTGGCAGTAGGTATGACTGGGGAAGACTAGTTACTGACAGTAGGTTTGACTGGGAAGCACTAGTTACTGGCAGTAGGTATGACTCGGGAACACTAGTTACTGACAGTAGGTATGACTGGGGAACACTAGTTACTGACAGTAGCAAGGGACTGGGGAACACTAGTTACTGACAGTAGGTATGACTGGGGAACACTAGTTACTGACAGTAGGTATGACTGGGGAACACTAGTTACTGACAGTAGGTATGACTCGGGAACACTAGTTACTGGCAGTAGGTATGACTGGGGAACACTAGTTACTGACAGTAGCAATGACTGGGGAACACTAGTTACTGACAGTAGGTATGACTGGGGAACACTAGTTACGGGACAGTAGGTATGACTGGGGAACACTAGTTACTGACAGTGGGTATGACTCGGGAACACTAGTTACTGGCAGTAGGTATGACTCGGGAACACCTAGTTACTGACAGTAGGTAGGGACTCGGGAACACTAGTTACTGACAGTAGGTATGACTGGGGAACACTAGCTACTGACAGTAGGTATGACTGGGGAACACTAGTTACTGGCAGTAGGTTGACTGGGGAACACTAGTTACTGACAGTAGGTATGACTGGGGAACACTAGTTACTGACAGTAGGTATGACTGGGGAACACTAGTTACTGACAGTAGGTATGACTGGGGAACACTAGTTCTGACAGTAGGTATGACTGGGGAACACTAGTTACTGACAGTAGGTATGACTGGGGAACACTAGTTCTGACAGTAGGTATGACGGGGGAACACTGTTACTGACAGTAGGTATGACTGGGGAAACACTAGTTACTGACAGTAGGTATGACTGGGGAACATTAGTTACTGACAGTAGGTATAACTCAGGAACATTAGTTACTGACAGTAGGTATGACTGGGGAACATTAGATACTGTCAGTAGGTTGACTGGGGAACACTAGTTACTGACAGTAGGTATAAACTCAGGAACACTAGTTATGACAGTAGGTATGACTGAGGAACACTAGTTACTGACAGTAGGTATGATCAGGAACACTAGTTACTGACAGTAGGTATGACTGGGGAACACCAGTTACTGGCAGTAGGTATGAATCGGTTCGAAAATTTTGAAAGTGACAAATTCATCAGAAAAAGTCTCTGGCAGTGACTAAGACTCAATTCCATGATGAACAATTCAGAGAAAAGCCTCTCAAAAATCGGACCCCCATCTCTCTCTCTGTCTCTTTCTCTCTTAGAAAAGGTTAAAAATCGCAGCAAGCTGCAAGATTATTTGCTGTGGAACCTAACAACTACCTATGCAAGGAAGCGAGTTGAGGTACTAGCAAATTGAGACAAGCGCAGTGCACCTTCTCTCTGGGCCCTCGCTCAGTCTGTTCACCGGACTCGGTGAGACGAGACTACCAAAGTCATCACATCATCATTCATGTGCCATTATCTGCGCTTTAAGCGAAACAAAGCCCTGAGCGCTAACAAATAGGCTTCTAGAAAGGGCCAAAGAAGGGTTATGATTCACAATTAGGCCTACATAGCAAAAATCTTGTATCTGCGCTCAAGCTAAACAAAACCTTGAGCGCTTACAAACACTAGAAAGGGCCCAAAAAAAAGGACACGACTCACAATTACACGAAAGAAAATGATGTTGTAAAGGGGAAAATGCAAGATATAAGGCAACAAAAGAAAAATAAAATTACAGCTCAGATTTTTTTTTTCGGTGAAGCTCAAACTTAAAGCAACCAATCACTCAGTAAATTATAATCTTTTTGAAAATTTACTTCACAACGATGGGAAATTACGAAAAGATAATGATTGACTGACTGACTGGTTGATTGCCCTTAGTGCAGATTGGTTGTCTTAAGTTCATGAATCATGAGTAAAATGAAAACAGGCGGATGCTTACTTCTTACACAAAATGTATATTGTCAGTTGCATGAAAGTGAAATGTAAATTGAACTTACAATTAATTTCAGGCAGGAAAATACTGCAGTTGGACCAAATTGTTCGCTGCTTTTTGTTATATGACAGACGACATTTCTTTTCTGTGCCCGGGTGCAGACGACAATGATGTAAGGGAAGGAACTATCAATTCATCAACTGTAGTCGAGCACAACGATCTGCTGCCTATTGTCTCCCCTTGTTTCATCCTCTCTCGTTGATGTTGCACCTCGTAAATTTGCTATGCATGAATTTATCCAACCGGCTTTTATGGCCAAGACCGTTCACCTATTCTTATCTCACCTTCGACAACATTTTAGCTAGTAAAACCCTATATTTAAACGTGGTTTCGCTTGTGTATATTTAGCTGTGTAAAGCGATTAAATCAAATCCATGTGTGTGTGTGTGTGTGTGTGTGTGTGTGTGTGTGATTTTGGGTCATAACTCATGCATAATTTTCTTGCAACAATTTTTTCACCTGACTGAGATCTTGAAAGATTTGAAAGACATTTCCTTCAGTTTTTTGCACACATAACGACCAGTTCACCACTGTGGATAGAGGAAAGATGAACGGTTCCAGCAGGTTTCAAACACAGCCTGACAGGCAAAGTTTATATGGCAAACAAGCAGCTTCCCAGCAATGGCTGATCAGTCACACTGAGTGGAGGAGAAGAGAGTTCTCCACGAGTGGCCTAGGTCCCAGTGAAGTCTTGAAGCTAAGCCCAAATCACGAGACCTGTACGCTTCCTTCTTCAGTCACTTCTTAGTGTTCCCTCTTCTCATTACTTATGTTGCTTGTTATCCATTGCCTTCATGTCACCCATCACGTCTCACCCCCTTTTTTCCCTGCTTGTAAGTACCCTCCATGCTGATTCGTTGTCTCCTCTTTTTTTTTTCTCACTCTATTTTTGTCCCTCAGATTTCTTAAAGCTGTTAGTATTTGCTGTTGTTTTTTTTGTGTGCAAGATGTGATATGTGTGTATGCGAGCGTGGGTGAGATGTGAGTGAGTGAGTAAGTGTGTGTGTGTGTGTGTGTGTGTGCAAGAGACGGAGAGAGAGAGAGAGAAAGAGAAAGAGAGACAGACTAAGAGAGAGAGAAAGAGACAGAGAAGCAGAGAGAAAATGAGACACAAAAAGAGACAGAAGAAAGACTGAGAGACAAAAGAAAGATACAGAGAATGAGAGACAAAAAGAAAGATACAGAGAATGAGAGACAAAAAGAAAGAGGACAGAGAATGAGAGACAAAATGAAAGATACAGAGAAGAGAGACAAATGAAAGATACAGAGAATGAGAGACAAAAGAAAGAGACAGAGAATGAGAGACAAAATGAAAGATACAGAGAATGAGAGACAAAATGAAGATACAGAGAATGAGAGACAAAAAGAAAGATACAGAGAATGAGAGACAAAAGAAAGAGACACAAGAAAGACTGAGAGACAAAATGAAAGATACAGAGATAAAAAAGCACAATATTTCATTCCTTTTCAACAGTGTATTTCAGACATCATGCACAAGACAAATGCAGGAGTTGGAAACATTTAATACAAAACATCACATTGTCAGTTACCAAGTCACTGAAAGTTCATTTGTAAATGTATAGATTTTGTGAAAAATAAGTACATAAATAAACAAAATGAATAACATACAATACTTTTTATTAGTTCTAAACAATTCCAGTTTTTGAGAAACATTCATGACAAACTGAAGATAATGCATAAGGATTATTCTTCCTGAGCTCAGACAGCAGAATATTGGCAATTCAAATGGACGGAATGTTAATAAAATGCATATATGTATCTGTTCTTCAAGAAAAAGTCAACAACTGAGAGCACGTGGCATCTTTCTGTTTTTAGCTTTAATCTGTTGGTGCTCTGGTTAGCATGCTTTAAGTGGTGATGAAAAACAGAGAAAGAGCCAGAGAGAGAGGGAAACAGAGACAAAGAGAGAGTGAGAGAGAGACAGAAACGAGACAGAGTGATAGCAAGAGAAACAGAGAGAAGAAGAGTGCTGCAAGCATGTGCCTACTTGTGTGCACATGCACATGTGTTGTGTGTGTGTGTGGTGTGTGTGGTGTGTGTGTGTGGTGTGTGTGTTGTGTGTGTGTGTGTGCATGTGTGTGTTTGAAAGCTTGCAATCATGCACGTGTGGCATTGTGGAAACAAATCTTCAGTTAAAAATACCCCCCCTCTCCACACTAATACCCTTCCAGCCTGATCTTGTCATTTTCCCCCGAGAGTGCCCATCAGTCTACAGCAGCACAGCTGAAAAAGAACAACATCAGCACAGGATCAATCAATCAGCCAGATCATCATTCAATTCAACAGTCAACATAAATTAGTTGACAGTCAACCATCAAATCTTAAATAAATGTTAGCGAACCGCCAAGAGAATCGTGGACAAACGAGTCACAAGACAAAACACAACGCGTTTCAACTTTTAGGTCTTCTTCAGGCAAGACAAAAACAAATAATACAATGAAAATGAACGAATTTGGTACTCAGCTTCGATCTCTTCACTCTTCAGCGCAAGGATGCCAGGTGTGTATGTGTGTATGTGTGTGTGTGTGTGTGTGTGTGTGTGTGTGTGTGTGTGTGTGTGTGTGTGTGTGTGTGATTCAACGCCTTGCATCCTTGCGCTGAAGAGTGAAGAGATTGAAACTAAGTACCAAATTCGTTCATTTCATTGTATTATTTGTTTTTGTCTTGCCTGAAGAAGACCTAAAAGGTCGAAACGCGTTGTGTTTTGTCTTGTGACTCGTTTGTCCGCGTTCGCTGGGCGGTTCGCTAACTTTATTTAAGATTGTTTAGATTTCCGCCTGCAGTCGTCTCGCTTTGCAGCTAGTCAACCATCAATCAAATCAACAGTCAACCTATCTATCAGCACAGGATCAATCAACAATCATCAATCAAATCAACAGTCAACCTATCTATCAGCACAGGATCAATCAACCAAATCATCAATCAAATCAACAGTCAACCACCAATCAAGTTAATGGTTAGCCGATCTATCAGCACAGGATCAATCAATCAATCAACTCATCATTCAAATCACCAGTAATCAGTCTATCAGCACAGGATCAATCAATCAATCAACTCATCCATCAAATCAACATCAATCAGTCAATCAGCCAGCTAGTGCTGTACACCACTGACAGCTTCACAACAAGGACTGGAATAACATTGCATGATGTAAATCCAGCCAAGACAGAGGAGAGGGATTGTTGTGCACATTTGTCACAGCAGGATACAGTTTGAACTGAAGCTGGTGTTGCTATAAGTATGTGCTTGCCTGTCAACATGTGCTTGCCTGTCAACATGTGCTTGCTGTCAACATGTGCTTGCCTGTCAACATGTGCTTGCTGTCAACACCTCTACCAAGAGTTTTTGAGTTCAATGTAATCTTTCATTGTATCCATAGCAAAACTTTCGAGGGATCTAGTCAGTAAATACAACAGTCACTTGCTCATTTGCTCTCTTGCTCATTCGGTCAGCTGGTCCATCCGCCAATAATCTACCTGAATCAATGAGAGGTTAATTACTGGGCAAACTGAATCAACACTGTTTTTCATTCAGTATACTGTATTGAAACACATGTAGAGAGGAGAGTATTTTGAAAATAAACTGAAGACATGTTGTGATGACATAAAACGCGTGTAAACGCAGATAGAGTTTTTTAAACTACTATAACTGCAAGCCAAACTCTGGATGATGAAAATAAAATAAAAATGAAGACCAAGCAAATTACGTCACAACTGTACTGTAATTTCTTTTTTTTATACTCTTATTTGGCAGTTCAGTGAACTCAACTTTCATTGTTTTAAAATACATAGGAAATAACCACAGTTGCTCTCTTTCCTGCAATATACACATGTTCCCACATGTGTGCACCCTTGCAACATAACACTGAAAACGTTTAAAATACATACACTGAAGCACACAGTAAATTCATTGACCTGAATTGTTTTGTGTTGAGTTTCGCTGCAAACATTATCATGTGTCACACTTAAGAAACAGAAACTAAAACAAAAATGGAATATCACCTTGATACAGAGAGAGAGAGAGAGACGTAAGGAGAGACGGAGGGGAGGAGAGAGTAGAGAGAGACGAGAAGAGAGAGACGAGAGAGAGATAGACAGACAGACAGACAGACAGACAGACAAGACAGAGACAGTCAGAGAGAGAGAGAGAGACAGACAGACAGACAGACAGAGACACAGAGAGAGAGAGAGAGAGAAGAGAGAGAGAGAGAGAGAGACATGAGAGAGAGAAGAGAGAGAGAGGAGAGACGAGAGAGAGAGAGAATACTGGCAA
The DNA here is from genome assembly GCA_018398815.1 of Conus ventricosus. Lineage (NCBI taxonomy): Eukaryota > Metazoa > Mollusca > Gastropoda > Neogastropoda > Conidae > Conus > Conus ventricosus. The sequence continues at coordinate 3,224,475 of CM031600.1, forward strand.
ACAATATGCATACAAAACTTATCTTCAAAGCAACCTGATTTTTTTTAATCCAAGAATTTGGGAGGAACAGATAACATGCAAAAAACACACACCCTGAAATGATGCAAAATTATTAAATGGCAATGAAAATAGCTCATGCAATGCAAAACTACCTCATGCAAAATTCTGGGAGCAATTTATTAATGCAGAATGTTAAATTTTCTAATCAAAACCAAACCAGGGCAGCCATTAGTGCTTGAATCAGCACTGAACACAAAGTATTTTGCCTGTTCCAGACAGTAGACTGAATGCAGTCATCTTGGAGCAGGAACAGGGCACAAAAAGAGCCACAAAGGTGGGCATGGGGGGATGGAGGGCAGGCCAGGCAGGGGATGGGGTTGGGGTGGGGGTGGGGGGTAGGGGGTGAGGTTGAAAGCAAATTTCAGATCAAACTTGTTGGGCATCAGTGAACTTGCTGATTCAGGTGCTACACAACATTCTACGTAGCAAACTGATTCCATGACCAAGTCACAACGTCTTTGTGTGCATCTCACAGATCAGGAAACAGCGGACGTTAATACTCACATCTGCACATACATGGGCTTACAAAACTGTGTCTTGATAGCACTGTGTCCAATGCTGGACACCAGGGCTTACAAAACTGTGTCTTGATTAGCACTATGTCCAATGCTGGACACCAAAGGGTAACTCTTACGACAAACTTTGGCGAAGTATCCACCGGCTCCCTTGAAACAAAGAACAACATGGGGACAAGTGTTGAGGCCAGTATTTTTTAATGTGCTGTTTCAGCATGTGGTGTGTTCTAGGTCGGTTGATGGTGCGCATGACAAAATCTGAGGAAGGGTTCCTTACTTTCACTTGAACCTGAAGGAACTGACATCACCAGGGCATGAAAGCATTCACTGATCCAATCTCAGAGCCATTGCTGGGTAAAAACACAGGGGCAAAGGTAGTGACCTCACAAGGACATCAAAGCATTCACTGATCCAATCTCAGAGCCGTTCTGGGTAAAAACACTGGGCAAAGGTAGTGACCTCACAAGGACATCAAAGCATTCACTGATCCAATCTCAGAGCCGTTCATAGCTAAAAACACAGGGGCAAAGATAGCGACCTCTTGTGCACTGGCCAAAGCTTCTGTGAAGCAGGGTGCTGTTTCTAACCCAGAGTGTACACTCGCAAGATGTACACATGCGTGCATGCCCATGTGCGTATGTACATGCGTGCATGTGTATGTGCTTGCGTGTAGGTGTGTGTGTGTGTGCATATGTGCGCGTGTGCGTGCACGTGCACCAGCATGCTGTATCAGAACTGGAAACTGTCGAACAAGACAGTCAACAGAGAACTGGAAACCTGTCAAACAAGACAGTCAACAAAATCGACAGGTCACTGACATTGAAAAGCACTTATTCTACCATGTCTGTAGGTGGAACACTGATGATAATTATTGAAAAGCACTTATTCTATCATGTCTGTAGGGGGAACACTGATGATAATTATTGAAAAGCACTTATTCTATCATGTCTGTAGGGGGAACACTGATGATAATTATTGAAAAGCACTATTCTATCATGTCTGTAGGTGGAACACTGATGATAATTTTTGAAAAGCACTTATTCTATCATGTCTGTAGGCCGAACACTGATGATAATTATTGAAAAGCACTTATTCTATCATGTCTGTATGTGGAACACTGATGATAATTATTATTGAAAAGCACTTAATCTACCATGTCTATAGGTGGAACACTGATGATAATTATTGAAAAGCACTTATTCTATCATGTCTGTAGGTGGAACACTGATGATAATTATTGAAAAGCACTTATTCTATCATGTCTATAGGTGGAACACTGATGATATTATTGAAAAGCACTTATTCTATCATGTCTGTAGGTGGAACACTGATGATAATTATTGAAAAGCACTTATTCTATCATGTCTGTAGGTGGAATGCTGATGATAATTATTGAAAAGCACTTATTCTATCATGTCTGTAGGTGGAAACACTGATGATAATTATTGAAAAGCACTTATTCTATCATGTCTGTAGGTGGAACATGATGATAATTATTGAAAAGCACTTATTCTATCATGTCTGTGGGTGGAACACTGATGATAATTATGAAAAGCACTAATATTCTATCATGTCTATAGGGGGAAACACTGATGATAATTATTGAAAAGCACTTATTCTATCATGTCTGTAGGGGGAACACTGATGATAATTATTGGAAAAGCACTTATTCTATCATGTCTGTATGTGGAACACTGATGATAATTATTATTGAAAAGCACTTATTCTATCATGTCTATAGGGGGAACACTGATGATAATTATTGAAAAGCGCTTATTCTATCATGTCTGTAGGGGGAACACTGGTGATAATTATTGAAAAGCACTTATTCTATCATGTCTGTAGGGGGAAACACTGATGATAATTATTGAAAAGCACTTATTCTATCATGTCTATAGGGGGAACACTGATGATAATTATTAAAAAGCACTTATTCTATCATGTCTATAGGGGGAACACTGATGATAATTATTGAAAAGCACTTATTTATATCATGTCTATAGGGGGAACACTGATGATAATTATTGAAAAGCACTTATTCTATCATGTCTATAGGGGGAACACTGATGATAATTATTGAAAAGCACTTATTCCATCATGTCTATAGGGGGAACACTGATGATAATTATTGAAAAGCACTTATTCCAATCATGTCTATAGGGGGAACACTGATCATTATTATTGTCACAGGCACACCATTCTGCCTCATACAACAATCCTTCCAATAACCTCCTTCCCCTCCCCCATCCCCTGTTTTCCCCCTCCCCTCTCTCAGGGAAGGCTCCATCTCTTTCAACACATCGTTTAGCTAATGTAATAAGAATTCCCAGTACATGAAAGTCGTTTCACACCAAACTGTGTTAAATGAAAACCCACGCTCATACCCAAGCAAAATCACACACAAACAAAAATATTTCCTTCTTTTCTCTCTCTCTCTCTTTCTTTAAACTGGATGGCCCAGCAGTCTGTGAGGCAAGAACAGCTGAAGTTTTGCACAGAGAAGTTCATTGCAAAACGATAAAGGTGCACAATGTAGTCATCTTCCTGTGGCTCTCAGCTTGGTATTGAATTCCCCCAAAGGTTGTCTGGACCTAGATCTCTGCAGAGTTGCACTAATGGAAACCTGTTGGTCACACTATTCTTTTGCAACCATAAACCATAATAATAATAAAAAAAAAAGATCCCACAGTTCAGACTAAAAGCCTACTATATCAGGAATATGTTAACAGGCATAATCATAATCCCAGGGTCAATTAGGCATTGCAGAAAAGTCCAGAGAATAACATGCAGTAAGTGATGTTGTCAGGAGTGCTCAAAAATAGTCAGGATATTCAAAAACAGAAAACTTTCAACAAAGGTGCAGTATGTGATGTAATAGCAAACTACAGGTTTTGTGTCAGTTAAATATCACCAACGTCTATAAATATCACCAAGTCTATAAATATTACCACGTCTATAAATATTACCAATAAATTAGAACCTCAATTCAAAGCCTTGCAACAGTACTAGCAGGAAGACAAATATGAAGAAAGAAGATTATTGGTTAAATAATAGCTTATGTGCAATAAATGCCTTGGGAAAAATCCAGCCTTGTTAACACATGCATACAAATATCAGGCTTAATCTAGAAGAAATGGACTACCAAAAAAAAAAGAAAAATAGAAGAAAAGAGTCTTAATGGAAAAAGGATGATATTACCAGACAGGTTTAACCCAAAATATTGATACCACTGCGGTGAGTTCACTCATGCTGATGTTTGTTTTCAAGTTTGTCTGCAGGAGGGAAACAAAATAAAATCTTCATGTCATATTTCTCAAACTGACAATAAGCAGAAAGAAAAAAAAGATTTTTTTTTTTTTTTTTTTTTTGCTGCATGATACACTGGGTTTTGCTTTGATTTTTTCCTTTTTTTCTGTGCCTAACATAACTGATGTACTTTCTGTTTGACTGATTGTTTGTTTACCATTTTGTTTATTGTCTCTTGCTGTTCCAACACATCTGAACTCATGGCCTTATGTTTTTTTAAAATAAATGTTCCATATCAGTGACATGAACTGCATACCGATGGAAAAACTGACACACACACACACAATATATGTTGTCATAAATTTGTTATGGAAATGTCAGAAGATAAGTGATACAGCGAGATTAGTGTCATGTTATGACAATGTACAGTAGATACAGATATCTGCAGTGAGTACAAAACATGATTACACACCCCAACATATATATATATATATATATATGAACAACCAGCAGCTTGTATAATACATACAGCAAAGTCATGGACAATAAACTGCTGTCAGGTATGTAATTTGTCGATGGAGCTGTGCAAGTAATATCAATCCAAACACTTTGGTTTTCAGGTTTCAGCCATGCTAAAGATTTATCCCCATCAGCATTGACTACTTTTCATGATATAAGAAATAAAATGGAAGATTATGCTGGTTGTAAGTGAGTGTTCACTCATTTCACAGCAGCTCCCTCACTGGTGCTATTACTGTGGTGATTGTTTTCTCTTATTTTAAAAATGCTGTTCTGAACCTGTAACTTGGACAATATCCAGCATCTTTCTCTCAGTGTTCTGTGATTGATAGTATGGTTAAGTCTGGCATGTTCTAAGCAAAATAAAGCAGTTAACTTTTGTAACATATATGACTTGTAAAATATAGTAAACAATTCACATTCTTTTCATATTATAAATTGCAATTTTGGGAATTGGATGGGTAGGCATATGCAGTTATCAATCTGATTATTAATTCTTTTTATATCATAACTTGCAATTTGGCAATTTAATGGGTAGGCATATGCAATTACGATTTGAATTATTAATTCTTTTTATAATATAAATTGCAATTTGGCAATTTGTTGGTAGGCATATGCAGTTACCCATTTGATTATTAATTCTTTTTATATCATAACTTGCAATTTGGCAATTTAAATGGGTAGGCATATGCAATTATCGATTTGATTATTAATTTTTTTATATCATAAATTGCAATTTGGCAATTTGTTGGTAGGCATACGCAGTTATCCATTTGGTTATTAATCATAAACTACATGATAGAAAGATTGATAGATTGATAGATATAGATAATAGATAGACAGACAGATAGATAGATAGAGATAAGATAGATAGATAGATAGATAGATAACAGAGAGATGGTAGATAGATGGATAGATAGACAGGTCATAGATCTTAATAAAGTGCATTTTACCAAGAGCTGTTCCACCACTTAAAAGTTTCAACTAACATTGCTAAGAAAACTGATTTCTGGTTCTATCAAGATCATTTTGGTCTTCATTGCCGCACCAATTTCTTTGTTTAAGAAAAAAAAAGGTCATAATCATACAGTTTGAGGGTATCCAATGCTCAAACCATTGTGACTTCAATGAGTTAGGTTTACAAATAACTATACCAACACTTTATGAAAACATTCAATTCTGAAGTCAATTTTAAAGCAAAAATGAAACACAAAATGCTTGTTTTGGAGTGCATGAGTGTGTGTGCGTGGTGTGTGTGTCTTCTTCTTTCTTCTTCCTAAAATACTGGTTCACTCAAAAACGAGTAGGTCACCAGCGCGCATGTTAAAAAGTAAAATAAAATAACATAAAATAGTGCGACTCAGACTGTTGGCCCCTGGAGCAAATTTGGCAACAAGGGGTCGCACTCGATATTCAAGAAGTTAAAAGCAATGGCCAAATTCAGGCCCAGTTAACAGTAAAATATCTGGGAAGTAAAAAATAAAAAACATCAATATGCAGATCTCAAAACTGTTGTATCAATTTGTTTTTTAAAAGAGATTGCATTTGTGGCAATCTTGATGGCACCCGGCAGTGAGTTCCACAGCCGTACAGAACTGGGATAAAAAGAATGTAAGTGGCTGTCAATATTTGATGCAGTATGGTATAACACTGACCGCCACTCCTGGTGCTACTTTTATTCAATACTAGTTGTTCCATTGGAATATCAATTACTTTAGCTCTGCCTTTGAAAAAGGTGTTGAGTTTAATAAAAGCTCTCTCTCTTCTAAGGGTTTCCATTCTAATTTCCTCATGTTCTTCCTAGTATTCCCCTTTTCTCTGATGTGGTTCCCTGTTACGAACCGTGCTGCTCTCTTCTGAATCTTTTCAAGGTTATCAATGTCCTTTAGATGGTAAGGATCCCAAACTGAGCAACCATATTCCAGTACTGTCTAACCAGTGTTTTGTAGCAGTCGTCTTTAACCTTTTGGGGCAGTCATTGATATTCCTGTGTAAGAAAGCTAAGATGTTATTTGCTTTCTTACATACTAAATTGTAATGTTCTTTCCATTTGAGACGACTATCTATAATCACGCCTAAATATTTTGCAGCATTAGTTTTTTAAGAATAGTATTATGGATAGAATAATCTGATCTAATTAGTGAGCGTTTGTTACATATACGCAACACTTGGCACTTTTGAGGATGAAATTCCATTTTCCAAGTTCTTTCCCACTCTTGTAAAGCGTTTAGATCTTCTTGTAGAATGCGTGTATCATTCTTGCTTCTGATTGTTCTATATACTAAACTGTCATCTGCAAAAAGCCTTATAGTAGTTCCAGGAGAGAGATTTCTACTTATGTCATTTATATAAATTAAGAAAAACAAGGGCCCCAGAACATTCCCTGTGGTACACCCGACAAGACTGGTTTACAATGGGATGACGACCCTTCCACAACAACTTTCTGCGTTCTCCCAACGAGGAATGATCTAGCCCATTTTAGCAAAGAACCGCCAATGCCAATGTGTTCTAATTTAAGCAGCAGGCCCTCATGGTCAACCTTATCAAAGGCTTTAGAAAAATCTAATAAAATTGCATCTATTTGCTGTCTGTTGTTAAGACAGTTACTAAAATCATTGAGAGTTGTTATAAGTTGAGTCTCACAACTCCTTCGCTGTCTAAAACCATGCTGGGCGTTATTTAAGAAATCATATTTGTCAAAATGGTCCATTATGCTACTATATATTATGTGTTCAAGTAATTTAGCTGATATGGATGTAAGAGATACAGGTCTATAATTCTCTGCTTTTGTTTTGTCACCCTTTTTAAATAAGGGAACAATGCTCGCATCTCGCCACTCATCAGGTATTACTCCCTGGTCCAGTGAAGCTTGGTAAAGTAATTGGTATACCTCACTCAATTCATTGCACATAATTTTAAGAGCTTGCCAGGAACGCCATCGGGACCAGTAGCTTTGTTTTCATTGATATTGGTCAGTAACTTAAATACTCCTGCTTTGTTTACTTTGATGTTTTGCATTTCAGGGAGTTTATCATCATCCTTTAGTCTAACGTTAATTAAAGGTTTGGGATTTGAGAAAACTGAACAAAACTGCTTGTTTAGTAAGTTTGCTTTCCCTTCAGGGTCCTGTATTAGGTTATTCTGGTTATTTCTCAGGTCTGGAATCCCAATGTTGTCCTGTCTCTTACTCCTTATGTAAGACCATAATTTCTTGTTTTGATGATCACCTTCCGAAATCATCGAATTAACATAATTGGAGTGAGCAAGTCTACATTCTCTCTGACACCTTCTCTTAATATGTTTATACCTAACCAGTAATCTTTCTGAATTAGGATGTAGTTTCAATTTCTTAAAGAAACGATGTTTCCTTCTCAACAAACGTTTAGTTTTAGTAGTAATCCATGGCTGGTGGTTCTTGCTTGAAGTTATTTTAGTAGGTATGTTGTCATCCATAATAAATTCCAAATTAGTTTTTATACACTTCCAAAGATCACTGACATTATCTTTAACACTATGGGACCTCAAAAAAAGACGACTGAAATTATGAGTATCGCTGCGCAATTTTGGTAAATCTGCTTGGTTCCAGAGTCTGATGGTACGTTTAGGGGTTTTTTTTCGAAAGGGTTGAAAATTACTCTCTAAAAGAACTATGTCATGATCACCCAGGCCTGCAATTAATTCCTGATTGCCTAAAGCGCCTGGACAATTGGTAAAAAATAAATCCAGGAATGCCTTACCACGAGTTGGTGATTCAACTGACTGTACTAATCCAAGGTCTTTGGTGCATCAAAAAACTGAGTATTAATATTTTTACTGTATTGATTACCAAGTATGGCATCTTCACCCCAATCAATATCTGGTAAATTAAAGTCTCCACCAATCCATAATATTGCCTTCCTATTGGCCAAAACAATGTTAGAAATGTCTCTGCAAATAGACAAACATACATTTTCATCTGAGTCTGGAGGTCTGTAAACTGATCCAACAATGACAGGTCTCTTATTCTTAAAATTAATCCTACAAAATAAACTTTCACTATTTTTGCCTTGATATAAAAACTCACTGGCTAAATTCTTCCTAATGGCAATCAAGACTCCCCCACCTCTTTTTCCAAGTCTGTCCTTTCTATAAATATCAAAATCCTCCATTAAAAGTTCACTACTGGATGTTCCAGTTTCTAGCCAAGTTTCTGTTCCAATTACAACATCAATGTTTTTTTTCAGTGACTAAATTACTGAGTTCTTCCTTTTTCTTAATAAGAGATTGAAATTTACGACTATGCATTTAAGTTTATCTTTTTCTCTTAATGATTTAGGGTTCAGTTGCACTTTATGATTTGGGATTTTATCAGTTTTAGAATCAGGGGTGTGTGTGTGTGTGTGTGTTGTGTGTGTGTGTGTGTGTGTGTGTGTGTGTGTGTGTGTGTGTGTGTGTGTGTGTGTGAGTGACAGTGTGTGTGTGGTGTGTGTGTGTGTGTGTGTGTGTGTGTGTGTGTGTGTGTGTGTGACAGTGTGTGTGTGTGTGTTGTGTGTGTGTGGTTGTGTGTGTGTGTGTGTGTGTGTGTATAGTTGTATGTGTGCATATATATATGTGTGTGTGTGTGTGTGTGTGTGTGTGTGTGTGTGTGTGGTTGTGTGTGTGTGGTTCATTTGTAGGTCTGATGATTTTCAGTTGAAATCAGTCATGTGTGTCTGGAATCTCTGTCCTCTGACTTTGTTTCTAGACAAGTGTTTTCAGCTTTTCAGTTTGAATAGTTCATCATTTTTGTTGTTGTTGAATATTCTCTTCATTTGAAAGAACATCCATTTTAAAATGCCTGCACAAAACAATAATACATAAACAGAGAATAAATGATAATGCTCATAGTTTAAGTGACATTAAATTTGGAGTGGATGCACAGCACCATCAAGAGACTAATGCAAATGTATGCGAACATTGAATGAAATGCTATAAAAATTCTAAATAATAACACAATAAAAGCATTCAAACACAAACCACTGATAACGCCTTAAAATTTTCAAGAAAATGACTGATTACAAAAAAAAAAACCTTCCACTATCAAAGACTCTGAACAATGCTGACAAATAAAAAATATCGATCAAAAGATGAATCAGTTTTCTCAGCGATATCAGTCATTCCAAATGATCATAGTACTCATAAATCATGTGTTTGTGTTTTTGAAATATGTAGAGGGTTGGTGTACTTTACACAAGAATTACCAAAGAGAAAAGTTGAAAAAATCTTTTCATGTGCAGCATATTTAAACAAAAATTAGAATACTTCAATGTAACTCAAGCTGGCCAGTCTTTTGCTTTCTTTCTTTCTTTTTTTCAAAAATTATTTAACTTCAGTGTACTTCATTCTATTCTCTACGGCCGATTGGAGTTCTCTATAGTGTTTACATAAATCTTTGAAAGTCAACCTGCTGTTCTTTTAAAATGTCTGGGAGTCGTTCAAAAAACTTTAGGAACCCTACAAATTTGCCCCCCGCTATATATTCATATGAACGAAATCTTCAAGAATTCGTAATGCTTATAAACCAAACTAAGTAGTAGTTCCAAAATGGTCAGTTGTCTGAATTTTCCTTTCAAACCAAAAGTTGAGTTAGACAATGTCGGGGTACTGTTTAGAACACAAAGGTCTGCAATGCCTTGTTTCTGGTAGATGCCTACAGGAATATATGCATCATGAAAACCTTCTTCTTGTCAATTCTTCACCTTAGCATACAAATGACACACTATACTGCTTGATGGACAACACTGCATTTCTGTCTAATCCATTCATTTGTGGTATCTTTTCACACACGTCATTCAATGACAGCTGCACATAGAGATTTGACAGTGGATTTCAACAGCAGTGCAATGTTTTCATGCATGTGAGTTGTGAAGGAAACATTCCAGTCACCAAAACAGCTGTGGGAAAGGGTGGACCAAAGCAGAGTCATGACAGGTTGTATTAATCTCAAAGGATATATGGACACATGCACATGCGGTCAGTAATCTGGACGTTGAGTAACACACAGGACTACGCTAAAGATATGGTATAAAATTAAAAGGGGGGGAAATGAATATGATTTACCATGTGCTGAAAACAAAAACACACTTGTCATCAGCCTTCTTTGTAATGTGGAGGAAAAAAAACCCATCGCTTAAGACACAAATTCACATGAATTTTAAAATTATGTGTGCGTATCCATACACATTCAAAACTAGTAAATACACGTGCACACTCACACACACATGCAGTTACCCATGCTCTCCCGCACGCACACAAACATGCACTGATTCAGATGAAAACTGTATCATCAAACATGACAAACCATAGATAGTATTACAATAAATTACAGAATAATTTCACATGATTTGTATGTATTTTCATGTGGATGTGTGTTTGTGCAGATATGTGTGTGTGTGTGTGTGTGTGTGTGTGTGTGTGTGTGTGTGTGTGGTTGTGTGTGTGTGTGTGTGTGTGTGTGTGTGTGTGTGTGTGTGTGTGGTGTGTGTGTGTGTATGTGTGTGTGTGTGTGTGTGAGTCTGTGTGTGTGTGTGTGTGTGTGTGTGTGTGTGTGTGTTTGTAAAAGGTATACTGTGAGGCGATCATGTAATCCACGTCTCCATAAAATGGGGCGATTTGAAAAATGGGGTGAAATTTTGTCGCCTAACTTTTTTTTACATGTTGAATGGTGTTCAAGAATGCAGTATTGAGGTGCTGCATTCAATGTCTCACTCACCTCAGTTTGCCAACATCGTCCAAATTCACACACACACACATTTACACTCCATCGCCCCATTCTGTTCAGATGCCACTTCCGGTATCATCTAACTGTTTGCCTTTTACAAACTTGTGACGCCCTGACCACCTCACTGTTTGCCTTTTACAAACTCATACTGACTTGGGGGTGGATACACTCCATAGTATGGCTCAGAGAGCCACCTGAAGTGCCGCCTCATAGTTGAGACATTTCGCCCATTTTGACATCACCCCATGTGTGCCATATTAAAGGCATGTGTGTGTGTGTTGTGTTGTGTGTGTGTGTGTGTGTGTGTTGTGTGTGTGTGTGTGTAAGTGCGTGTATTAATATGTGTGTACCTGTGCATGAACATATATCTGTGTGTGTATCAGTGTGCATGAATGTGAGCATGCATGTGTGTATGTGTGTGTGTGTGTGTGTGTGTGTGTGTGTGTGTGTGTGTGTGTGTGTGTGTGTGTGTGAATGAGTGTGTGTCTGTGTATCCACTTGCAGATGTGTGTGTGTGTGTGTGTGTGTGTGTGTGTGTGTGTAGGCTATGTTTAAACATGACCTACCAAAGTGTGAAGAAATGTCAAGGAAAGAGCGCACTGAAACTCACACTCTGTCCACAGCAAAACTTTCTGCACATGATTCTTCTGTACATGAATAAAGACACAGGGATCCACCTTCCAGATCCAAACCCATCCAACAGGTAACAGTGAATGGGTGAAAACAGCACACTAAAGAGAGAAGAATCCATCAGATCATCACAGACCAGGCAAACCACATCAACACACACACACACAGAGTGGAGCACAGGAAGGGCAGTGTGCCTCCACATGAGATCAACACAAAGAGGGGGGAAGACATGGCGTAATCACCTACCTTTTGGAATGTTGACTTTGTTAGAGACCAGCACGTCTGCCTGCACGTGGTTCATGTTGATGTACAAGGTCTCTGGACTGGACTGTGGGAATCAGGTGAAAAAAGAGGGAATGTGAGAGTACACACTGTAGGGACCCATCAACAAAAAGATAGCTGTGAACCAGTATGTGGCTGCATGTGTAAAGAAGATAAATCTGCTATCAACAGTACGCACAAGAAACCACCGTATACAAAAGGGTGTGTGCACACAAGCGCACTCACTTGTAATCATGAGCATACCTTTGCACAGTGAAATCAGGGGATTCTAAAAGAGAGCAACAAGCAACTGTAAGCTGATTTTGTGATGAAAACAAATGAAATGAGAGTTTGACAATGGAAAACAAGAATTGAGTGATGAACTGTAAGCTGATTTTGTGATGAAAACAAATGAAATAAGAGTTTGAGAATGGAGAAACAAAAATCGACTGATGAACTGTCCCCAAATACTTTAGTTAAAGTAAAGGGTATTTGCTTGAAACTAAAGCAACCACTGGCATTTGTTCATGCTAGAGCACCTAACTTGATTCTGGGCACACGACTTGACTGGATCTCATTAAGATATTGATTGTTGATTCTATCATTCTGAAACTCTCATTTATCTTAAAACTTTGATTCATCTTTACAGTTTTTACACTGTCACACTTTGATGAATTTTTGACACAATCAATGATCAGTTTTGCCCTGACATGATTTCAAGTTCATAGCCTAGCCCACAGACTTGTATTGTAGGCATAAAAAGTCAGGAACCCTGATTTGGGATGCGCCTTGTTTATGCATAAAATGGATAACATCTTAAAAAATCAAGGGCTGCAACTTTTACTCCATGCATTTTGTCATCCTGGAAGAAGAGTCAATTTATCAGTCTACAGCGTACTTTGTCATCCTGGAAGAAGAGTCAATTTATCAGTCTACAGCGTACTTTGTCATCCTGGAAGAAGAGTCAATTTATCAGTCTACTGCGTACTTTGTCATCCTGGAAGAAGAGTCAATTTATCAGTCTACTGCGTACTTTGTCATCCTGGAAGAAGAGTCAATTTATCAGTCTACTGCGTACTTTGTCATCCTGGAAGAAGAGTCAATTTATCAGTCTACTGCATACTTCGTCATCCTGGAAGAAGAGTCAATTTATCAGTCTACTGCGTACTTTGTCATCCTGGAAGAACAATTTATCAGTCTACTGCGTACTTTGTCATCCTGAAAGAAGAGTCAATTTATCAGTCTACTGCGTACTTTGTCATCCTGGAAGACAGTCAATTTATCAGTCTACTGCATACTCTGTCATCCTGAAAGAACAGTCAATTTATGTCTACTGCGTACTTTGTCATCTGGAAGAAGAGTCAATTTATCAGTCCACTGCGTACACCTACAAGAATGGCACACACCTATACATTATTAACCTAACTCTCACAGGCAGGATGACGTGGTAGAGACTAAAACACATTCTCTAGAAGAACGTTGATATAATACTACCTGTACACCAAATGCAATGTTTACCATAAACAGGTCGTAGAGTGTCTCTCCCATGGCATCTCGTACATGGTCGTCAACGATGGAAAAGGTGCGACAGAAGTGCTGCACACAACACTCAGCATCAATAACAAACACACATGGTCGTCAATGATGGAAAAGGTGCGACAAAAGTGCTGCACACAAGCCAACACTCAGCATCAATAACAAACACACATGGTCGTCAACGATGGAAAAGGTGCGACAAAAGTGCTGCACACAAGCCAATACTCAGCATCAATAACAAACACACATGGTCGTCAACGATGGAAAAGGTGCGACAAAAGTGCTGCACACAAGCCAATACTCAGCATCAATAACAAACACACATGATCGTCAATGATGGAAAAGGTGCGACAAAAGTGCTGCACACAAGCCAACACTCGGCATCAATAACAAACACACATGGTCGTCAACGATGGAAAAGGTGCGACAAAAGTGCTGCACACAAGCCAACACACGGCATCAATAACAAACAGATAGGATTCAATGACATCAGGCTATTTGAGTGAGTGAGTGAATACTGTGTAAGTGGAAAAATGAAAGGGTAAGTGAGGGAGATAGACAAAGACATAGCAGAGAAAGAGAAACACAGAAGGAGCAGACAGAGAGACAAAAAAAAGAGAGACAGAGGGAGAGAAAGAGACAGAGAGACAGACAGACAGCAGACAAAGAGAGACTGAAGTACAGAGATAATGAGACAGACATGCACACATGTGCAGCGCACACACACACACACACACACACACACACACACACACACACACACACACACACACACACACACTCACATACACACACACACTCACATACACACACACTAACAAACACACACATACACTCACTCACTCTCTCTCACACACACACACACACACACACACACACACACACACATACACACACACACATACACACACACACACTTACACAAACAATAACAGGCAAACCACCAAAGACTTGCCTCCAAAGTGATGCTGGCTTGGCGCTGGCTGTCAGCATAGTCTGTATTGCCCATGGCAAAGAGGAGGTTATGGACCACACGCAACTGCAACATCAACAGGAAAAATCCCTGTCATCACATTTCCACTTCATGATGCTTTTCCAAGGTGTTCTGTCCAGCTATTTTAGGTTTATTCCTCGCTGTTGATGAGATCATCATCATCATCATCATCATCATCATCATCATCATCAATGTTATTATTTTAAAATCACTGCTTTGTATTACAATGATGATGCATAGTAATGATGATGATGATAACAATGATGGTGATTTTCATGAATACTTTTCACTTCTGATCGAAAGTGTTTGCGTATACATGTTTATATATAAAAAAATAAAATTCTTTTAAACTTTGTATTCACAGTGTATTATGCAATATCATTTAAATTCTTTCCAACACGTTTTGGGTTTGATACAACTTCCTCCCCCCCCCCCCCCCCCCCCCCTCCCCTCCAACTCTCGCCCACACAGAAAACAATGAATAAATGGAACTGATGATAACAATTAAAAAGCCACTAATAACTGAACAGTTTACTTTGATCAGTTTGCCGAACAGTGAGGAATAAAACCAAACTCACTTGACAACACAAATTCACAGTACACACAAATTCACAGTACACACAAATGTACACACAAATTCACAGTACACACACAAATTCACAGTACACACACATGGAGAGGGTACGGTAGGAGATACAATCGAAGGGAATGAGCACACAAAACTAACTGACGTTCTGGTGATAGTGACTTACATCCAAAGCGGGCTAGCTTATGTCACAGAACCAATGAGACTGGCAGTGTCTTAGCTTATGTCACAGAACCAATGAGACTGGCAGTGTCTTAGCTTATGTCACAGAACCAATGAGACTGGCAGTGTCTTAGCTTATGTCACAGAACCAATGAGACTGGCAGTGTCTTAGCTTATGTCACAGAACCAATGAGACTGGCAGTGTCTTAGCTTATGTCACAGAACCAATGAGACTGGCAGTGTCTTAGCTTATGTCACAGAACCAATGAGACTGGCAGTGTCTTAGCTTATGTCACAGAACCAATGAGACTGGCAGTGTCTTAGCTTATGTCACAGAACCAATGAGACTGGCAGTGTCTTAGCTTATGTCACAGAACCAATGAGACTGGCAGTGTCTTAGCTTATGTCACAGAACCAATGAGACTGGCAGTGTCTTAGCTTATGTCACAGAACCAATGAGACTGGCAGTGTCTTAGCTTATGTCACAGAACCAATGAGACTGGCAGTGTCTTAGCTTATGTCACAGAACCAATGAGACTGGCAGTGTCTTAGCTTATGTCA
Source organism: Conus ventricosus (assembly GCA_018398815.1). NCBI lineage: Eukaryota > Metazoa > Mollusca > Gastropoda > Neogastropoda > Conidae > Conus > Conus ventricosus. Next base: position 3,240,284 of record CM031600.1, read on the forward strand.
CAGAACCAATGAGACTGGCAGTGTCTTAGCTTATGTCACAGAACCAATGAGACTGGCAGTGTCTTAGCTTATGTCACAGAACCAATGAGACTGGCAGTGTCTTAGCTTATGTCACAGAACCAATGAGACTGGCAGTGTCTTATGTCACAGAACCAATGAGACTGGCAGTGTCTATGTCACAGAAACACACAATGAGACTGGCAGTGTCTATGTCACAGAACCAATGAGACTGGCAGTGTCTATGTCACAGAACCAATGAGACTGGCAGTGTCTATGTCACAGAACCAATGAGGACCTGGCAGTGTCTATGTCACAGAACCAATGAGACTGGCAGTGTCTTAGCTTTACACTTGACTAAGAGCACTACAATGTTAGGAATCATTTCTCTCATGGAACTTCTTCTTCTTCCTAAAATACTGGTTCACTCAAAAACGAGTAGGTCACCAGCGCGCAACAGTTTACACCTTTCGACTGGTTTTGGCTAAACACACTGAGCCGGAATAGCTCAGTTGGTAGAGCGCCTGACTCGTAATCTTGGTGATCCTGGGGTTGCGGGTTCGAACCTCCGCTGGTGCGTTTCGGTACAGGGAGATTTTTCCCTCAGAGTTAACATTGGTTCTGACTCCATTTCCCATACAGTCCTTCGAATGAGACTATAAACCGAGGTTCCGTGTGTGAACGCATGCATAACATCTTGCACACACGTAAAATCCCATCACCAACTTTCGGAAGAGTAGGACAGTTTGGCCGTTGGTATGGATGACACATTACACATAGCATGCATCCTGCGTGAGAAATGGAAAGAATGAAGGAAGTAAGGAAAATGAGTGATCGATATTGAACAATACTGACTGGATGACACGGGAAATGACTGAATGAAGCGCCAGCTGGCAGCTCTTCAGTCGGCATTACCCAGGTAGGCAGCCCGTTGTGTAAACGAGTGTTGATTATAAAGCGCTTAGAGCTTGGCCTCTCGCTGAGAATAGGCGCTATATAAGTATTCATTATTATTATTATTATTAAACTGACATGTTGATTTGGGTTGTTGATATGCAAAACATTACCACATGTAGGTTGTTTTGTTTTGTTTTATCAAAAAAAAGGTTGTCAGCTGTTCAAGGCCTCCCTCCACCCCCCACCCCTGCCCTTATCTTCCCCTTCCTTTCTCCCTTGCCCCAAATCCTCTCTACGTAAGTGAAACACCTTCCCCAAAATTTGTAGCTGAAGTTGTGAAATATTCATCTGTTTGAGCGATAGGGAATCCTGATGTTGTTAAAACCTCTCCATTTTCTCTAACATTAGTGGTTACAAACTGGGTCTTAAATGGAAGGAATATTATTCAATGTGCATCCTGCATAGATGAAGACAAAACGCTGTAAGGATTTTTTTCCCCTACATTGTCGTGTGTTGTCTCCCTTGCAGTGAAGGTGACATTGTCACTGAAACCATGTTAAAACAAGATGATCATAACGGTGTCAATGCCGTGTCATACACAACAGACCAACTGCCTACAACCACAGAAGAACAATTGTCATTCACATACATAAAGCTAAGTATCAGTCATAAGGAATTACACTGTGAAGTATTCAGAAGTTGCTAGGTATTACATAATAAACAAACTAGCACAAATATGCTTCAAAGAAAAACTGATATATATATATGTATATATATATATATAAAATGCTGAACAATTAAGTAGTGGGGGAAAACAAGTGCAGGTTAACAATTCTTCAGTTGCAAAGCGAGACGACTGCAGGCGGAAATCTAAACAAATCTTAAATAAATGTTAGCAAACCGCCCAGAGAACGTGGACAAACGAGTCACAAGACAAAACACAATGCGTTTCGACCTCTTAGGTCTTCCTCAGGTGAGACATAAACGAATAAAACAACGAAAATTCACTTAGCTTTGATCGCTTCAGATCGCTTCAGAGTTCAGCGCAAGGAAGAAGGCCTTCTTTTTCATTCAATGCCTTCTTCCTTGCGCTGAACTCTGAAGCAATCTGAAGCGATCAAAGCTAAGTGAATTTTCGTTGTTTATTCGTTTATGTCTCACCTGAGGAAGACCTAAGCGGTCGAAACGCGTTGTGTTTTGTCTTGTGACTCGTTTGTCCACGTTCTCTGGGAGGTTCACTAACATTTATTTAAGATTTATATATATATATATATATATAATTAGCATTCAAAATGTCACAATAACATTGACAGGGAACAAAACTGCAGCTACACACCAATAAGGAACAGCACACCTGTAAACAATGATACACATGCTGGCATTCTTGCGCAGTGTCTACAAGCACTTGGTAAGAATGCCATTTGTGCACAACTCCTGCAGGCCTTATTTCCAGGGGACAGAGGGTCCATCAGAAAGGCACAAACCCTGCAGGCTTTATTTCCAGGGGACAGAGGGTCCATCAGAAAGGCACAAACCCTGCAGGCTTTATTTCCAGGGGACACAGGGTCCATCAGAAAGGCACAAACCCTGCAGGCTTTATTTCCAGGGGACAGAGGGTCCATCAGAAAGGCACAAACCCTGCAGGCTTTATTTCCAGGGGACAGATGGTCCATCAGAAAGGCTATTCATGACAGGTCTGACTGTCCTCACCATTGCGAACAGGAACCAAGAAGACTTGCTTCTAAACTCACAACCTGTTCTGGAATTGTATAATCTTCAATGAATTTGTCAGGAAGGATGGGGGTTGGGCCATGAAATGGGAACAGAAGGGAGATGGGGGGGGGGGAGGGTTTGACAAATAGAGAGACAAGAGAGACAGAGACAGAGAGAGAGAAAGAGAGAGAGAGAGAGAGAGAGAGAGAGAGAGAGAGAGAGAGAGAGAGAGAGAGTGAGAGAGAGAGAGATACTAAGAGAGAGAGAGAGAGTGGAGGAGGGGTTTGTGTATGATAGTAATGAAACACGTACATATAGAGACACACACACATATACACATTCATGCACACATACTTCTGCATTGCACACCTAGTGAGGTGTTACACATCATGAATAGTGAAATTTTGTTAAATTGACCTCATGTCATTGGTACACAGGAGAGAGATGACAACATCTCAAATCTAGCTTCTTTCTGTCAAAGAATCCCTCGCTGTCAAATAATCCCACATTCTCAAAGTTACATCTCTACGATGAAAGGCAAGTAAGTAATGGAACCTCTCTGAACTTCAAATCCACTTTGAACCTTGTCAAGACCTAAACCTTGGTGGGACCTCATACGGTTAACAGGAGGTCCTGACAAAGAAATAAGGTACACACACACACACACACACACACACACACACACACACACACACACACACACACACACACACCACTACACCCATCAGCATCACAACCAAAATGAAAAAAGAAAAAGAAAAGCCTATAGCAGACTGATCACACCATCATCATAAATGTTGTCAGGCATATGAGAAGCAGTAAGGTATCCGATACTAATGTATTTAAGAACAGCACAGCTGTACTCACCTGTATCAGTTTTTGTGCCAGCTGATCGGACTCTCCTGCCAGGATCCTGCAATGCACCAAGTGGAATGTTTCGTGAATGGCACGGTACAGACAGAATTCTGTGGAATGAATGTTTCATGTATGACACAGTGCTTGTGACAACTCCACTTTTTGTCAAGTGTGTTTAAACAAGTGGAATGTTTCATGAATGGCACGGTACAGACAGAATTCTGTGGAATGAATGTTTCATGTATGACAGCGCTTGTGACAACTCCACCCTTGGTCAAGTGTGTTTAAAAACTGTCCAACATGGCAACTGACACTATACACTCAGCCAAAACACAGCAATACAAAACTAAATTGAAAGAACATGAAATGAAGTCAGGGAATTAAGAAAAACTTATAAACTATTAATTCAGACAAATTTGATCTAAAACCATCTGGTTTATCTTCCATGCACATGCACTCACATTTGTACACTGTAGACATATGTAAGAAGAGGCGGAACAAGGCAGTTAGGGCTAAGGTAAAAAAAAAAAAAAAAGGCAATGGCTGAGGAGGAGGGGGGGGGGGGGGGGGGGGTGGAGAACAAGAACACAGTAAAAAAATAAGTTCCACATGTCCATAAACATTTCCAATACAGGGCCAACTCTCAAATCTGATTTTGAAATGCAGAGTGAGCAACCCTGCAAATAAGAGCTGTTAGCAATATCATCTACTGTCTGTTTGTAATGATGATATTCCAAATTAAACACAATAATAGTTAATCAATAAAAAGAAAACAAAGACAACTTGCTAGAAGATTTAGAAACATGTGTACAGTCCAGGGACAAATCTGATGGTGGCTTTCACAGTCCTGGAATCATGTGTACAGTCCAGGGACAAATCTGATGGTGGCTTTCACAGTCCTGGAATCCACCACCTACACTTCCCATCTTTCAGCAAAAACAAGCAGGAATTAATAGGCATGGTTATTTTTTTCAACCATGTGATTTAGGTACTACCTGAAACTCACAGACAATGTAAGATGGCTATTTCCACTCAAACTTCCATGATCTACTGAACATAAGCCTGGATTCAACGATTTACAGCAAGCGTATTTTGACCTCCTCATTCTACAATACAGGAAAGGGTTTGGATACTAGGTTAACACCAGCATGTCTGTTCGAGGACGCTAAAATCAGAAAATTCTGCCTCCATTTTTACACTCCATGCAGAGTTCTGCTGAGTTTCAGAGCTAAACCACCCAACTCGAAATCTAGTACTCATCACTTCACTGTGTAATTGGCAGTACTCCTGGCATGCTGTACACTATCTTATCTGCCTGTGTAGACAACCACGTGAACCATTAATACATATACAATGCAGTCAGTCTCCAACACGTGACACTACATATGGACAACAGAAAGAATAAAACAGTGACATATTTGCAGTCATACCCGATGGTCTTGGCCGAAGCAGCTTGCTGCACAAAGACAGGAAGAGGAGCATTCATCTTGGTCACAGATGGATCTGCAAGCAACATCATACTTTAATAACGTGTGATTATTTTAATGTATGATTACTCCTCATGCAACTGTTAATGAGTTATTCTGATCTCGCACAAATAGCACTTGCTCTGCCTTTTCGCTCAGAGGTAATTTTTGAGTGTACACATCCACATAGATTTCATTTCAGATTTATGTTGGAGAGTCCACATTTCATGCAGATTTTACAACAGGATTATTTCCAGCAGCCCAACATTCATGCAGGTATTAAAAACATGTGATTCTTGTGAAGTGCCCAATACTTACATTTAACCGTGGAGAGAACTAAAATCTTATATCAGGTACAGAACTTCTAATCATTCAATGCCAATTTTGACCTAAATAGGCTTTCCCCACATTTCTCACATGTGCCATTAAAGCCAAAGAACTGAAAACTAAAATAAATACTGTTTCATACAAGATAAATGCTGCATATGTGCAGCTGTGGCAAAAGCAACTCTACGAGTGACTCCTGCCTCCAAAACATTCTCCCATGATGCCTCCATTACCTTCTGCAGTGTCACAGTTCCAGGCTCCAGTTCCATAGCCTAAGGGATGTGTGGGCAGTACACTACATCAGTTCCAGGCTCCAGTCCCATAGCCTAAGGGATGTGTGGGCAGCACACTACATCAGTTCCAGGCTCCGTCCCATAGCCTAAGGGATGTGTGGGCAGTACACTACATCAGGAGATTCATTACGTCTAGGGAACAGTGTCAGGGAAGCAGAGCCTTATCCCTAGCCTCAATTTTCTTGGATACGGTACCTACTGACCACTGGGTAGACAAATGTGGTTTTCAAGCCATCAAAATCTGAGCCCCATGGGATTTAAACTTAGGATGGTCAGTTCCACAGCTGAATACTCTCACCATCTGGCTGCAGGCCTCTCAGGCCTTAGTAACAGGAGGTAACAATCAATGCAGATTCCAATACTTTCAGAAACACATCATCACGCTGGTGCAGACAGTTTAGATGCACCTGATGCAAGATCAGCTCCCTGTATGAAACCGTGCTCACCAATACCATCACAGAGTAAGTGGCATGAATGCAGTGAACAATTTCTTTCCAACAGCTTCCCAGTCTTGACAGCAAAGAAACACACCGCACCTTCCGTCATGTCCTGTTTGGGTTTGATGTCATCCACAGCAGGCTTCAGCAGAGCCACCAGACCAGACAACAGTTGTTCCGCCACATCGTAGTTCATCAGTTCCTTGATCAGCTCTATGGCTGCACACACACACACACACACACACACACACACACACACACACACACACACACACACACACAAAAACACACACACTTTTATTTTTCAATAACTTCAGTGTCATTCCACTACTGGTACAGTTTCTACTTCAGTTATTGTGAAGAGTGACAACATTTGCCCAAGGTGAGTTCTGTCCCTTTACCTATCTTCTGTGTGCACTCTCTGGAGAGGAGTTGGGGCAACTTGAGGAGCACGTTCATTCTAGGAGAGTGAGGGGGGGGGGGGGGGGGGGGGGGGGGGGGGGAAGTGGAGGGCAGGGGGGGAAAGCAGGCAGGGTGGGTGGGGGGAGGAGAAGCGGTTTCAGCAATACTGATCTTCTTTTAATGGAAAGGAAGAGACAACATTCACCGAAAGGCTGTTAAGCTGAGGACCGGAGGAGGGATAGGTGGGAAGGGTTAGTGTGCACCAAGTACAATATCTGTAACAGAAATAACCCCTCTACACTTTCCTCTTGGACTCTTGCTCGTTTCTTACTCATTTTGGTTTTCGTAACATGCTATTTTAAGGGCAGTGTCAGAGTTGTCAATGTTTCTTTCTTTTCTTTTTTCTTTTGCTTCTGCTTTTGTCTTGACTAGGATCAAAGGGAAAATAAAGGGAGGGGAGGACAGGAAACCTGAACCCTTGGATCCTCAACATCCCCCACCCATTCCCACATCCCTCACACCCCTCCATCCCCCAAGCCATACTTACCATTTGTCTCAGGTCCCTTATACATAGCCATCTTCAGACCTAACCTTTACAATTCGAGTACTAGCAGTCTTAAGGAAGCCGCTAGCATCCCCACTGGAGGAAACCTGCGCTGCTGCTAAATCACTTTGGAGATGTTCCACACTGCAAGGTCTGATCCCAAAGTGCACACATCACCTGTAGCTTGCATGCCCCTTGATGAAAAATACCTTGTTGGTAAGGGAGTCAGACTCTGATTTAAAGGTCTACTTTAGAGGTTTTCAATAATTGGTCAGCTTATGCAGAAATATGAAATGTTTGCTAAATTGGTAAAATAAACATCCGATTCGCTCCCGATCACACGAAATCGATCCGCGAAAGTGGCATTTTCACCTGTAATCAAGAAAACGGGAGGTAATCAACCAAATCTTGGCATGGCTTAACTGCTCTTGGATGTGACGTCACATGATGGACAGCGACGGCGACAGAAAGCGATTCTGATGGTTCTTGCACATCTCGCTCGGTATTTAATTTATCATGTAAAAGCAGTGACTATGATTGCGACAGCCAATGTGACTCTGGGGATGTTTCTGCAAGGCCTGTACCTTATCAGTTTGAACGCTAAATTCTTTTTACCACGTCAGTTCAGTTCCAGCTGGACGCCCGAACACAGCATTCGAAGGCGTACAGGCTTTACCGAAGTCTCGAGGGAGGCTACCGACTGACTTCTTGATGCGATCACGCGTGGACGGCGAGCGGAGATTCTCCTTCCTCAAGCCTTAACGTGTTCATTCAGTTTAACAAGTGTGATCTGTCCATAGATAAGAACAGAATAAACGTGCGACTATCGTACTCATCTGTACGAGCTTACCACTCCGCCTTCAAAGTATACGCGCACAATGCAGACGAAGTTTTTGAGCCATTCAAACAGGCTCGGCAATTGTTGGAATAGCTCGTTTCCGCGGTCCAGCTGGAACTGACGTGGTAAAAAAGAACTGTAGCTGCCCGGCATGGTTGCACGAACCGAATCCACTTCTTTCGAGTATCTGGATCAGATGGAAATGTGTGCAAAGAATATCCGTCTCCTGCTGAGCTGCTGCACTCGCCTACAGCACAATATCTGCCACCCCCTAGTGACTTTTTAGGCTGTGGGGGATCGCAACTCGTGTTGATTTCACTTGGCGTTGGCTTGTTGTGTAGGTCGCGGCTGACGGCCAGTCCATCAAGTGACGTCACGGTTTTCGGTTCTACCGCGCGGGGTTTGAACAGGTGTGCAAAACTCGTTTTTTATCTATTAAATTCTTCCGGCGAATTTTTTTGAAAAATGAATACCATACTGTAGTTACATGACATGTAGACCTGTTTTTAACAAATTATCGAAAATCTCTAAAGTAGACCTTTAAAGACAGTCCCCACACCCTTAAACAACATCCCACGTCTTCTCCTCCTTTCTCAGCCCCCACCCCCAACCCAGTCACTCTCTCTGCTCCCCCACCCCCCCCCCCCTCCCTCATTAAACTGCAGACACCAACTTCTTTGACACAGATTAAGCTCTTCCAAAGCACAGAAGAGGACACAAACTTTAAACACTGGTTACCACAAGAGCAGTGCAGGAAACCACCAAAAGAACTGAAACTACAAAAAAAAATGATCATGATAAATAGCAAAAAGGGAATTATTCTACTGATGATTAAAAGACAGATATAAACATGGTCATGAAGTGCACTATGGATTCAGCGGAGCTGGCAAAGCAAAGGCATAATTGTTGAGCACATCAGTAATGCCTACCTCAAACTGGACCTCAAGGTGCAGGGTGCGCAGCAGGTTTAGCAGAGGCTCCACAATGCTGGGGTTGGCGTGCTCCACAATGGGCTGTGAACAGACAGAGAACACCTTCACCATTGTTCAGTGCTGCCTCAGCTCCCAGAATCCTGTGGCATTACTCTCACACCACTCTTCACCGCCTTCCCCATCCACAACCACATCCAGATTTCCTTTTGCAACCCCAGCAATGCAGTCCACATGCATTCAGGCACATGTACATCCATGTGTCTGATGTCTGTGTGTATGGGCATGTAAGACTCTAATTCACCACAGCCACTTTTGAATTGTACAGACTGAACACTAGAAATAAACATTACTGTCGTTATCAACATTTCCAGTGCAGCAACAACAGCATAATTACTCTAGCTATAATGAAGGCCAGACCTGGACCACACGCAGAGCGTGGGCAGCCATCTGCTGGGCCTTGGGGGAGGTGCAGGGCAGCAGAGCGATCAGCCCCTTGTACACCTGCACCTGGAAGTGGGGATTGCCCTGGGCCAGCATCAGCAGCAGGTTGCGGCACGAGTCCTGAGCCTCCTCAGACTTCACCTTGGCTAGACATTCCGCCACTGCACGGATACCTGAAAGAACATTTCACAAGTCAGGTCAAGGTGTGATGTCTACAGCCTGGCCAACCATCAGCCCACATCAAGACTGCAGGGTTTCACTTCATGTATGGCGTTACTTTAACATCACAACAGATTTATCTATGAAATTCAGCCATAAAAGAACCCTGAGTAGCAGTCAGCTGGACTATAGTAACATTACCCTGTGTTATGTTAGGGGTGTTCTTTCCAGAAAGGGCATGTCATCTGTTCTGAATGGTGTAACTGTGTATTTATAATGCTTTCATTGCTGTAGGTGTTTATCAAAGCCATGCACATGTCATGATAAGGTATGTCTTTGTCTTTTTTCCCCTTTTTTTCAGGTGAGGGCAAGATGGGAACAAAATAAGCTGTGAAACTTTATTTTTACCTCTCAGTTTATATAATTTTCACTTAACCTGATACGCACATGTGTGCACCTCCCCACCAAACCCACTCTTTGCATACAGGGTCCAATGAATTATCAAATGCCTTTTTAAAAAAAGTCATATCTTACTGTAAAAAAAAATACAAAGTTCATATTTGCAATTCTAAGAGAAAAGCCCCTCCATTTAGCAGAATTAGAGTTTTCTATGACAGCATTCTCTTCTCTCTTTTTCTGTTTTTTTGCAACATTTTAAAGATTTATTCTCCTGGAAATGAAGCTCTGAAACAGTCATTTTTATTTCATAAATCAATGATTTTTCTGGTCAATATTATTTTACAAATATTTTCAACATTGAAATATGCCAAGGTCTATGCAGAAATAAGCTGGGCTTGTGGGGGAAAACCAAGTTCCGTTTACAACAACAGACCATCCTGTCTGGGTTTTTGACCAGCTGGTAAAGCTGCTGTACAGATTAGACAAAATACGCACACATATATGATATATATACACAGGCTGCTCTCTCACCATAGCTCTCACAGATGAGCTCCTTGTACTTGCGGCCGGCGTTGGCGATGTGCTGCAGACAGGCCAGGGCGGCTGTCTTGTCCACCTCCTTCCCCTGCTTCAGTCCCAGGATCTCCAGCAACGTCAGCACACCCCCACTTCCAGGAACTCTGCCATGAACTTGTGGCTACAGGACAAGCAGTCACCATTTTACACACAAAAGACGGGCGGTGTTTCGTCATTGTGACGTGAGTGATTAAAGGAAATGTTCATAAGGAAACAATAAATACATATTTCTCAACAGTTGTGAACTCCATCTGAATGTCACTAAAGCAAGCTTCCATTTCAGAATTAGTGTCATCAAGGGAGGCGCCTTACTTGGGACTAATCCATAAATGCACACCACATGCACCGAGTTTTGAAGCCAAAATGAACAGGCACATGAAAATGATGAATTAACAAGTGAATGAATCAGTAAGGAACTAAGGCACTTGGGAGTATAGGCTGAACCGATCCTGGATCTGCCCTTTGATCTGGATCTGCAATGAAATTTAATGGATTTGTTCTTTAAACCACATTCCATCACAGTCACAGAAAGACAGAGAAAAATCTTGTACAGGAATCAAGACAGACATACATGCTCTAGCACACACACACACACACACACACACACACACACACACACACACACACACACACACACACTCATGATTGAAAAGCCAGTTCCTTCAGAGTCATATCTATGGATCTCAATACTCATAGGAGTTTGTTGAGTTCCCGTGGTGAATAACTTGGTCTATAGCCATCGTATCACAAGTGTAGACACATAATCAAGCAAGTGTTTGTGACATGTGCCGATGAAAAGTTGCACCCTCTTGCACAATGACAGGCCAAGTTATGTATAGCAAACTCAATTTGTTTTCAAGAGAGCTAAAACTGCAGTGAATTCTGTGAGTGGCTCAGACTGAAAGTATGGAAAAGCTGGCAGCCTTAAACATGCACAAGTTTATAATGTGCATGTTAAGATCTCCTATAATATAACACACTCTCAAGAGTTCTAAATTGCTCACAGTGCCTCTTTATGTGAAGTTCAGATCCATTCTCACTGTACTGGCATCTTACACTCAGCTGTTGCCATGCCAGTATGGTAGTACTCAGTCTTAAGTAAGTAATTGGAAAGACTGGAGAGAGGGTGGGGGGAGAATATATATACAGATCTCAAAATGAGACAGCAAATGTTTACTGCAGTATTGTTCCTTTCATGCTTATATTTCTCTATCCACCTATTAAGGCAGAATTGGATGCGCACTAATGTAAGTGGCATACTGTATGTAACTGGTATACTTTCCAGTATGTGCATGTGTTTCATGTGCACACATGCAGCAAGAGACTGAAAAGTTCCACAGATCCATTGCACGCTGCACAGTGAATGATCTATGAACTTAAACAGACTTGAATTCAACATACCCACTGGATGCTGACAAGAAAATGGAGACTGCTTTCAGCTGTTCTGTCAGACATTGTCCATTCATGTAACTGGAATTAGTCAAGGAAAACAACAGCAAATATAATGTTCACACAATTCTTCCATTGTAATTTTCAAATTCACAATTTTCTTTTATAATGCGAAAGAAATGCAAAATTTACAACAACAACAACAACAACAACAACAAAAGGAAAGTCTGAGCATACTCCCTGTTTGGTTAAGTATGGTTACTTACAATACCAACAGGCTGACACCAAGGTAACTGAGATGAAAAAGGCTGCAGGGAGAGATAATGAGTACTGAACTGAATCTATCCACTGCCAAATCCCAACGCTACATAGCACTGCTATACACAAGGGGGCCTGTAGTCTAGTGGTCAGAGTGTTTGCCTCTACTGTTGATGTTTGCAAGTCTGCACCACTTGTGGAGTGAATTTTTTCAGCTTGAAACCCTCTCTGTGCACCCAGCAGTAAAGTGATATGGAGTCAGTTCGGAGAATGTCATAGGCAGCAGAAGGAGAACGGGTTCTGCCTTCCATTATGACGTTTCTTATACATGGTGAACTTATCAATTAATTCCATTAATTATCAATCCACTATTGATTACAATGTTGATTGCCCCTATAGCCATTAGGCAATGGGAGACCTACAGCCATTAGGCAATGGGAGACATACAGCCATTAGGCAATGGGAGACCTACAGCCATTAGGCAATGGGAGCCTACAGCCATTAGGCAATGGGACTTACATCTTGTCAACCTATTTTTGGGAGAGTGGTTTCAAAGTGGTGTGCCTGCAGGCAGAATTCAACTTTTGCTTTTATCCATCTATGAGACTTTAACCTTGTTATTTTCCACTTGTTTCAGAGGTCAAATTGGTCTAACCTATCAACAAGAAAAGGTCTGCACTGCTCTAATTCCTGTTTCATTGAAGGTCAGGTTCAAAACCATTTTTGATGTGCAATGGCTGTAGCATTCTTGGGTCTGGAGTCAATGAGCAGACAGATCAGATTACAAGGCCGATCTACCTTGATCCCTCCATTCTGTCTTGTTTTAAATGTGACAATACTCGCTGAGGTGAAGCATCTTTAATCTTTACACGAAGTATTGCCACTGCCCTTTAATTCCGCACAGAGAGAGAGAGAGAGAGAGAGGAGAGGAGAGAGAGAGAGAGAGAGAGAGATCTAGGCTATCTTACAAAGGAACACAATCTTAATGTGCACAGAAGGGCAAAATACACAAACGCTGAAAAGTGAATTCAAGAAAGCACTGTAACACTAATCAACGTAAATTTTCATTTTCTTATAGAGTTGCTAACCACTGGAATGAAATACCTACTACCATTAAATTTGCACCTGATATTAATACTTTCAAGAATTTTCTAGACAATGATTCAAAATTTAGAGAATTGTTTCATGACTATGATGGATTGCAATGAAGATATTAATTGTAGCATGCCATATGACCCAAAAAGTGAAGAAATTTAGAGGGGACACATGATAGACCGCGAGGTCTAGGCTAATGAAGCCAGTCCCTACTACTACTACTACTACTACTAGAAGCACGCATGAAAGGATACGTGAGTCGCAACCAAGCCGTTAGCCGCGCTAGGAACAAACTACCGGCCTGTGCGAACTCCTGCTCCAGTTCGGGTCCTGTTTTGTTCTGGTTCTGGTAAATGAAATCTTCAAGGATCTTCTTTCGCACTGGTTTTGCTCCTTGTCCCATTCCTGCAGAATGTTCATCACACGAGAGATCGAGGTCTGTTGTTTTGCCGAACCCATATTTGATCACTTTTCGTCCAGATGAGTCACAAACCAGTCTCAAATATCAATTCTCCGTAGCCGACAAGATCCTCGGTTCACTGGAAGCATGTACTATAATGTTGTGAATGTTACAACGATCATCGTTTTCATTTCGCTCGTTGTTGTCGAGTTGCTATAACGCCATTTTGAATGTCAATAGAGACACATTGTCCGATTGGTTTGTCTAGTAAAGTTTTGACCAATCAACAGCTAGCTTCCAAACAAGAACTTTCGATTTCCCTAGCAGAGTTAGAATAAACAGTAAACAAGTGGGGTATGTTTTGCTCCCATAAGGAAACCTAACACAGAGTAACTTTTATTCAAACTGCACAGCTTTTAAACTGAATAAAGTCAGACAAATACATAGACGACAATCTAA